>OU383778.1:761338-998867 GCA_910950805.1 Acrocephalus scirpaceus scirpaceus | reverse complement strand
TTTATATTTAAATATATTTATATTTCAAATATATATTTTTTTTAAATATATTTTATATATTAAATATTTGTATTTAAACATTAATTTTAATATTTTTATTTAAAATATTTTTAAATATACTTTTATATTTAATATATTTATATTTAAATATCTTTTATATATTAAACATTTCTATTTAAATATTTTATTTTAATCAAAAATCAAATTAATTTGATATTTATTATTTAGATATTTAATATAAATACATATTAACAATATGAATCCATAACTCCCCATCACTGCTGGAGCAGCTCCCAAAGAGCTCCTGGAGCAGGAAAAGAAAACCCTGGAACCACGGGCAAAGTTTTTGGGTGGATTTGGTGACAAAAATTCCCACTCGGCTCCTCCCGGGAGCCCAAATCCAAGCGGGAGAATGAGTCAGGCACCTGCAGCGCATTCCAGGGATATTTGCCAAACTTTATTCCCTGCTCCTTTCCTTCCTGCTCTCCTCCCCTTTCCCTGCCTTGGGTGCGTAAGCGGAGCCAAATCCTTCATCCGTGACTCTGGCACAGCCCCGGATTTGGCAGGGAGCTGCTCAGGTGAGGCAGCGCTTGAACTTTGACCTTTCCGTGCCTTTCCCAGCTTTTTTCCTGGAATGTTTCGGATGAACCCATGGAACCTCCCAGGTGTGTGATCCAGCTCTTCTCACATCCACAAACGGGAATACAAATCGGGAAGAATCCAATTTTCCACCCCAAGTTGTTTAGGGTGGATTCTGGCACGAGGAGCTCGGGATGAGATCCCAGTTCGCCTTGACAAGTCCCAACAAAATTCCTCCCCATCCCAATTTTGCCACCCTGGATTCGCGCTGGCTCGGCTCCGTGCAGAGGGGGGGACATTCCCAGCGTCCCCACATCCCTCCCAGAAGATCCACTGGAAAAGTTCATCCCAGCCAGGGAAATGCCCTTTGGGAGGAGAGGAAAACACAAAATCCATGGAGTTAGTTGTTGGATATCCTGAGTTGGAAGCGACCCACAAGGATCCAAGCCCAACTCCAGGTCCTGCACCAGGGTGGATCCAAGATTTGCCCCCTGTCCTTGGGAGAGTCCAAAAGCTTCCTGACCTCTGGCAGGTTTGGGAATCCGAAATTCCAAGGGGCCTTCTGCTATCCCAAGTGGATCCAATCCCCAATGTCCAACCTGGCCTTGGGCACTGCCAGGGATCCAGGGGCAGCCCCAGCAAATCTGGGAATTCCAGCCCCGCCAGGAATTCCTGCCCCAGATCCCAGCCCAATCTCCCCTTGCCCAGTGGAAGCCATTCCCTGGCTCCTGTCCCTCCAGCCCTTGGCCCCAGTCCCTCTCCAGCTCTCCTGGAGCCCCTGCAGGGACTCTGAGAGCATTCCCTGCAGTTTTCCCTTCTCCAGGGGAACATTCCCAGCTCTCCCAGCCTGGCTCCAGAGCAGAGGGGCTCCAGAATCCTGGAATGGTTTATTTTGGAAGTGACCCTAAATCCCATCCCATTCCCATCCCATCCATTGGCAGGGACAACTTTCCCTATCCCAGGTTTTTCCAAATCCCATCCAGCCTGGCCTTGGACACTGCCAGGGATCCAGGGGCAGCCCCAGCAAATCTGGGAATTCCAGCCCGCCAGGAATTCCTGCCCCAGATCCCAGCCCAATCTCCCCTTGCCCAGTGGGAAGCCATTCCCTGGCTCCTGTCCCTCCCTCCTTTTTCTAAGCTCCCTTCAAATGCTGGAATACTGGGACAGGTGTTCCTGGTCCAGTTTCTACATCCCTAAAAATGGATGGATGTGAGGTGACAATTATTGCTCTAACTCCTCCTTCTCTTACTGATGGAAAAGTGGGATCTGCTTCCCAATTTTTCCAGAAGCAATCCATTAATTAGAAGTCTGTTCAAAACTGGGCTGGCTGCATTTTCTGGGATCTCCTCATTTCTTGGGATATAGGGAAAAAAATTCCTTTGTTTTCCCCTTTTCTGGTTACCTGATCCCGAGTCTGCCTTTCCTTTACTCCAGGAATCCAAAAGAAACCCCACAAATTTTATTTTAGTTGGAATCTAAAAATATTTTGGGCCTCAATCAGATTTTGGGGTTGATTTTTCCTCCTCATTTCCAGCCTGCTCAACCTCAGGAATTCCAGGGTCACGTCCACATTTCGGACGTCTCCCACATTTTGGGCCCAGTCATGTGACTTCATTTGAGGATTTTGGGGATACAACATTGTGATCCATGAATTCCAAGCAGAAAACTTTAAGTAATGGAAAAAGAATTTAATTTCCGAGTGTGGAAGTCAGGGAAGGTCTCAGATCCATTTTCAAAGTATTCAGATCCTGGATGCTGATTAAATCCTTGTGGATGCCATTATTGCTCTGGAAAAGGATATCCCAGGAGCACCAGCAAATTCGGGATCTGAACAGTCGGGAGACAAAGGGAAAAGAGAGGGAGAGGATTAAATCCTTGGAATGAAGGGCAGCCCAGAGAAGGATCGGGAATTGTCGGCTGTGCTGCACCACCCACATTCCCACGGGATAACAGGTGAGGTTATTCCAGAGGTATTTTCAGAGGAAAACTGATCCCATCCAGGGCACTTCAAACCCTCCTCTGAAGGAGGTGACGTTACCTGGGCAGAATTCCCTCCTCTCCACGAGGAAAAATGCCAGGAATGTGAAGTGGAGGGGGGGGCGGTTTCACAGAAACCTCTCAAGGATCTCCAGCTTCCTCCTCACCCTCCGTTAAAAAAACAGGAAAAAATACAGAAGGAAGAATTTTCCCAACCGTGAAGTCATTGATGCCTCTTGATCAGGGTTTAAGGAATGTGGGATATTTACTGGCAGGGCAGGAATCATCCAAAAATGGAAGGAGTCCATTAATTACAGGAGTAAATATAATTAATACAGAGTTTCCGTAATGAAACTCTCGATTAATTATATTTAAAAGTATTAAAGTGATTTTTTTTTTTTTTTAAGTATCCACTTCTCCATAAAAAGCGGCTCCAGAAGGGAATTTTGGCACCTGAAAGAACAACCCAAGGAGATGCTTCCAAAATCCAGCTCCGCACTTGGGCTGGAGAAGAGAAATTCAAGGAAGAGCCCAAGGTCAGCAGAACAATTCCCGAAGTTCTGAGCACTGGGAGATTCTTGGAAGGAGAGGGAGATGGAAGGGAAAAAGAGAGAAGGGGGAAAGGCAGTTTTTCTTAATAAGCAGCACAAAATTCCCTGAGCTGGTGCCTTCTGCTGGAATTCCTCCTCCTGCTGACTTTGGGGTTGTCCAGTTGGGAATGATCCCCCTTGTTTAATCCAGGTCTTAAAGCTGGATTAATTAATAAATTAAGACTAATTTTTAAATAATTTTAAATTAATTAAAAACAACTAAGGGAAAGCACCACAAGGATCCATCAGGGATGGATCAGCACGGATCCAGGATATCAGATCCCAGCTCTGCCCCTCAATCCGAGCCCCCCGAGGGAGGAGAGGCAGCTCAGGTGTCCCTCCAGGACAGACACAGCCCCGGGCTGTGACTTTGGGGCTGCACCCAGGCGAGGAGGAACCTCCGGCTCACTCCAAGCATGACAAGAGGAAAAATATCCGGCTTTTCCAAAGGGATGAAAGGCTCAAGGGATTAAGGCCCAGCCTCCTGCCGCCTTTCAGAGCTGCTGAACCGTGCGGGGATCGCTGTCAGCTGTGTTGGTTTTAGTCGGGAGGCACCACAAAGCAAGCCCGGCTTTCCCGGTGCTCACACCCCCGGGGGAAGGATTCCCAGAATCCCAAAAAATCCCGCTCCCACCTGGGCCACAACAAAAGAGGAAAAACCCTTCAACTTTCGACCCTGCCGAGGGCTCGTGGCAGCGGGGATGAGTCAAGAGGCAGCTCCCAGTGCCACACGTGCCTCCGCAATTTGTCACCTCCTGCCAGCGTTTGTCCTGGCCCCACAGGAGGGCCCACAGAGTTCCTGGGAAGTTTTGTCCATCTGTGGTGGCAGGAAATAAATTAAAGCCCTCAAGTCTCAAGGTCAAGCAGTGTCTGTGGTTTTGAGCCATGAGATGAGAACAATTTGATAAATCCAGAGGAGTTGCTGCTGCCCCTGGATCCCTGGGAGTGTCCAAAGCCAGGCTGGACATTGGGGCTTGGAGAAAACTGGGATAGGGGAAGTGTGCCTGACCATGGATGAGGGGGAATGAGGTGATCCCCACCCAAACCATTCCAGGATTCTGAGGACAGGCTGGGAGTGCTGGGAATGTTCCCCTGGAGAAGGGAAAACTCCAGGGAATGCTCAGAGTCCCTGCAGGGGCTCCAGGAGAGCTGGAGAGGGACTGGGGCCAAGGGCTGGAGGGACAGGAGCCAGGGAATGGCTTCCCACTGGGCAAGGGGAGATTGGGCTGGGATCTGGGGCAGGAATTCCTGGCGGGGCTGGAATTCCCAGATTTGCTGGGGCTGCCCCTGGATCCCTGGCAGTGCCCAAGGCCAGGTTAGACATTGGGGCTTGGATCCACCTGGGATGGTGGAAGGCTTTTAGTGGAAAGAGATGAGATTTAAGGTTCCTCCCAAATCATTCCATGATTTTCTGCTTCCAGCTTTTCCAAGCCTCCCAGGAGATCTCCAAGGAGCTCAATTCCCTCCTTTATCCCAACAACAACAACAACTTCATGTGGCAGCGATCAGGCCGTGGTTACGTTGAATTTTTGCGTCACCCAACATCCAAGAGGGCCAGAAGAAAACCTTGACCTTCCCAACACCGACCCAGGTCACAGAGGACACGGGAAGAGGCCGAAACTTTTCCTAAACAGATTCCGGAGGGCTGCAAAGCTGCGGCTTATCCCAAAATCTCCCTGACGCCGGTTTTGCCTGGGCTGCACATTTGGTGTTTGGCGGTGTCTGATGCCAAAGCTGCCTTTGAAGTGGGGCTGAGACGAGAAGCCCTGAGTCACCTCCCCGGGGACCTCGGGGGCGAGTGACATCTGCCAGGCTTAATCCTGACCCGGGGAACAATGGGGGTGACTCACAAAGCTGAACTTTGCCTCACTCCCAGATTAGCCCCGGCCACCTCCTTGGAGATCCCGAACGTCAGGCGAGGGATGATTCAGAGCGGAGATTAAGGCGGGAGAAAGCCCCAAGCCAAGCGGAATTATTGGCCCGAGCTGAGTTCAGCAGGAAGTGTTTGCCTCGGCTCCAGGATCCCATTATCCCGCCATTATCCAGCCCTTGGAAGTTTTTTTTTATCATCAGCTGTGGAAAGGGCAGGGACGGGCAAACAGGGCGGTGAGAGGAGATAAGAGGCGTTCGGAATCACACGAGGAAGCTGAGCCCTTGTGACCTCTAAACCAAACTCTGCTAATCTGAGCCTAAAACCAGCTCCAGCCTGGGCCAGGCCCCTCCTGATTCACCAGCAGGAGCTCCACTGTGAACCCCTTGTTTTAAATTAATTAATGAATTCATTAATTTTAATTTATTTTAATTTTATTTTCCAGGCAAACTCTAAAAGAAAAGGAGTTCCAGGAGTATTTCCATCTTCCTTGCTGAGGAGCAAAAGGCAGCAGAGCCCAAATCTTCCAGGAATCCAAATTTCCAAGGGTTTCCCATTGTGGTTTTTACCTTAGAGCAAAAAAAATTATTCTGACTTTCTCAAAGGCAAACTAAAAATAATTTACTCAATTTTTTAATCTTCCATGTGGAAAAAAAAATAAACACAAAGCACAAAAAAAATCTCCATCCTTACCTCCATCACCCCATCCCTGACTCAGCTCTCCTGGATTAAAAAATAAAAAAAAAAATCCCACACAGCTGCAAACAAATTTATTCTTTCTTAATAAACAAGGCCGCTCATGCCCCGCGTTAATTAATCGCACCCAAGGTCTGCCCTAATTAGGTGCCGCTAATGAGAGTCTCGCCCGTGCTGCGTTGGGGTTTTATTTGTGAGGAAGGGACACCTGGGAGCAAAAAAAGCTCAGCAGAATTCCAGCTCGGACCTGCTCGTCCTGTTCCACATCTCCTGACCCAGAGGGATTCGCTCCGTGTAATTCGGTTTGTGGGGAGGAGGAGAAGTTGGATAATAATTCCTTGGGGACAGCAGGGCTGGAAAATTGTCACCAGGAAATGGCAGAGGAGGTGACTTGGTGGCCAGGGGAAAAAAAATGATCCTCCTCTTTTTGAGGAATTAAAAAAATAAAAATAAAAATCAAATAAAAATTTAAGAAATTTAAAAATATCCTCTTACTTTTGAGAAATAAGAAATAAATAAAAATAAAATTAAAAAATTTAAGATATTAAAAAATATCCTTTTCCTTTTGTGAAATAAAAAAATAAATAAGAATCAAATAAAAAATTCAGAAATTAAAAAATATTCTCTTCCTTTTGAGAAATAAAAAAACACAAATAAAAATTTATTAAAAAAATCCTTCTCTTTTTGAGAAATAAAAAAAAATCAAATAAAAATTGAAGAAATTTAAAAATATCCTCTTCCTTTTGAGAAATAAAAAAACACAAATAAAAATCAAATAAAAATTTATTTAAAAATATCCTTCTCTTTTTGAGAAATAAAAAAACACAAATAAAAATTTATTAAAAAATATCCTTCTCTTTTTGAGAAATAAAAAAAAATCAAATAAAAATTGAAGAAATTTAAAAATATCTGCTTCTTTTTGAGAAATAAAAAATATAAATTAAAAAATCAAATAAAAATTGAAGAAATTAAAAAAATCCACTTCTTTTTGAGAAATATGAAAATAAATAAAAATAAAATAAAAAAATTAAGATATTAAAAAATACCCTCTTCCTTTTGAGAAATAAAGAAAAAAAATCAAATAAAAATTGAAGAAATTTAAAAATATCCGCTTCTTTTTGAGAAATAAAAAATATAAATAAAAAAATCAAATAAAAATTTAAGAAATTAAAAAAATCCTCTTCTCTTTTTTTTTTTTTTTTTCTTGGCCACTCCCTTCTTTTCCTGCATCCAGCCTCCTTAAAATTCCGGTTTTCCCGGTAAAACAGCTGAGCTGGCTGCACTCAGCCTGATCCAAGCATTTGGAAGTGCCTGGAGCTCCCGGTTGCTCCAGCCGGGTGAATTTTATGGTCCCGGTGAGGTCATTCCCAAATCCCTGCCCTGCTGATTCCTGCTGCCTCTTCCTTTTCTTGCCGGCCAAAATCAGCCCAAATCATCGATACCATCAATATTGCAACAGGAATCTTCTCCAAAAAAAATAATCCCTGGGGAGTAGGATCCACAAGGCTCGGAAATTTCTGGAGAAATTTGTGGAGAAATTTGTGGAGAACAAGGAATTATTCGGGTTGGAAAAGCCCTCCAAGGTCAGCGAGTCCAAGGTGTGACCGATCCCCTCCTTGTCCCCAGAGCACTGAGTGCCAAGTCCAGGAATTTCTTGGATGTGGATGGATCCATCCGTCATTTTGGATGTCAAATCCAGCCCAAATCCTTTTTTTTGCAGGGCTGATCCCTGCTGCCAGCACTCCAGGAGTCATCCAAAATCCCTGAGGATCCAGCCTCTAGAAACAAGGGACAGAATGAGAGGAAACAGCCTCAAATTGTACCCAGGGAGGTTCAGGTTGGATATTGGGAATTTTTTTTTTTTTTTTTTTCCTCGCAGAAAGGGTTTTCCAACACTGGAGCAATCCCGGGGGAGTGATGGATTCACCACGTCTGGAAGTGTTCAAAAAATGAAAAAATGTGGGAATGCGGCTCTTGAGGGTGTGGGTTTGTGGTGACCATCTCAGAGGTCTTCTCCAAGATTGATAATTCCACGATTCTGTATTTGGAATAGAGGGACACAGGCAGAGATCATCACTGGCCTTAAGCACAGGGAATCATGGAATGGTTTGGGTGGGAAGAGACCTTAAATCCCATTCCCACCCCATCCGTGGGCAGGGACACCTCCCACTATCCCAGGTGGATCCAAGCCCCAGTGTCCAACCTGGCCTGGGACACTGCCAGGGATCCAGGAGCAGCCCCAGCAAATCTGGGAATTCCAGCCCCGCCAGGAATTCCTGCCCCAGATCCCAGCCCAATCTCCCCTTGCCCAGTGGGAAGCCATTCCCTGGCTCCTGTCCCTCCAGCCCTTGGCCCCAGTCCCTCTCCAGCTCTCCTGGAGCCCCTGCAGGGACTCTGAGCATTCCCTGCAGTTTTCCCTTCTCCAGGGGAACATTCCCAGCTCTCCCAGCCTGGCTCCAGAATCTTGGAATGGTTTGGGTGGGGATCACCTCATTCCCCCTCACCCATGGTCAGGAACACTTCCCCTATCCCAGTTTTCTCCAAGCCCCAGTGTCCAGCCTGGCCTTGGAAACTTCCAGGGATCCAGGGGCAGCAGGAACTCCTCTGGATCACATCCCACACAACCCATCCAGAGCCTCCAATCCTGGGCCCTGCCTGGGTCAGGTCACCCAAGGGACGAGGAGCAGGGACAGGAAAACTTTGGGAATTGCTGACCCTCAGCTCCAGGTGAGTTCATTCCCCCTCAGGAAGCTCCAAGAACCTCACACAGCCCTACGGATCCATGGAATGCAACATTTTCCCTGCTCTGCATTTCCACAAGGACTCAAATCCCAAAATTCTCCCGCTTTCCTGTGACTCCATAGCCTCAGCCCACACGGAACCACAACAGAACAACCTGAGGTCACCCCTCCATTCCCTCCTTCCCTCTCTCCCTCCTTTCCCGGGAGCTCTGGATTCTATTCCCAGCTTCCCCCGGGGGAGCAAACAGCGGTGGCCATCGGATTAGTTGTAGGGTTTGCTGGAATTTCCTGGGGTTGGAGCGAGGTTAACCACAGCCAGCCCTCGTGGCCGTGCCCTCAGCCTTCCCCATTGTTCCCTGCTAAAAATCCAGGCCGGGCCTGGTTTTCTTGGAAGGCCGGGATGTCGTTGGGCCTTCCCGGCTCCTGACGGAGAGGAGGAAGGAGAAGGAGCAGCTCTTCCTTTTTTTAGGCCTGTGGTTTGGAGAGAGGGCCCGGAGTCACCGGGAGGTCACCGAGGTTTGGGACAGCAGGAGGCTGGAACCAGCTCCTGCTTCCACAGGATTCCCTGGAGAGGTTCAGCGAAAAATCTCCGGAATCTCCCGCTCCTGCTTTTCCATCGGGGTGTTCCGAATGTTTCCCCTGAGGAAGGGAAGGAGAGGGACGTTCCATAAAAAGCTTTTTCCCTACTGGAACCATCTCCCTGCTTCCACAGGATTCCCTGGAGAGGTTCAGTGAAAAATCTCTGGAATCTCCCACTCCTGCCTCCTTTCCATCAGGGTGTTCCGAGGGGCTTTTCCCCTGAGGAAGGAAGGAGAGGGTCTTTCCAAAAAAAGCTTTTTCCCTACTGGAACCATCTCCTGCTTCCACAGCATTCCCCAGAGAGGCTGGGTGAAAAATCTCTGGAATCTCCCACTCCTGCCTCTTTTCCATCAGGGTGTTCCGAGGAGCTTTTCCCCCGAGGAAAGAAGGAGAGGGCCGTTCCATAAAAAGCTTTTTCTCTGCTGTGTCCCGACCTTTTGCTACTGGAAAGCGGAATTTCCTCGGCTGTGCCAAGAGCCCGTCCCCGGTGGGAGGACACGCTCCATCTCCAGCCACAGGGACACAAATCCTGCCCAGCCCGGCTCCGGCGGCGCCTCGGAGAGGGAACTGAGCTCATCCTTCATGGATGCACCCCGGAGCCAAGGGCTGGGCTGGGATTTGTGCCTGCCGACTCCTGTTGGCTCCACCAGGTTATTCCAAGGGGTCAGCAATGGGAATTGTGTGATCCAGGGATGGAGTGAGGGAATCTGGCTGCTGGGTTAAATCACAGAACCATGGGATGGGGGTTTTTTGGGGGAAGGGACCATAAATCCCATCCCATTCTCCCCCTGGATACCTCCCACTGTCCCAGCTCGCTGAAAAATTGGCTGGGAAGGAATCCCGTGGAATGGTAGAGAAGTTTGGAAAAGAATTTAAAGTTCATCCAGTGCCACCCCTGCTATGGGCAGCGGCATTTTCCACTATCCCAGGTGGATCCAAACCCCATCCCAACCTGGCCTTGGGCACTGCCAGGGATCCAGGGGCAGCCCCAGCAAATCTGGGAATTCCAGCCCCGCCAGGAATTCCTGCCCCAGATCCCAGCCCAATCTCCCCTTGCCCAGTGGAAGCCATTCCCTGGCTCCTGTCCCTCCAGCCCTTGGCCCCAGTCCCTCTCCAGCTCTCCTGGAGCCCCTGCAGGGACTCTGAGCATTCCCTGGAGTTTTCCCTTCTCCAGGGGAACATTCCCAGCCCTCCCAGCCTGGCTCCAGAGCAGAGGGGCTCCAGAACCCTGGAATGATTTGGGTGGGAAAGGGAATTTAAATCCCATCCCATTCCCACCCCATCCATGGGCAGGGACACCTCCCACTATCCCAGGTTGATCCAACCTGGCCTTGGGCACTGCCAGGGATCCAGGAGCAGCCCCAGCAAATCTTGGAATTCCAGCCCAGCCCCTCCCCACCCTCAGAGTGAAGCTCTTCCTGACATCTGGTCTAATCTGATTTTAACGATTTTTAATTGGATTTGACTTTCATTTTAATTTCATCCACCTCCCCTTCCCCAAAATCACGAGATTTCCACGTTCCTGTCTGATGGGGACAAGGACCCTCTGCAGCAACGAGGCTGAGCCAAGATTCCACCTGTTGGGAGCAAAATTTGTGGAATATTTTGATGCCAGGCCCAGGAATTTCTGGCCCGGGATGGCTCCATCACCAGCAGGATCCGCAGGAATCTGAAAGAGGGAGCGTCACAACCCTGAGGCTGGACAAGTGGGAAAAAAGGGACAAAAAAGGAAAAAAGGGACAGAAAGGGAAAAAAGGGACAAAAAAGGGACAAAAAGGGGAAAAAAAAGCCAAAATCCCTCCAAAAAAGTCCCCAAACCAGCAGGGAATGAAGGAGGACACCAACACCAAACCTCACTTAAAAACCTTTTCCCTTTCTCAGGCCGTGTCCCACTCCTGGCAGGAGGCCGGGAAGATTTCTGCGGCTTAGCCAGGCCACGATCCGGGATAAAAACGGCTCTGGAAGCGAAGGGGATGAGTCACATCGTCCCCAGGTGCAGAAGTCGTCAGGCCTGGCCCTGAAACTGCTGCTGACACCGCTGGGAAATGACGGCGAGCTCTCGTCTCTGCCTCGGGCACCCCTGACCTCGCTTTGGGATGTGTCTGTGGGACACGTGAATCCCGTTATTTTCCCCTAAAATTGCCCGTCAAGGGCCTTGTTCTGCTGTAGGCCCAGCAAAAAAAATTCCCAAAAAAAAAAAAATCGGGATAAATCCCGTTAAATGTTCCCCCAGAAGCAGGACAGCTCGTTATGGGTGTGGGTAATTAACTCCTGGGATGGTCCAAGGGAGGCCAGGGAAGGTGGGACAGGGACAGAGGGGACCCCAGGTGTGAGGGGAGGTTGGAGCATCTCCTGAGGGGTGGAGACGTTCCCAGGTGATTTTGGAGCACATGGATTCCTCCTGCTGGAAGAGGAAGGGAATAGAGAAAGGGTTTGGAAAGAGGAATAGGAAAACCACTGGATTTCAGTGGTGCCGAGAGGAGGAGGAGGAGGAAGGAATGCAAGGAGGCGCCTCCAGCCCCAGAGATCATCGGTGGCCTGAGGCACAGGGAATCATGGAATGGTTTGGGTGGGAAGAGACCTTAAATCCCATCCCATTCTCATCCCATTCCATGGGCAGGTAAACATTCCTTGATCCCAGGCGAAACCAAGCCCCAGTGTCCAGCCTGGCCTTGGGCACTGCCAGGGATCCAGGGGCAGCCACAGCAAATCTGGGAATTCCAGCCCTGCCAGGAATTCCTGCCCCAGATCCCAGCCCAATCTCCCCTTGCCCAGTGGAAGCCATTCCCTGGGTGCTGTCCCTCCAGCCCTTGGCCCCAGTCCCTCTCCAGCTCTCCTGGAGCCCCTGCAGGGACTCTGAGCATTCCCTGGAGTTTTCCCTTCTCCAGGGGAACATTCCCAGCTCTCCCAGCTGCCTCCAGAGCAGAGGGGCTCCAGAATCCTGGAATGGTTTGAGTTGGAAAGGAACCTTAAGGATCATCCCATTCTCATCCCATTCCATGGGCAGGGACAACTCCCACTGTCCCAGGTGGATCCAGCCTGGCCTTGGACATTCCAGGGATCCAGGGGCAGCCCCAGCAAATCTGGGAATTCCAGCCCAGCCAGGAATTCCTGCCCCAGATCCCAGCCCAATTTCCCCTTTCCCAGTGGGAAGCCCCAGAAGCTGCCACAATTTCCCAGAAAACTGGGAAAAAAAAGGGACTTCCCTATTTTGTTGGCTCCCTCAACAAAGCCATTCCCCTCCCTGCTCCCAGAACATTCCCAGTTCTCCCAGTCTGCTCCAATTTTTCCCTCTGGATCAGCTTTGGGCACTCCAAGGGCTGGAAACCATCCTTCATTTTGGGTCTGGAGCCAGGCTGGGAAGGAACCTGGCTGAGGATCAGGAATTTGGGCCAAGGAAGCCAAGGCAGGGCTTGACTTGAGCTCCAGACAAGCCCAGTGTCCAAAACTTCCTGGGCAGCCCAGCTCCAGGGCCAGGAATTTGTCGGGAATGGTTGGGAAGGGCAGCTCAGCCCCCAGAAGGTGCAGGAAGGAGGAAAATTCCCAGTAAGGAGATTCCAGCTGTCCCGGTGTGCTGAGGTCTGGATGCTCCATTCCTGATTCTCCCACTCTCCAAAGCTTTGCTTTTCGTGGAAAATTTATCCAGGAGGATAAATTTAGCCCTGAGCTGTCCAGGAACATCCAGAGCTTTGCCACTGGGATATTCACACATCACCTGAGCGTTTTCCAGCTCCAGCAGCTCATTCCCAGTTCCAAACTCCTCATTTTCTGTTTCCAGCAGCTCAAACCCATTTCAAACTCCTCATTTCCCAGTTCCAACAGCTCAAACCCATTCCAACCCCCCCATTTTCCAGTTCCAACATTTCAAACCCATTCTAAGCTCCCCATTTTCCTGTTCCAATAGCTCATTCCCAGTTCCAAACTCATCTCCCAGTTCCAATAGGTCATTCCCAGTTCCAAACTCATTTCCCAGTTCCAATAGCTCATTCCCAGTTCCAATAGCTCATTCCCAGTTCCAAACTCATCTCCCAGTTCCAATAGGTCATTCCCAGTTCCAATAGGTCATTCCCAGTTCCAAACTCATTTCCCAGTTCCAATACGTCATTCCCAGTTCCAATAGCTCATTTCCCAGTTCCAATAGCTCATTTCCCAGTTCCAATAGCTCATTCCCAGTTCTAAACCACCCATTTTCCAGCTCCAGCAGCTTATTCCCAGTTCCAAACTCCTCATTTTCCAGTTCCAAACCTCATTCCCAGTTCCAAACTCATTTTCCCATTCCAACAGCTCAAGCCCACTTCCAAACTCTTCCCAGTTCCAACACGTCATTCCAGTTCCAAGTTCCAAGCCCCCCATTTTCCAGTTCAAACAGCTCAAATCCATTCTAAACTCCCCATTTCCCAGTTCCAATAGCTCATTACCAATTCCAAATTCATTTTCCCAGTTCCAACAGCTCATTCCCAATTCCAAACTCATTTCCCTGTTCCAATAGCTCATTCCCAGTTCCAAACTCATTTTCCAGTTCCAATAGCTCAAACCCAGTTCCAACCCCCCCATTTTCCAGCTCCCGCAGCTCATTATGAGTTCCAAACTCCCCATTTTCCAGTTCCAACAGCTCATTCTCATTTCGAACTCATTTCCCAGTTCCAAGCCTCATTTCCCAGTTCCAAGCCTCATTCCCAATTCCGAACTCATTTTCCTCTTCCAATAGCTCATTCCCCATTCCAAACCCTCAATTTTCCTGCTCCAGGAGCTCATTCCCAATTCCAAACTCATTTCCCTGTTCCAATAGCTCTTTCCCAGTTCCAAACTCATTTTCCAGTTCCAATAGCTCATTCCCAGTTCCAAACTCATTTCCCAGTTCCAATAGCTCATTCCCAGTTCCAAACTCATCTCCCAGTTCCAATAGGTCATTCCCAGTTCCAATAGGTCATTCCCAGTTCCAAACTCATTTCCCAATTCCAATACGTCATTCCCAGTTCCAATAGCTCATTTCCCAGTTCCAATAGCTCATTCCCAGTTCTAAACCACCCATTTTCCAGCTCCAGCAGCTTATTCCCAGTTCCAAACTCCTCATTTTCCAGTTCCAAACCTCATTCCCAGTTCCAAACTCATTTTCCCATTCCAACAGCTCAAGCCCACTTCCAAACTCTTCCCAGTTCCAACACGTCATTCCAGTTCCAAGTTCCAAGCCCCCCATTTTCCAGTTCAAACAGCTCAAATCCATTCTAAACTCCTCATTTCCCAGTTCCAATAGCTCATTACCAATTCCAAATTCATTTTCCCAGTTCCAACAGCTCATTCCCAGTTCCAAACCACCCATTTTCCAGCTCCAGCAGCTCATTATGAGTTCCAAACTCCCCATTTTCCAGTTCCAACAGCTCATTCTCATTTCAAACTCCTCACTTCCCAGTTCCAGCAGCTCATTCCCAATTCCCCATTTTCCAGTTCCAACAGCCCATTCTCATTTCGAAGTCCTCATTTCCCAGTTCCAAATTCATTTTCCAGTTCCAAGCCTCATTCCCAATTCCAAACTCATTTTCCTCTTCCAATAGCTCATTCCCCATTCCAAACCCTCAATTTTCCAGCTCCAGCAGCTCATTCCCAATTCCAAACTCATTTTCCCATTCCAACAGCTCAAACCCATTCCAAATTCCCCATTTCCCAGTTCCAATAGCTCATTCCCAGTTCCAACCCCCCATTTTCCAGTTCCAGCAGCTCATTATGAGTTCCAAACTCCCCATTTTCCAGTTCCAACAGCTCATTCTCATTTCAAACTCCTCATTTCCCAGTTCCAAAATCATTTTCCAGTTCCAAGTCTCATTCCCAGTTCCAAACTCATTTCCCATTCCAACAGCTCAAACCCATTCTAAGCTCCCCGTTTCCCAGTTCCAACAGCTCATTCCCAGTTCCAAACTCATTTTCCCATTCCAACAGCTCAAACCCATTCCAAATTCCCCATTTCCCAGTTCCAATAGTTCATTCCCAGTTCCAAACCCCCAATTTTCCAGCTCCAGCAGCTCATTCCCAATTCCAAACTCATTTCCCTGTTCCAATATCTCATTCCCAGTTCCAAATTCATTTTCCCTGTTCCAGCAGCTCAAACCCACTCTAAACTCCCCATTTCCCAGTTCCAGCAGCTCATTCCCAATTCCAAACTCCCCATTTTCCAATTCCAACAGGTCATTCCGAGTTCCAAACCCCCCATTTTCCAGCTCCAGCAGCTCATTCCCAAATCCAAACTCATTTTCCAGCTCCAGCAGCTCATTCCCAATTCCAAACCTCTCCCTTCCCACCACCACCCCCTGGGACCATCTTCAGGCACCACTTCCACCTAAAAAACAGGAGAAAAAAAAGATGGAAAAAAGAATTTTAAAAAGGGGGAAAAAAAGGGAGTGGAGACAACAAAATAAAAAGTTCTGGAGTTTGAGCTGGCAGCGACCTGTAACAAAAACGTTTCATCCAAACTTTCCCATCAAGCCCTGGAAATTTGTTCCTTATTAAAAAATTGGGGGGGATGTATCCGGTTCAAAGGAGAAGCTGGAGCAGGGAAAAATTCCGTGGTGGATTTTTCTTTTCCCCCTTTTTCTTCCTCTCTCCCTTCCTTTTCCAACCCCAATTCACCCCGAATCTCCCAATTCCTGTCCAGTGCCAAGAAAAAAAAAAAAGAAAAAACGCTAAAAAGAAAAAAAGTTGTGGAGGAGGGAGGGGAATCTCCAATTTGTGGGAACGGTTGAGGAGGGAATGCAGGGAGGGGTTTGGATTTTCCCAGGCTTGGAGCTCGGAATTCTATTTTTACAGAGCACAGGAGAAGGAGGAGGGGAGAGGGATTAGAGCCGTGTAAAAGCAGGAAATAAATGGAAATGTCACAAGTTTTGGGAGCTGTTGGTATTATTTATTATTTTTTAATTTTTATATATATTTTTATATTTTAAAAATTTATTTTTATTTTTATTTTCATTTTCATTTTCATTTTCATTTTTATTTTTACTTTTATTTTTTTATTTATTAATTTTTCATTTTCATTTTTATTATTTTATTTTTATTTTTATTTATCTTTTTATTATTTTTCTTATTTTTAATTTTTATTTTATTTTATTTTATTATTTTTCTTTTTATTTTTTATTTATTTATTATTTGAATCCTATTTATTCCTTGGGGGGCTGGTGCACAGTAGCCGGAACACCAGGGATAAAAATTCGGGAATAAAAACCCTCAGAAGGAATTCTGGGACACCGATGGGGTTTTCCAGTGTGGGAATTGTAGTGGAGGGATTAAAAAAAAAAATTTAAAAAAAGAAATTAAAAAAAAATTTGATAAAATCACCCTGAAATTCTGCAAGGAATATCCTGACTGCTGCTCATCTGGGCTGGGATCCATGGAATCATGGAATTCTTCCATGGAATCACAGAATGGGATCGGCAAAGCCGGAAAAGGCCTCCAAGATGATCAAACCCAACCTTTGATCCAACACCGCCCAAATCCATCAAACCCCGGCCATAAATGCCACATCCAGTTGTTACCAGAGGAATTTGGGGTCCTGGAAATTTCCTGGAGTGCCCAAAAAATCCCTGGATTTGCCATAAATTCTCAGAGGAGCAGAGATGTTAATGGGAGCGCTGCAAATTATCCCAAAAAAATCTTCCCAGTGGAGGATTTGGGCTTCAGGAGACGCTTGAAGTGCACCACATTCCCGTGGAGATCCCAAAGGTGAATCCATGGCTCAAACATTCCCCTGGGAAAGCGGGATGGGCAGGGATGGGGCCGGAATCCATCTCTAAATCCATGATCGGGGTTAATCCCGAATTCCAACTAAATCTTGACCTCATGAGCAGGCCCAGCCAGCAGGAGATGCGAAAAGGAAGACCAAAAAGCTGGAAAACCACGGAGTTTTCCCAGTCTCCAGCCCTCCCTGGCCTTGATCTGGATCCATTTTGGAATTCCTGACCCAAACTCCCCGTGCCGGAAGGAATTTCCGGAATCCCACAACTCCTCTCCCTTGGAAATTCACTTACGGCCGCTTTGTCCCGAGTCAAAGATTCCAGAGGGACTCTGGGCATTGCAAAAAAAAAAAATCCTGGGATTTTGGGAAAGGCCAAATAAATGTCAGGGAAAGGTGGGAGGAGGAGGAGTTGTCTGGGATACAGATTTCCCTTTGTTTCCTGGGAAAAAGGGAAAGAAAATTTCCATTTTTGGGTCGTCAGCTGGATGAGAGGGTCAGGGCTTGATCCATTCTTTATCCTTGTCCCTGTGATGTGGGAATTGTCCTCCCTCATCCTCAAACTGGGCCAGGCTCAGAGAATTATGGAATCATGGAATCATTCATGGAATCATGGAATGGTTTGGGTGGGAAAGGCCTGGAAAATTCATGGCATTCCAACCCCATCGACAGGCAGGGACAATTCCCACTATCCCAGGTGGATCCAACCTGGCCTTGGGCATTCCCAGGGATCCAGGGGCAGCCACAGCAAATCTGGGAATTCCAGCCCCGCCAGGAATTCCTGCCCCAGATCCCAGCCCAATCTCCCCTTGCCCAGTGGGAAGCCATTCCCTGGCTCCTGTCCCTCCAGCCCTTGGCCCCAGTCCCTCTCCAGCTCTCCTGGAGCCCCTGCAGGGACTCTGAGCATTCCCTGCAGTTTTCCCTTCTCCAGGGGAACATTCCCGGCTCTCCCAGAGCAGAGAGGCTCCAGAATTCTGGAATGATTTGAGTGGGAAGTGACCTTAAATCCCATCCCATTCCCACCCCATCCACAGGCAGGGACAATTCCCACTGTCCCAAGTTTTCCCAACCTGGCCTTGGGCATTCCAGGGATCCAGGGGCAGCCCCAGCAAATCTGGGAATTCCAGCCCAGCCCCTTCCCACCCTCACTGGTAACAATTCCTTCCCAATATCCCATCTAACCCCATCCTCTTCCATCTTGGTGCTGTTCCCACTTGTCCTATCACTCCGTGCCCACGGATGCGTCTGTGCCAGGAAGAAGCGAAGTTTCCTTGGAAGAGCTGAAGAAAAAAAAAACCAAAATCCCACTTTTTTCTTCACTCCTTGCTCCTGCCAACTTATCCAGGAGTCCCAGGGGAGCTCAATTCCATCTGCTCCACTCCCGTGGGTGGGAGAGGAACAACACAGGCTCGGATCCAGCCCCTGGAATGGCGTTTCCATCTGGGATTTTTGCTCCTGGCAGCACCAGCTCCTACCGGGAGCTGCTGTTATCCCACCTCCTCCCATCTCCCAGCTGTATCCCGGGAGCAAAGCGGGATTCGGGATGCGCCAGCTTGGCTGGGCTGGAGTAAATATTCCTCCCAGGAGCTGGAGCGGGGCCGTGTTTGGGATCTGGGCTGGATTCCGTGTGGGAAACATGGGGATGGATCCGTTATTTTTGGGAAGTGCTTTCACAGATCCAAGAGCTTTCCCTGCTCCTCATCCCAGGGAAGAGGTCGGGAAGGCAGCAGGAGCCACAGCCACGACCACAGGGACATTCAAGAACGTGGAATGTCAGCGGATAAATCTGGGTGAAAAAGAAGGAATGTGGGGACATTCCAAGTGACTCCATTTTGTCTTCCCAGGTTGTCAGTTTTGGGATGGAGCCTGGTTTTCCCAGGAATGGGCAAACACCTGCCTGGGATGAGAATCTGGAAATGAATTCCTTGTTTTCTTTTTTTTTTTGTGTGTGTGGATTTTCCTTTCCTTTCCTTTCCTTTCCTTTCCTTTCCTTTCCTTTCCTTTCCTTTCCTTTCCTTTCCTTTCCTTTCCTTTCCTTTCCTTTCCTTTCCTTTCCTTTCCTTTCCTTTCCTTTCCTTTCCTTTCCTTTCCTTTCCTTTCCTTTCCTTTCCTTTCCTTTCCTTTCCTTTCCTTTCCTTTCCTTTCCTTTCCTTTCCTTTCCTTTCCTTTCCTTTCCTTTCCTTTCCTTTCCTTTCCTTTCCTTTCCTTTCCTTTCCTTTCCTTTCCTTTCCTTTCCTTTCCTTTCCTTTCCTTTCCTTTCCTTTCCTTTCCTTTCCTTTCCTTTCCTTTCCCTTCCCTTCCCCTTCCCCTTCCCCTTCCCCTTCCCCTTCCCCTTCCCCTTCCCCTTCCCCTTCCCCTTCCCCTTCCCCCTCCCCCTCCCCTTCCCCCCCCCCCTCCCCTTCCCCCTTCCCCTTTCCCCTTCCCCTTCCCTTCCCCTTCCCCTTCCCCTTCCCCTTCCCCTTCCCCTTCCCTTCCCTTCCCCTTCCTTTCCTTCCCTTTTCCATCCCTACATCCACCCATGACTTTTCCCACCTTTTCCCTCCCGATTCCCTTCCCCATCCCAGCCTGGATTAATTCCCACTGGAGTTTAAACCATTCCCAGTGGCAGTGAGCTCCTTTTCATCCCAACTTTCCTTCCTCCAGCATTTCCCAAATTCCCATTTTCTGGTCCCAGGAGCCAATTCCTTGGAGGCGGAAGGAGATGGGAATAAAGACGGGATTTGCACAAAGGAGAAATTCCTTGCTGAGTCAGGGCCTGGGCAGCAAGAACAGATAGGAATAAAAAAAAAACGGATTTTATTTTTATTTTTTTTTTAGGAAAATGTTTGTCTCCCTATTTTTAGGCGAGGCCGTCGTTTCCCTATTTTTAAACCGGGCTGGAGGAGCAAA
The DNA here is from genome assembly GCA_910950805.1 of Acrocephalus scirpaceus scirpaceus. Classification (NCBI taxonomy): domain Eukaryota; kingdom Metazoa; phylum Chordata; class Aves; order Passeriformes; family Sylviidae; genus Acrocephalus; species Acrocephalus scirpaceus. The sequence continues at coordinate 979,229 of OU383778.1, read as the reverse complement.
ATGAGAGGTTTTGTTCTAAATCCGAAGAGGAATTTTTGGATGGGTTGAGCTATAAAAAAATAAAAAGCTGCAGTTTTGGGACAAAGCCGTTTCGGCTACGTGAGCTTTGCCATGATTTAAAGCCAGTCCGGAATTCCGATGAAAGGAAGCTCAGGATTGCTCCAGAAATAGGGAATTTCTTCTTCTGCTCAAAGCTTCAAAGCCTCTCCTCACTCACAGAGGTGTGGGGAGATCAGGGAATATCCCGATGGGAAGAATCAGGAATCACAAGGATCACGGATCCAAATCCTTCCCTGCACAGACATCCCAAAATCCCACCCTGGGCATCCCTGGGAATGGGATCCAAACTCTCCTGAAAGCTCTGGGGAGACAAAAGGGTTTGGAAAGCTGAGGAAAGGAACAAAAAGGGTTTGGGAAGCTCGGGAAAGGAGAAAAAAGGGTTTGGGAAGCTCAGGAAAGGAGCAAAAATGGTTTGGAAAGCTCAGGAAAGAGCAAAAAGTGTTTGGGAAGCTCAGGAAAGAGCAAAAGGGGTTTGGGAAGCTCTGGAAAGGAACAAAAAGGGTTTGGAAAACTCGGGAAAGGAGCAATTCCTGCTCTCCAGAGCCAGAATTACCCTTGGCTCCTCGGTGTTTCATTTATCTGTGGGGACAGCAAGGATTTGGGGTGGCACGGGATTGTTTGGGTGTGCTGAAAACCTGTTTTTCATGGAATCATGGACAGGGATGGTTTGGGATTGGAAGGACCTTAAATTTTATCCCATCCCACCCCCTGTCCCCACTTCCACACCTCCCACTATCCCAGGTTGATCCAAGCCCTGTCCACCCTGGCCTTGGACACTTCCAGGGATGGAAATCCAGAACTTTTCTCCCTAACTTTGTTCTTCCTACTTTTTAAGGAAATGTTTGAGATTTTCTCAGCCCTGGATGAGCAAACCCCTCTAAACAGCCAAAGGGAGCGAGGTGAGCACCAACCTTGGCTCGGGACAGGAAAAGAAAATTCCTTCGCTTTCAGGCAGCAAAAGGATCCTGAGGGAAGTGGGAAAGGGAATCTGGGATTTTTCTCCCTCAAGCTGTGCCATCCGATGGGGAATTTTCAGGTTCCTTTATCCCTGTTTTTTCTGAGCCCCAACCCTTCCTCCTCATCCCTCCGTGACCTGAACAATAATAACCCAGCAGGACGTCACCCCTTGGCTGTTCCCAACGCCCGCATTCCATGGAATATTTGGATGACACCAGCCAGGTCTCACAGGAGAACACCAAATCCCCCCCTTTCCACACCCTGGAAAAAAAAAAAAAAAAAAAAAGAGGGATTTTCCCATAAATGAAGTTGTTTTTTTTTTTTTTTTCTGTCAAGCTCCTCCTCGTGCTCCCGGTCACCTCTCGGAATTCTTGGAGAGAAATCCAAGTGGGACAAAATGAAGCGGCCGGGAGGATGGACTTATGAGGAGAAAAGCTGGAGGAGCTAAAAATGGATGGTTTGGCTGGAGAACAGGGAAGGAGGACGACTGTCTGCGGATGGACAAAAATATCCCTGGAGAGGGAGGAATTGTTTGGGTCAGACCGGCTGGGGAATAACCAGGAATCGCAAAACGGGATTAAGGAATGGAAAATGAGCTCTGGCCGTCACGGGGAACATTCCAACCTCTCGGATTGGGGAACATCCGCCCTTCCCCGGGGGGCTGGGGTGGGAATCCTGCTCCTGGAGATGTTTAAAAATGGCCCGGGAGCGCTCTTGGGAATTGTCCTTGGGGTAGGGATGGATGGGATCTGGGCAGGAGGCGCCGAGCACGCCTCGAACACGGGAAGGGGTTGGGGGATACCCAAATCCGGGAAAATCCAGGCATGGACTCATGGAATTGCAGAATTTGGTTGGGGTTGGAAGGAGATTTAGGGAATGTCTCATTCCACTATCCCAGGTTGCTCCAAGCTTTATCTCACCTGACCTTGGACTCTTCCAGGGATGGAACATCCATGATTTCTTGGGATATCAGGATTGCTCTCCATGCTGGCAGTTGCTCCATGAGGGTGTGGAAAAAGAGTTGCCTCTCTTTTCCTTCTCTCCAAGGCACCTGGAAATGAGGGAATATTCGGATGTAAAGCTGGGAATTTTGGGGAACCGTGATAGGGATTTTCACCACCGGGATATTTCTGTGCCTAAAGTTTGGACACCGAAGTGATCCCTGAAAAAATGTGGGAATCCAAGCAAGGGAACAAAAGTGAATAAAAAAATCGATGGCAAAAACTGGGGGAAAAAACCAAAAGTGAATAAAAAAATCGATGGCAAAAACTGGGGGGAAAAACCAAATCAAAGTAAAATAGGAATAAAATAAAATAGGAATTTAAAAATAAAGTACAGTAAAATAAAGTAAAATAAAAATAAAATTAAGTAAAATGAAGTAAAATAAAATAAAATAATAATAGGAATAAAATAAAATCAGAAAAACTAAAAGAAGGAAAAACTAAAAGGAGGAAAAACTAAAAGAGGAAAACATTAAAGAAAAGGAAAAAATAAAAAAGAGGAAAGATTATAAGAAGATGAAATAATAGGAAAAAGGGGAAAATGGGAGGAAATAAATAGAGGAAAGAGGGAAAAAATTGGAAAACTTGAATAAAATACAATAAGAATAAAATAAATATTAAAAAAAACATTTAAAAATTAAAAAGAAACAGGCAGCTTGGAATTCCAGAATCCTGGAATAATCCATGCTGGAAAGGACCTCCAGTTCCTCCTCATGCTCCAAGCAGTGTCAGATCAGAGCAGGTCGCTCAGGGCTTTTCCAGGCTGATCCCAAAGGTCTCCAAGGATCCCTTTGTGTCCTCCTCACCCTCCCCAGCACCTTCTCCAGGCCCCACCACCCTCCCCAGTTCAGGAACGTTTGGCTGTACTGGGAGAGCCCCAAACTGGGCACATTCCCGGGAGGAAGTCCAAAAAAAATTCTGAGTAAAAGAGGTTTTAGGATTAGACTCAGGAACATCTCCAAAGTCCATCTCCCTGTGAGGTTTCCACCCAAAATGGAGAATCATTGGGATAATCATGGAGAGAAGGCCTTGGAGCTCACCAGGGAATGGATTTTCCCAGTTCCCTGTGAGGTTTTCACCCAAAATGGAGAATGAGGGGAAAAATCATGGAGAGAAGGCCTTGGAGCAGATTTTCCCAGTTCCCTGTGAGGTTTCCACCCAAAATGGAGAATCATTGGGATAATCATGGAGAGAAGGCCTTGGAGGTCACCAGGAAATGGATTTTCCCAGTTCCCTGAAAGGTTTTAACCCCAAATGGAGAATGAGGGGAAAAATCATGGAGGGAAGGCCTTGGAGCTGACCAGGGAATGGATTTTTGCAGTTCCCTGTGAGATTTCCACCCAAAATGGAGAATGATGGGAATAATCATGGAGGGAAGGCCTTGGAGCTCCCCAGGGAATGGATTTTCCCAGTTCCCTGTGACGTTTCCACCCAAAATGGAGAATCATGGGAAGAATTGTGGAGAGAAGGCCTTGGAGCTCACCAGGGAATGGATTTTTCCTAGATCCCTGTGAGATTTCCACCCAAAATGGAGAATGATGGGAATAATCATGGAGAAAAGGCCTTGGAGCTGGCCAGGGAATGAGTTTTCCCAGTTCCCTGTGAGGTTTCCACCCCAAATTGAGAATCATTGGGATAATCACGGAGAGAAGGCCTTGGAGCTCACCAGGGAATGGATTTTTGCAGTTCCCTGTGAGATTTCCACCCCAAATGGAGAATGGTGGGAATAATCGTGGAGAAAAGGCCTTGGAGCTGACCAGGGAATGAATTTTCCCACTCCATCCTTCCTTCTCCCTTACCTGCAGAGATGTGACCATGAAGGAACCTTCCCACCACTTTGGACTCCCAAATGTCCTGGAGATGTTCGGTTTTCCTCTGCACAGGCCAAAATATTCCCACCTTGGGATTCCTCCTCCTGCTCATCTTTTTTGGGGTTTTCCAACCACAAGTTCCATCCCACGCTGCCATCCAGGAGGGCACCAGAGCAGGATGAAACTGCAACCAAAATCAGAAAAAAAAAAAATGAAAAGAAGATTTTTTTTCAGGTCTTTTAGTTAAATTTTCTCCCTCTGGGGTCCACTCCCACCCCTCACCAGGACCAACCTTCTCCGACGTTCTCCTCCTGGATTTGGATCCCGAGGTTTTGCCTGCAGCAGGCTCAGGGAACAGGTTCTCCTCCTCTTTTCCCCAGTCCCCTTTTGCACACTCCCAGCAAATCCCTCTGCACTCATCTCCCCCTCCAGACTAAACAATCCCAACTCTTTCCGTCCCTCTGTGGAGGTCATGTTTTCCGGACCTCTGATTGTTCCTGCCGCTCTCCCCTGGCCTGGTTCCAGCTGGCCTTGGTCTCCCTCGGAATGCCTCGTCCCGGACTTTTGGGCTCCAGCTGAAGCCTTTTGGGACTCCTCAGCTCGGAGATCTCAGCTCGGCCCATCGGAGAGGGAGATTAAAGTTCCTGAGTCTGGATCCGCTTCGGAATCCGCGTCTCCTCCGAGCTTGGGGTGGCTCTGCTGTTCCCACCAGGGACTGCGGGGAATGCAAATATCCCGAATGCTCCAAGGTTTGAGAGCCAAGCCTGGACACACGGAAAAAAAGATGGAATAGAAACTCTTCTTAAACATCCTCAAAGCATGGCACACCTGAGGAATTCCCGGCTCTGTGTGCAGGATTTGAGGAGGGATGAAAGGAATTCTGCTGTGCCCAAATATTCCTCGTTTTACCTGGGAAGGAAGGGATAAAACAAAGGGTTTAAACTGAGAGGAGAGATTTAGTTGGGATCTGGGAAGAAATTCTTCCAAGTTTCTTGGGTGGGGAGGGGCTGGGCTGAAATTCCCAGATTTGCTGGGGCTGCCCCTGGATCCCTGGAAGTGTCCAAGGCCAGGTTGGATGGACTCGGAGCCACCTGGGATAGTGGGAGGTGTCCCTGAACATGGATGGGGTGGGAATGGGATGGGATTTAAGGTCACTTACAAAAAAACTATTCCAGGATTCTGGAGCCCCTCTGCTCTGGAGCCAGGCTGGGAGAGTTGGGAACGTTCCCCTGGAGAAGGGAAAACTGCAGGGAATGCTCAGAGTCCCTGCAGGGGCTCCAGGAGAGCTGGAGAGGGACTGGGGCCAAGGGCTGGAGGGACAGGAGCCAGGGAATGGCTTCCCACTGGGCAAGGGGAGATTGGGCTGGGATCTGGGGCAGGAATTCCTGGCGGGGCTGGAATTCCCAGATTTGCTGGGGCTGCCCCTGGATCCCTGGCAGTGTCCAAGGCCAGGTTGGACATTGGGGCTTGGATCCATCTGGGATGGTGGGAGGTGTCCCTGCCCATGGCAGGGGTGGGACTGGATGATCCCATCCATCCCAAACCATTCCATGATTTTCTGGTGTTCCCAAACATCTCAGCACTGCTCCGTTTTGCTGCCAGGCCCTGCAGCAGCTGCAGCTCCATCTGCGAACTTGGGAAAGGAGTGCAAAATCCCATCAATCCAACCTCAAAGATGTTCCCACTTCATCCATAACAAGATTTGTTCTTCCTCAAAGGAAAAACTGATTCCCAAAAAAATCCCCCATTTATTAACAGAACCAAATTGACACTAATTAATGATTAACCACTAATTAATGATTAACCACATTACAGCCCCTCCAGGACTCAGGGAAATGCAAGAGGGAACAAAGAGCTCCAAGGATGAACCAGGAGATTCCTGTAAAATCCTTTCAGCTCCCTTCATTCCAAATGTTCCACAGGAGAATTCCAGGCAGGCGAATTTTCCACCCTGGCAGAGCATCCCTACTTAATCCTATTTCTTATTAAAGCAAATAATTAATTGGCTGCAAACCCCAATTCGATTTGTTCTTCCTTTTCTCTCCCCGTTGCAAATTAGCAGGTCCCAAAATGCAATTATTTGGTTTATTTGTAATTAAGAGTTGCTAAATGCTTGGCTGTTTTGGCAGTTCGTAATTCCAGCTGTACATCCCTGTAATTTCAGTGCTATTCCAGTCTCCTTGCTTTTATTCCCTGCTTTTTATTCCCTATTTTTTATTCCCTGCTTTTGATTCCCTGCTTTTTATTTCATGGGGTTTTTTATTCCGTGTTTTTTATTCCCTTGCTCTTATTCTGTGAAAATGGAGGGATGCAGGGATGAAGAGGAATAAAAAGGATTTTAATTTAATTTTTTCATTTTTTTTAATTTTTAATTTTTAATTAAAATTAATTTTTAATTAATTTTTTTTTTTTAATTTTAGGATAACTCCAAGCCTTCCATACCCCATTCCTGATGGGATGATCCCAAAGATGACACTAAAACCTGGTTGAAGTCACCTCCACGTGACACTGCATGATTAATCCCTGCGGGAATCACCCTCTCCACCTCCTCCCTTTCCCTTTTATCCACGTTCAGCTCATGCCTCCCACTTCCTTTTCCATGGATTTCCTGGAGAAATCCATCCCTTCCTGAACCCAATGACACCAACAGGGGTTGTTAACGAGCCTCCCATTATCCAGGCATGGAATAACCTCCCATTCCCGCACACTTGGAATGAGGCCTTGGATCCAGGAGATCCCTGGAGGTGGTCAGCGCTTCCTGGCCCAGCTCTGGATCCCGTGCTTGGAAAATTCCGAGGAGTTTTTCCACCGGCTCTGCCCATCCAGCCCAGCTCCCAAGGCGGGATCAGGAATCCCGTTGGCATTTCCATCCTCACTCCATGGGCAGCCTTCCTTCTGACTCCTCTTGCTCCCGAGGGATTTTCTGAGGGAATGCTGCTTCCACTTCCAGCTGGGATCATCCACAGGGCTCATGGATCAAAGCCTGTGGATAAAACCAGGAGCAGCCCAGCTGTCCTACGAACTTAGACTGAGCCAGATCACCTTTCTGGATAAAAGGAAAGCGCTGGGACAAGATTTTGGAATTTTCTCTTGAGGATTCATCCCAAAACTCCAAAAACTCCAAAAACTTTTGGGATGAATCTTGACGATTCATCCCAAAACTCCCAAAACTCTGTAGACTGTGACTCATGGGCGTCTTCATGAAGGGGAACAACATTTCCCAACCTTTGGAGCAAGGCCGTGCCAAGGGTTTAATGGGAGAGGTGACTTCACCGGGATAGCTCAGCCTCCGAACGAATCCCCGCTCCTCTTCCCCAGTCACCGGAGACGGGCTGGCAATTCCAAGCAATCATCCGGATCACCGGGAGCCAGATGTCTGAGCCAGATTAGGTGATTCAGCTGCTGGAGGGCCTGGAGAAGGAGCCTGGGATCAGACACGCCGGCTGGGATTTGGATGAAATTATCCCAGGTGACACAATAAAATGAATTTGGATAAAAATAAAATTTGGGTAAAATTATCCCGCCCCGCCTCGCAAACAACCGAGCGTCGTTCCGTGTTTTCCGTGGGAAATGGGGCCTGGCCTCCTCGGAAAATGAGGAATTCTGCTCATCAAAGAGGTTTTTCTGGGCAGAACCAAAACTTCCACGTGGCGCCCAACCGAAAATTCTCATGGCACAATTCCCAGCTGGAACAGCAGGAATATGGCATTATGGACGCGCTACAGCCAATCACAACACAGGTATTTGAATATTCATTAGGGGCGGGTCAACAACAGTGATTTTGGCGTTCCTGGTAGGAATTTGGGGGTTTCCAAGCAGGATTTTGGGGGATTCATGGAAGGATTTGAGGGGTTTTCCCGGCAGGATTTTGGGGCTTTCATTAAATTAAATCAAATCAAATCAAATTAAATTAAATTAAATTAAATTAAATTATATTTTTTAAGGAGAATAAAGTGGGATGGGATGGGATGGGATGGGATGGGATGGGATGGGATGGGATGGGATGGGATGGGATGGGATGGGATGGGATGGGATGGGATGGGATGGGATGGGATAAACCCCACATCCCATGGATTTGGGATTTGGATTGGGGCTGGGAGGGAGCTGGGATCTTTTATTCCAGTGGGAAAGGATATTTGGTGGGATCTGCTGCCTTGCCCAGAGTTGTCATCAGCTCTCGATGTCACAGGGGGTGGCACAGTGAGAAGAGAAGGAGTGCAGGATTATCCAGCTGCTGAGTGCTCTGTCTCTAATGGAATTTTTAGGGAATAAAATCCAGTGGAACAGGCAGGAAACAGAAAATCCACCATCCCCAGAGAGCAGAAGGGCAATGATTTTTGAGGGTTTGAATATTTAAGTGGGAACCAGATTTTTTTGTTTGTTTTGGGGGTTTTTGTTTGGCTTTTTGTTTGTTTGGGGGGTTTGGGGGGTTTTTGTTGTGCGTTTTTGGGTGTTTTTTGGTTTTTGTGGGGTTTTTTTGGGGAGGGGTGCTGAATATTTAAATGAGGAAGAAGATCATCTTAATTTCCTTAAAAAGTGGCGGAAAATGGGATAAAATAAGAATTATTGCAGCACAGAAACCCCTGACAAGGCAGAGGCTGAAATACCAGGTACAGGTTGCAGAAAAGTTGTTTAAAAGGTGGATAAATCCAAGGAAAATCCAAGAGAAAATAATTTGGTGGAACACTGTGGAAGCTCAACCTCATGGAAAAGGATGAAGATATTAAAAGTGGGATTTATCTCTCCTCCCTCATTTCTGACCTTGGTTTTGCAGAATTTAGGAGAGAAAAGATCGAGTTTAGGGCTTTTTTTTTTTTTTCCTAATATCCAAGTCCTTTGGAATAATTATCCCAGTGCAAGTCTCTCTTCTCCAGCCAGAGGAACATCAGGACATCCCACAGGAGATCAGGAGATCCTGGAAATTTCAGTCACTAAAACCTCAAGTCTGCTTGGAGAGAAGGAAGAGACATTCCTATACTTTTGAGCAGGAATTCCATGGTTTTTTCCTGCATCCTTATGGAATCTTTAATTCATCCAATCTCCCTCCCAGCCATCAGTTTGGGAATATTCCTCCCTCATCCCAAGATTTCTTGTTGGATCATCTCAGCCATCCTCCCAAAGCATTTCTCACCATGGGGTGTTCCTTTCCAGGCTGGTTCCAGTCCCCGGGAGATGTCCACTGGATCCAAAATGGAGAGGGATCCTAAAATGTGGATCCCTTCTGGAATTTCTCCTAAGACATGGATCCCTTCCAGAGTTTCTCCTAAAACATTGATCCCCTTCCAGAGTTTTCCCTAAAACATGGATCTGTCCTGGAGTTTCTCCTAAAACACGGATCCCTTCCAGAGTTTCTCTTAAAACGTGGTTTCCAACCCCAATGAATTCCAAAATCCATGCTTTCCAACCCTCAAGGAATTCCAAAATCCACCCTTTCCAACCCTCAAGGAATTCCAAAATCCACCCTTTCCAACTCTCAAGGAATTCCAAAATCCACCCTTTCTAACTCTCAAGGAATTCCAAAATCCACCCTTTCCAACCCTCAAGGAATTCCAAGAGCCATCCTCTCAAACCCTGATGAAATCAAAAATCCACCCTTTCCAACCCTCAAGGAATTCCAAAACCCACCCTTTCCAACTCTCAAGGAATTCCAAAATCCACCCTTTCCAACTCTCAAGGAATTCCAAAATCCACCCTTTCCAGCCCTCAAGGAATTCCAAGAGCCATCCTCTCAAACCCCAATGAATTCCATAACCCATCCTCTCAAACCCTGATGAAGACCAAAATCCACCCTTTCCAACCCCAATGAGATCCAAAAGCCATCCTTTCTAACCCTCAAGAAATTCCAAAATCCATCCTGTCCAACCCCAAGGAATTCCATAAGCCATCCTTTCCAACCCTCAAGGAAGTCCAAGAGCCATCCTCTCAAACCCTGATGAAATCCAAAATCCACCCTTTCCAACCCTCAAGGAATTCCAAAATCCACCCTTTCCAACCCTCAAGGAATTCCAAGAGCCATCCTCTCAAACGCTGATGAAATCAAAAATCCACCCTTTCCAACCCCAAGGAATTCTGAAATCCACCCTTTCCAACCCTCAAGGAATTCCAAAATCCAGCCTTTCCAACCCCAAGGAATTCCAAAATCCACCCTTTCCAACCCTCAAGTAGTTCCAAAGCCATTCCAGCCCCCCCAAACCTTCCTTTCAAACCCCACCTCAGGGAGGAAAAGGTGAGGCAGCATCTCCTGCTTCAAAATCCCTCTCCCCCAAGCACTGAGTGGAAAAACTTGGAAAAACTGGGAATTTCCGGAGGTGGATTATCCCACTGTTGTCTTCCCAGACATTTCTTGGTTACAAGATCACCCCAAAATCGTGCTGGGGACATTGTCCGGGCTTTTCACGGATAACCTGGCACGTGCCAGGAGCTGAATCCCCACGGAGCTCATTTAGGAATGACCGAGAGCATTCCTCGGGATTCCATTTGGGAAATCAAACTTCTGAATGGCTCCTCTTCCAGCCGTGGTTTTCCGTGGAGCAGGGAGGAGGAGACCTTTGGAACGGTCTGGGCGGGTGGGAATTCATCCGGGTTTGTTTTCTCAAGGCACGAATCCTTTTAAAGTCACCCTGGGAGGGGTGAGGGGGGGGACGGGGAATGTTTGGGGTTATTTTTGGTCAGAGAGGAACAGTTCCGAAGTCATTCCAATCCCATTAAGTGAGTGCTTGGAAAGGCCAAAACCCTTTGGACTTTTCCACTCGGCGACACTTGGAAGAAGCAGAGGGGGGAGGAAAAGGGTGTCCCCCTGCTCCGGATATTCCCTCCAATCCCTAAAAATTTAGGGATTTTTAGGATCCCTAAAATCCTGCCCCAGGATCCTCAAAGCATTGAACATTTTGGGAAATCTGAGGAAATTTGCTGTTTTTTGGAGTTTAATGAAGGAATGATTGAGGGATCCCCTCAGCTGGGCATTCCCTCACCTCCCCAAATCCAACCGGGAGCAAGGTGGGAATCCAAACCCTCACCTCTCCAGGTGTGACACATTCCAGGAGATCTGATCCAGGTTCCAACCTCCACTTTCCCCATCACAAACCTCGGGAATATTTTCCCCCAAAACGAGGCTCTCCTTGGATGCTTTGAAGAGACGGATCCAAACTCCGGCTGCTCCCAACAAAACCTCTTTCCATGGATCCTTCGGGAATGGTTTCCATGACCACACCCCAAAATGGCGGCTCCACTGAAAACCAGCTCCAGGTGTGTCCTGTTCCTTATGGAGCAGCTTCCATTAAACTCGGGAGCTGGAAAAGCTTCATGGAGGCTCCATGGGGCACCAGGCAGGGACTGGGACATCTCTGACCCCACAGCGGGATTTATCCACCGGGGAGTGCTCAGCAGCTGGAGCTGGTGGTTCCCAAATATTCACTGGGATACTCTTCTCTGTGGGATGAGTTTGTGTCCTGACCTTTCCTCCTTCTGCAGGAAATCAGGGGTGTGGAAAAGTCAAGAAGCAAAATATTGGATCATCTTGAGCTTGGAAAACTGGCCTGGTGTAAGATCATGGAATCATGGAATGGTTTGGGTGGGAAGGACCTTAAAGATCATCCCATTCCCATCTCATCCATGGGCAGGGACATCTCCCACCATCCCAGGTGGATGCAGCCTGGCCTTGGGCACTGCCAGGGATCCAGGGGCAGCCACAGCAAATCTGGGAATTCCAGCCCCGCCAGGAATTCCTGCCCCAGATCCCAGCCCAATCTCCCCTTGCCCAGTGGGAAGCCATTCCCTGGCTCCTGTCCCTCCAGCCCTTGGCCCCAGTCCCTCTCCAGCTCTCCTGGAGCCCCTGCAGGGACTCTGAGCATTCCCTGCAGTTTTCCCTTCTCCAGGGGAACATTCCCAGCTCTCCCAGAGCAAAAGAGCTCCAGAATCCTGGAATGGACCTTAAAGCCCACCCAGTGCCACACCTGCCATGCTCAGGGACACCCTCCCCTAACCCAGGCTGCTCCAAGCCCATCTAATCTGGCCTTGGACACTCCCAGGAATGGCTGGTGAGTTTTTGGGAGGCTTTCTTTGGAGCAGAAAAAAAAACCCCAAAAAATCCTCATAAGTCACAACTCCAGCCTCAAAACTGTTTTTTTAATCATCTTTCTTGAAGACTGATCTGTGAAAATAAATTTTTCCATCATCATCATCATCATCATCATCATAATAATAATAATAATAATAATAATAATAATAATACCCAAATAATTATTCCCAAATAATAATAATCTTTCCCAAACCCATCCTCGTGGTTTTTTTGGACCAGGATGATATAAATTCAGGGAATGTGGGATAATAAAGAGCACCAAAACCCCTTCATATCCAAGGAGTCCGACCTCCTACAAAAGCCAGGCAGGAAAATCCCACCCAGGTATCCCTGCTCCAATTGCAACTCCAAGATAATTTATGGAATCTGCTTGCCAACCAGGTTTTAAACACCTGGAGCACCCCTGGACTGAACAACCTCAGGTTTGTTGGCCGGGATGATTCAACACCCAACAGCTCCCAAGGGAAAACATGGAAAACACGACCCACAGAAGCTCCAATGGAAGCTGAGGGACGGGAGAGATCCTGGCCTCTCTTCCCAATTATTTTCATTTTTCCCCAAGCTGTGGCTTGAGGAAAAACCCTCTTGGGAACATTTCCACTGTCAAGAGGAGATCCATTCATCCCATTGCCTCCCAGCCGGGAATTCCCGGGAAAGCTCCCGGAGGTCGATTCCCGTTTTTCCCGGGTTTTTTTTGCCGATAATTGCTGGGTGAATGACCCCTTGTCGGGGCCGGGCCGCCATGGCCGGGAGGCCCTTCCACACGTTTGGAGCTCGCACTTCCTGACATCTGGTTCCAATCCGAGCCCTGCTCCTGCTGCCGGAGTTCCAGTGGCCTCTTACCTGGGCAAAGGTACCGGGAAAAGCCGGAATTGCCCTCAGAATTCCCCCCGGAATTCCGTCTGCAGCTATTCTCATGCTAAACTCATCCTTCATCCCAAATCCGTCGCTTCAGACCTGGAGTTTCAGGCTCTGTCTCTCCTTTCCATGGCTGTGTCCTCTCTTGAAGGTGGAGAAATTGATTAAAATTAATAAATGATTAATTTGATTAATTTTTTTGGTGCCTGTTTGCTTCCCCATCTTCCCCCGGATTAACAGGATCTCCCTGGATCCGAGCAGGATCCAACATCCTCCATGCAGAGGCACCAAACAAGACAAATCCGGGAATTTGGGGGACTTTGATCCCATCCATCAGCTCCAAACAACCTGGAGAAGTTTGGGGATTCAGAATTCCTCAACCACCAGCTTGAGGATCAGATCCAGGGTCGGATCCGTGCTTTTCCTGAACCCAGGGAAGCACACACAAGGACACAAGGCAGGGAACCAAAATCGAGTCGATTTTTCCACAAAAAACCTCCTTTCCTCTGGGTTTTTCCCACCTCGACCCAACCTAAAACAAATTCCAGCTGCTCCTCCCACCCCGTTGACTCCATTTTTTTCAGCCGTGACCTAAAATTCCCGTATTTTCTGCTGTTTGGTGTGTGAAGGAATCAAAACCCAATTCCCTCTCCCGCTTCTCCTTCTGCTGACCCATCTGCTCCTCCTGTTTAGCCTCGGGTGCCACCTCCCACATTCCCAGCCGGAATTCCTCCAGAGGAAATCCACGGCCTGCCGAGCAGAGCTTTGACACTCAGCCGCCAAAAAATTCCCTGGAACAGGAAAAATGCGATCCATGCAACCCCAGGAACCAGCGCAGGGCTCCAGGTCCTGGAAGGTGGAATCCTCCAATCCTCCAAGCGGGATTTTCCCACCCCAGTGGAGGCCAAAACGACTTCCAGCTCCAGGGATGTTCCCATTATCCAGAGTGGTGGCGGTCACAGTCAAATTTTCATCCCAAATTTTCATCCCAAATTTTCATCCCAAATTTTCATCCCAAATTTTCCTCCCAAATTTTCCTATGTTGGGGAAGATGAAACAGGAAAGCCTGATAAATACGACTGCTTAATTTTAAATATGAAACCTATAAGTGAAATAGAATTGAAATTAAGTTTTGATGTCTAAGCTGCCGAGCTTTAATTACTGAACAACTGGAGAACAATGGTATGGCCGGCTGGAGGTTAAACAATTAAATTAATTGATTAAACAATGCCCTTCTCCTTACCAAGAGCCCAAGGGTCAGAGCAGACCCTGCTGGCTCAGCAGGAGGGGTCCCAAGAGTCGTTTTTAGGGTTTAAAATATAACACAGGATGGGAATGTAATGATTCTTACAGGCTGTGTGTAAATGCTGTAGGGTTTGTATCTTGTGCTGGATTGGTTGGTGTCAATCAGAATATTCAGTGTAGAAGGAGATTTAATGGATTGGAATGGGAACTTCGCTCTCTTTTTTCTCTCTTTTTCTTCCTCCTCCTCTTCTTCTTCGCTCTCTCCTTTCTCCTCTTCCTCCTCACTCTCTCTCTGCTCTGAGCTGTGCTGGCAGCTCGTGGCAGGGCCCCTTCACCCATGCCCCGTGCAATGAACTGCACGCTCCAAACCCAGCCCTGACTCCATGGATCTCTCATCTCTGTCCATCCCATCACCATCCCGACCTCACTCTCACATTCATCCCAAATTTTCCCACCACGGAGCCGCTCAGCCGCCGTGGAATTTTCTAGAAGGCGGCTCTGGGAAGCACGGCCGGAGCTGGGATTATTCCTGAAAAGCTCAGAGCTGCCATCCTGCCTCTCACCTGAGCTCGGATTTTCTGGGAAGTGCCTTCGCCACCTCATTCCCAGCCTGCCACTGTCGGGATAACCTTGGCAAAGCCCCAGCTGAGCTCAGTTTTTCCGTCTGGGCAAAATTGCAAAGCCTCTTTTCTCTAATAAGGTGTTTCCAAATTCCCGGGGGGAAATCCTCCATGGAATTGCAGAGCTCCTGGATTTTGGGGTGTTGGGAGATTCATTGGATGCCAAATCCAAACCCTGCCCGGGAAAATGAAGTGTTGGGGAATTGGGAAGGATGTTTCCAAGTTTTTTCCTCCTTTTTAATGTTGGGATTTCCTCAGTGCCTGCGGAACCCAAATCACCCCTGGAATTTTGTTTGGGCTCCTCCGGATCTTTTCCAATCACAGCCTCTGGAAGTGATGCTGAGAAATATCCCGGAGCTCCGAGCCTGGATTCCTGCTGATCCAGGTCAGAGCCTGGGTCGGGATCAGATGGAAATGTGGATGTTCTGAATCATCCCAAATTCCAGCTCTGCCTCCTGGGCCAGGAGAGACTTTTCCAGGAAGGAAAAGGGTGGGGTGGGGTGGAAGCAGGGACCTGGATTTACCCACCAGAGACAGGGAAGAGAAAGCTCCAGGTCCAGCTCGTGTATGGAAAAACTTCCCAAAAAAACTTTGGGAATCGCCGGCTGTGATAATTACAGTGAAAATTGGGATTTTTCCAAGGAAATGGAGGAGATTTCCGCAGCTGGACTCCGAATCCCTCCACGCTCTCCCACTCCAGCACGGATCCCTTCAGGAACCACTCACATCCATCCCACACGCTCCTCCAGTGGCGGGAATCCATGGAAAAAAACTGCTCCAGGAATGCTGCTGGCGCCCTTTGGCACAGTTGGCTCCGGCTGCTGCTCCAGTGCCCGGCTGCCCTCGGATATTTTGGGATGTTGGGATGCGAGCCAGGCCAGGGTTGTTTCCCTTGGATACAGGATGGGAGACGGGACCTGCAGAGGGCAGCAAGGCAGCACAGCCATGGAATGTGCCCTAAAATTTCCTCTTTTCTCCCCCACAAAAAAATGTCTTTTTTCCCCAAATTCTCTTCCCCCCCCCCAAAAAAAATTCATTTTTTCCCCCCTAAAATTCACATTTTTCTCCCAAAAATTCCCTCATTTTCCCCCCTTAAAATTCACGTTTTTCTCCCCAAAATTCCCTTTTTTAATTCCTAAAGTCCCCCATTTTCCCCCCCCAAAATTTCCTCATTTTTCCCCTAAAATCTCGTCATTTCCGCCTCCCAAAATTCCCATTTCCCCCTCAAAATTCCATGGAACAAATGGGAATTCCCTTCCAGGCACTGTCCTGGGATTTATCAGCTCAGGGGGCTGGAGAGACCTTGGAATGGAATTCCCAGATTTGCTGGGGCTGCCCCTGGATCCCTGGCAGTGCCCAAGGCCAGGCTGGAATTTGGGGCTTGGATCCTTCTGGGATCAGGGAATTCCCTGCCCATGGAATGGGATCTTTAAGGTCCTTTATAACCCAAACAATTCCACAATTCCATAAAATTGTACTCAATTCTTAAGGGTTTGCAGGATCTGGTGCTTCCCTGGGTGGCCCAATCCCACTTCTCCCACGTGGGGATGAGCCTGGAAATCAGAAAAATTCCAAGTGGGACAAACGGTGAGGGGGATGAAACAGGGAAGCGATGAATTCTCCTGATTTCTTCAAGATGGGAATTTTCCTTGGAAAATTCCTGTGGAATGCCCACATTGGCAAGGCACAATGCAGGTAAAAAGCAAAAGTGGATCCATCCCTGATCCTGGAATTTTGGGGATGGGACAGGGATCCACAGGAGATGGGGAATTTTGGGGTTGGGGCAACGACCCACAGGGGATGGGGGATTTTGGGGATGGGGAATTTTGGGGATGGGGAATTTTGGAGATTGGGAATTTTTGGGATGGGGCAACAACTCTTAGGACATGGGATTTGGGTAATGGGGAATTTTGAGTTTGAGGAATTTTGGGGATGGGGAATTTTGGAGATTGGGAGTTTTGAGGATGGGGAATTTTGGGGATGGGGCAAGGATCCACAGGAAATGGGGGATTTTGGGGTTGGGACAACAACCCACAGGGGATGGGGAATTTTGGAGATTGGGACTTTTGGGGATGGGGAATTTTGGAGATTGGGAATTTTGGGAATGGGGGATTTTGGGGATGGGGAATTTTGAGGATGGGGCCATGATCCATGGGAGATTGGGAATTTTGGGAATGGGACAGTGATCCACAGAAGATGGGGAATTTTGAGGATGGGACAACAACTCACAGGAGATGGGGAATTTTAGGGATGGGAAATTTTGGAGATTGGGAATTTTGGGGATGGGGCAATGATCCACAGGAGATGGGGAATTTGGGGATGGGACAACAATCCACAGGAGATGGAGAATTTTTGGGAAGTGTGGGACAAGGACATTAATTAATTATTCCCCCTGGGGGCCTTATCAGCAGTACCTGATAACAACTCTTGCTGAGACTCCAGGGGCTACTCAGACAATCCCAACATCCCAAATCCTGAATTCCTTAATTCATTGGTCCCAAGGGCCTTCCCTATAAATCAACCTCCAGCAGCAGGATGGCTCTGGGGGCTCTCTGGCTCCGTTTTCCCTGCTTTTCCATGGACAAACAGTGGTTAATTTTCCAGGAGTAACCCGATCCATCAATTTCCTCGCTCCAGATTTGTCCAGAGGCCCCGGCGGAGTGCATCCACCCAGGGATGAAACGTCCAGCGGAGGAAATGTTCTGCTTTATTAATAGACGCAATAATGGCTTAATGAGGCTCCTGCTAAAACCATTCCGGTGCTCCCGGGTTTCCATAAACCCCGGCAGGAGAAGCTCTGGCTCAGCCAGAGGCGGGGCCTTGGAATGGGAAAGGCCGGAGTGACGGGAGCCCAGGACACCCACGACATCCTCCCCTGGGATTGGGATGAGGCTTTGTGGTCAAAGCCCGGCCCTCGGAGCAAGCCAGGCTTAACCCACAGCCCTGCTTCCCAATTCTGAACTTTCCTGACCTTTTCCCTCCTTCCCCAGAGCTTTCTGGAGAAGATCCCGCTCCAGGTGTGTGAGAACGAGGTCAGGACGGTGATGGGATGGACGGAGACGAGAGATCCCTGGAGTCAGGGCTGGTTTTGGATCATGGGGATTATTGCACAGGGTGAGGGTGAAGGGGCCCTGCCACTGAGCTGCCAGCACAGCTCAGAGCAGAGAGAGAGTGAGGAGGAAGAGGAAAAAGAAGAGAGCAAGGAAGAAGAAGAAGAAAAGGAAGAAAAAGAGAAAAAAGTTCCCATTACAATCCATTAAATCTCCTTCCATACTGAATATTCTGATTGACACCAACCAATCCAGCACAAGATACAAATCCTACAGCATTTACACACAGCCTGTAAGAATCATTACATTTCCATCCTGTGTTATATTTTAAACCCTAAAAACGACCCCTCTTGGGGTCTTGGGACCCCTCCTGCCGAGCCAGCAGGGTCTGCTCTAACCCTTGGGCTCTTGGTAAGGAGAAGGGCATTGTTTAATCAATTAATTTAATTGTTTAATCAATTAATTTAATTGTTTAACCTTCAGCTGGCCATACCATTGTTTTCCAATTGTTCAGTAACTAAAGCTCAGCATCTGAGACATCGAAACTTAATTTCAACTCTATTTCACTTATAGGTTTCATATTCTCTAAATCTAACCAGTCATATTTATAAGGTTTTCCTGTTTCATCTTCCCCAACATCGTGGATTGTCCCTTCCTGGGTAGATGAGGTGATTGTTCCAAGTTATCCAATGATTCCTTCAAAATCGAGTTTATTCCAATGATCCCTTCAAAATCAAGTTTATTGGGGAACTGCTCCCCTTTCCCATATCTCCTGTTGGGTTCTGAGCCATCCCTAACTTTGTGAGGACAAACTCCAGTTTTCCTGGGATCAGGGATGGATCTGTCTTAACCCGACACAAAAGTTTGTTTATGTGGAAAAAACTTCTGCCACATAGGAATTGTGGGATCCCACCTGGATTTACCTGGGGGCTACGGAATAATCCTGGTGCTCCACCAGGCCAGGGCCTCCCAACCAACTCCTAAGGTTTAGCCAGGAAAGGTTTCTATCTCTACTTCCCCTGTTTTTTCCAACTTTTCATGGAATATTCCGGTTGGAAGGGGATTATCAACCCCCAAATAGAGAGAATTCCAGGATCACTGAGGTTGGAAAAGCCTTCCAGGATTGTCCAGTCCAAGTTGTGCCCAATCCCACCTTGGCACTGAGTGCCACATCCAGGAATTCCTTAGACACCTCCAGGGATGGGGAATCCAAACCTCCTTGGGCACTTCCAAGGCCTGAGCACCCTTTCCATGAGGAAATTCCTGCTGCTGTCCACCCTGAGCCTGTCCTGGCCCAGCCTGAGGCTGTTCCCTCTTTTCTTGTTGTTCTCTGGGAGCAGATCCCAAATCCCACCTGGCTTCAAATTTTCAGGGAATTGTGCAGAGCCACAAGGTCCCTCTGGATCCTCCTTTTTCTCCGGGATGAGCCTCTTACCCAGCTCCCTCAGGAGTTCTCCAGCCCCTTCCCAGCTCCCTCAGGAATTCTCTAGCCCTTCCCAGCTCCCTCAGGAATTCTCCAGCCCTTTCCCAGCTCCCTCAGGAATTCTCCAGCTCCCTCAGGAATTCTCCAGCCCCTTCCCAGCTCCCTCAGGAATTCTCCAGCCCTTTCCCAGCTCCCTCAGGAATTCTCCAGCTCCCTTCCCTTCCCTGGACACGCTCCAGCCCCGCCGTGTCCTGCGCTGAGTGACCCAGGACCGGACACAACCCTCACGGTGTGCCCGGCACAGGGGGACAATCCCTTCCCTGATCCTGCTGGATTCCTGATCCAAGCACCCACCTGGGCTGGCCTTCACACATCCCAGGATATTCCCTTTCCCTCCACGCACATTCTGAGGTGGGAATTCGGGACAGCGGGACACCAGAGGCTCTCCTGCATTTTATGGATCCAAGGAGCACATCCTGATTGTTTGGGATCATTCCTTGGAAATCCTCCCCCAGGCACGTCCCAAAATTCGCGAGCCGAGCGAATCCGCGGAGCCGCGATTGGGCAAATATTCTTCGAGGAAAAGGGAACTGGGAATGTAGACTAAACACGGCTCCCGTGCCAGAGAAAACCGCTCCTCATCCTGGAAAAGGAGCTCGCGTTCCATAACAAACGCTCCGACTCCCCACCTCAGGACAAAGGTACATAAATATATATAAAGAGACATAAATATATATATCCCATCTAGATTTATAACGGGGGGAAAAAACCACAGAAAAGCCTGATCCAGCTCCCAGCACAGGAAAGAAAGACATCCATTGGCTTTGTCCAGCGCTGGAGGGGGACATGGAATTGTAACCGCCAGGAAGGTCGTTTGGATGCGGGGTTTGAGTATTAAAAGGGAAATTTTTACAGTTGAAAGGGAATTTTGGACTATTAAAAGCGACTTTTTGACTACTAAAATGGGAAATTTTGCCTATTAAAATGGATTTTTTCACTACTTAAAGGGAATTTTCGACTATTAAAAGGGATTTTCTGACTATTAAAAGGGAAGTTTTCGACAATGAAAAGGGAATTTTCGATCAAAAGGGAAATTTTGACTATTAAAAGGGAAATTTTGATTATTGAAATGGAATGTTGAAAGAAAATTTTTGACTATGAAAAGGGAATTTTCAACTATTAAAAGGGAATTTTCAACTACTAAAAGGGAATTTTTGACTATTGAAAGGGAAATTTTCTCAGTGTGAGCGAATGGATTGCTTAAGCTGCTGCCTGGAATTCTCAGGGAATGTTCAGGATTAATGTTCTCGGGATTAGTGGGGATTCAAGGATGCAGCTGAAGGATGGGATTGTCCTGCTCTGCTCTGGGGCAGCTTCGGGCACCACGATCCAAGAGAGATCCAAAACTCCTGGAGAACTTCCAAAGGAGGGACACGAGGATGGGGAAGGATCCGGAGGAACCACGCGAGGGGTGGGTGAGGGCTCACGGAATGTTCAGGAGGAGAGGAGGCTCAGGGAGATCCTTTGGGATCTCTGGGGCAGGGACAGGATCCAGGGAATGGCTGGAGCCGTGCCAGGGGAGGTTTAGGTTGGATATCGGGAAAAAATTCCTCATCCAGAGGGTACTGGGGCACTGGAACATCTTTCCAGGGAATGAACACATTCCCAAAGCTACCAGAGCTCCAGGAGTGATTGGACAACGTTCCCATGGATGGGGTGAGGTTTTTGGGATCATCCAGGGCAGGGAAGGAATTGGATCCATGATTCCTGTGGATATCCATCAGGGTATTCCAGGATTCGTTAAGGAATCTCACATCACCTCTCCACGATGCCTTTGGGAATATGTTCCCGAATTCCACCCTGCCCAAGACCTTTCCCAAGGTCTCCACCGTGAGGACCTCACCCTTCAGCCTCTTGGATCTTCCCAGTCAGAAAATTCCTGATTTTCATATGGATAAACCAATTCTTTTCATGATCATCATCAAATCATTTCATTATTTAAACCAATTTTCATTATCCATATGAAAGCCAATTCCTGGAATATGAAAACCAGGAAAAAATCAGTTTTCCTGGAAAAATTCGTTTTCATATAGAAAACCAATTCCTCCCCATGGCAGGGGCAGTTGGAATTTGAGGGGTTTTAGGGTCCCTTCCAACTCATTCCGTGTTTTTATGAGGATGATTCCATGAAAACCTCCTGTGAAACCACCCCAGGAACAACGAGGAGCCTCACAGGGATATTATATCCTAACCCACCCTTGATTCCTGAATTTTGGATCTCTCCACTGTAGATTATTCCCAAAAAAACCCCACACAAATTCCCTGATCCTCCCTTTCCCACATTTTCCCATGCAAACCTTTATCGTTTGTTTTTCATCACATCAAAAATCCCACATCAGCTGTTAAATAAATAATCAGGAAATGCTCCAAGTCTGGATTTTGGTGTAATCATCTCTCATAAAGGGAAATTTTCATTTGCAGCCTGGGATGAAATCAAAATCCCTCATTCCAAGTGCAGGGGGAGACCTTGAAAAGGGAATATTTGCCAGAAATCCATTTGCTATTCCAGCGCTTCACATCCTGCTTGCTGTCACAATTTATCATTTTTAAAAGTTCAGATCAAACACCGAGGCCATCCAGGTACTCTGAATTATTACCCCAACACTTTGGAAGATTTATTAGGATTTATTTTAGAGTTGCGGCAGGTTTTTCTCAGGACTCCAGCAGGGAATTGGATGCTCAGAGAATTCCAAGCTCCTTTCACCTCAGGAGTCGAAAACTGGGGGGAGTAAATCCTCCATGGAGTGGTTTGGGTGGGAAGGGACCTTAAGGATCATCCCATTCCCACCCCATCCATGGGCAGGGACAGCTCCAACTGTCCCAGGTGGATCCAGCCTGGCCTTGGGCACTGCCAGGGATCCAGGGGCAGCCCCAGCAAATCTGGGAATTCCAGCCCCGCCAGGAATTCCTGCCCCAGATCCAGCCCAATCTCCCTTGCCCAGTGGAAGCCATTCCCTGGCTCCTGTCCCTCCAGCCCTTGGCCCCAGTCCCTCTCCAGCTCTCCTGGAGCCCCTGCAGGGACTCTGAGCATTCCCTGGAGTTTTCCCTTTTACAATATTCAGTTTTATTCTATTCCAAGGTACCTTCCACGTTTTAATTCCAAGCCAAGACCGGAGCACAGGGTCCACCAGGGTTCCTGAAACACTCTGGAGAAAAACCACCTGGAAATCCATCCCTTTCTCCCATTCCTCTCCTTTTAATAATTCCTGTAAATGTTATTTAAGGACACTGCAAGATTTCTGCACAACTTTTAGCTCAGCTCTACCTTGGAACAGCCCAAGCCTGGAGATTTTCAGGTTAAATCCACATTTTAAGAGGACACAAGGCCGCTCCAGAATCCCTTTTCATTTTGCGGGAGCCAAAATTCCCTTTTTTGTTCAGAAGGAGAGAAAAAAATGAGACAAAAAGAGGGAGGGAAAAGGGGGGAAAAAAAAAATCCCTGGATGCATTCACACACCTTTCCTGCGCTCTCACACGCAACCTTTAAAAAAGAAACTTTCCAAGAGTTCAGCTCGAGTTAAAAACCGAGGGAGTAACGTGAGCCGCGGAGCTGGCGCCGAGCGGAAAGAACACGGAGTCCGAGGGATCCAGCAGCTCCCGTGAGGCCATCCCAGAAAAAAAAAACCTCTCCCTGCTTCTGCTGGAGCGAGGCGAGGACATCTCATCCCTCTCCAGGGGTGGTGCGGCTCCTCGCCGAGAGCCGCCAACAACCAATAAATTATAAATTATAAACGCCCAATAAATTATTATAAACAAACCCGAGCGGCGGGAGAGAAGAAATCCCAAAAGGAAATGACCTTCCCTGCTCTGACAGAGGGGACAGGAGGGGTTTGGAGGGGACAGAAAGGACCAGGAGGTGCCACCTGGGGCTGGGAATGGGACAGGAGTGCGACCCAAGGGTGGCTTTTGGCGGCAGCCGGGACAGAGCTGGCAAAATCCGTGTTGGCGCATCCAGAGGTGGGAAAAGAGCGGCCACAAAGCTCCAAAGGGAGGGAAAGGAGCCTGGGAGGCTCCGGCTGCTCCGAAGGGAGCCGGGTTTGGGTTTCACGGTCACATTTTCCAGCCAGAGCTCCGTTCATTCCCGCAGCCCTGGCTTTGCCTCTGGATGTCATCGCTGGAAGCAACATCCTGTTCTCCGGCGCTCCCACCACGGCCAGGGCTCCATCAGGGCGCTATTTATGGGGGAAAGAGGAAGGAGACAGAAGCCAATTACTTCGCTAATTGCCTAATTACCCGAAGAGCTCCCAGCCCGCCCTCGGCAGCGGCTGCAGCTGCAGCTCCCACCGGCAGCTCGTCCTGGCGCATCTCAGCCAAAGCTCTGCTCCCACCATCCAGGGCCAGAGCTTCTTAAAAATGGATGATGGATTAAAAGTTTTATTCTATTCCAAGGCACCTTCCATGTTTTAATTCCGAGCCAAGACCAGAGCACAAGGACCCACCAAGGCTCCTAAAATACTCTAGAGGAAAACGATGCCAAGAAATCACCTGAAAATCCATCCCTTTCTCCCATTTCTCTCCTTTTGATGATTCCTGTAAATGTTATATTAAAAAAAATATATATTTTGAAAGCTCAGAGCAGTCCCAGCTCCCAGAAAACTCCATCCAGGACATGGATTTGCCAGGGAGGTGGGGTCAGTCTCTCTGGAACTGAGATGATGGGAAGGTGGGGACACCCCTGGTTGCTCCCACCTCACCTGCTGCTCCTCACGGGGTCATTCCCACCTTGGGAATTGCGTCCTGCCTTGGGAATTGTCTCCTGCCTTGGGAATCGTGTCCTGTCTAGAAGTGCAAGTTTAGTTTTAAATGAATAGAGGATTTTTAAGTGCCTGAAAAACAGGAGCCTGTGTTAGTAAGCGAGAAAGGGACCTGGTGCTCAGTTTATAGTTCAGTGTTGTTGCCTTTTGCAAAGTTGGTTAAATTCTAATCATAACAAAAATAATGTAACCTTGCTAGAAATTCCTAGAGAGGACATACAGAGCTATACACACAGAATTTGTGTAAGAATTTGCGAAAATTAATGCAAATCCAGATGCTCAGCAGCTGGGTGTTGGTTCTTCCACCCATGGTGGTCTCCTGTGCCAATTCCATATGGAGAAATTCCTGAAAAAAAAGGGAGCAAGGACCAGGACACGCACACAGCTGGAATATTTGCCTTCCCTTCCCTCCTTTCGCTTCTTGGGAAGGAAAGTAAAGCTCTGGGCAGAAACAGGGTATCCTGGAGCTCCCAAAAACCTCGGGATGGGTTGGACCTCATGGCTGTGGCACCTTGCTCAGGTCCATGTCCAGGCTTCAGAGATGGGGGCTCCAAACCTATCCCACTTAATTCAACATTTGACCATAAAAAAACTATTTCATTTCATTTCATTTCATTTCATTTCATTTCATTTCATTTCATTTCATTTCATTTCATTTTCATTTTCATTTTCATTTCATTTCATTTCATTGTGGAATTTCCTGAATTTGGATCCACATCAGCCAGGGTTCACCTTGGACACATACCTCAGGTCCATGTCCAGTTTCCAGGGATGAAGACTCCAAACCTCTCCCGCTTAAGCCAACTTTTGACTATCCTCCATATAAAAATATTTTATTTTATTTATTTTATTTTATTTTATTTTATTTTATTTTATTTATTTTATTTTTACCTCATTTTATTTTAAAGTGGAATTTCCTGTGTTTGTATCCATATCAGCCACGTTTCACCTTGGTCTGGGTCCTCAGGACCCCATCCAATCTCCAGGGATGGAGACTCCAAACATCTCCCACTTAATCCAAATTTTGATCATCCTCCCCATAAAAAGATTTTATTTAGTTTTATATTTAATTTTGTTGTGGAATTCCCTGTATTTGGATCCATATCAGCCAGGGTTCACCTTGGACACACGGCTCAGCTCCATGTCCAGTTTCCAGGGATGGAGACTCCAAACCTCCCCTGCTTGATCTGAATTTTGACAATCCTCCCCATAAAAAAAAAAAAAAAAATTTAATTTCAGTTTGTTTTAAAGTGGAATTTCCTGTATTTGGATTCATATCAACCAGGGTTCACCTTGGTCTGGGTCCTGAGGACCATGTCCAGTCTCCAGAGATGGAGACTCCAAATCTCTGGACATCTTGATCCAACACTTGACCATCCTCCCCACAAAAACATTTAATTTTACAGTTTTTATTGTATTTTGAAGCAGAATTTCCTTTGTTGGCGTCCCTGTTGGGATTCACTTTGGGCAAGTGGCTCAGGACCATGTCCAACCTCTGGGGACAGAGATCCCCAATCTCTGGACATCTTGATTCATCCTGACCATTGTCCCCATAATTTATTTTTATTTTTAAGTGGAATTCCCTCTGTTTGGTTCCAGGGTTCACCTCAGCCATGGGGCTGGATGCCAAGATCCCACTTCATGGGATGCCCCAATTCCTGGGATGGTTCTCCCTGAAATCCCAACCCCGGGAGGCCACCAGGCCTTTGAAGGAGCAGCAGCTGGAATACAAGACCAAAACTTGGGAGCTCCAACCCTTTTTATCCTGGAATTCTAGAAAGGAGCCACAGGGATGGGTTGTTTTCTCTTTTTTTGTTTTATTTCGGGATCACAAAATACACAACATTCATTTTAATATGGGACACAGAATATTCTGTACATATTAAAACCCACATGACTGCAACACAACCTCACACGGCACCAATTCCCCAACGGAAAAACCCCACAAGTGCTTTTTTCCTTTTTTTTTTTTTTAATATTAAAAACAAATAGGATAAAACATTAATATTTTTTTCCCAGACGACGTTTACAATAAAGAGGAAAAAAAATCATATTTTTACTAAATAACAAATATTTAACAGCACAACTTTATCCTAAATATCTATTTTTGAATTATAACAAAAATAGCACTTATAATAGTTTATAAAGACAGACCAAAAAAAAAAAAATTTGTGTATAAAATAATATTATAGCAAATTGGACTGTGCTAATTAAAAAAAAAATATTCTGAGATTCAAAGTGCTTTATTCTGCAAACCCACTGCAGCAACTTTATTTTTTTAGTCAAGTTATATTAGTTAGGACTGGAACAACAAAGCCTGGCTTACTTCAGCCTGGATTAAATACTCCCCCACACAAACACTGTATATCCACGGGGTGTAAATGGAATTTCAGGGACGGCTGCAGCTCCCATTCCCATCAAAACTCACTCCAGAGCAGGTTTGGTTCTCACTTTGGAACGACATCGGAAGTTAAAATTAAAATTTCAGGGACAAAACCCTTCCCTGATTCCCCGTGAAAAGAGGGACTGAGTCCTTCCAGAAAAGTCCATCCAGGAGATTTTGCTCGTCTGTCCAAGGGATTCAGCTTTAACCAGACCTTCCATCCTGGTTGTCCATTCCCCTCTCCAGCTTTTCCCTTTCCCAGCCCGCTCATCCCCAAGCACAAATCCCAGATGGAAATGGGGGGAGCATCCGTTGGGTTCTCACCCTACAGCTCATCCACCTTCCGTCACCATTCCCAAATCCTACAAAACCCACGGACACCTCGCTGTGCCCAGCGCCTCTCCCTGAATGTTTGTCCTTGGGAGATTCCCCCTTCCCGCCACATCCAGATTTGTGTTCTCCTTCATCCTTTCGATTTCCACCAAGCTCCTTTTACCACTGGGAAAGTTTTGTCTCCATCAGGGAAACAAGGAAACACCTGCAATCCCAACAGGGCCTGAGCTGGTGGTGCTCCATTAAAAAATTCCAGGCTGGAAAACTCTGAGCCTCTACTCCAGGGCTCCTGAGACCTTCCTTTGGGAGGAATTCCAAACTTCCTTTGGGGTTTGGCACGTTGGTCACCACCCAGAAATAAGGCCGGGTTCGGAGCAAGAACTGGGAATCCCAGAGGATCGGGAGTTTGATTCCAGCTCAAATCAAGCTGTGCACCCCAGTGGGAGGGAACACCATCCCCTGGGATGCTCCAGGGTGGGAATTTTTTGGCAGCTTGGCTGACGGCATTCCAACCTCAAGCGCTTCCCTTGGCTCCAAACCTGCCTCCCTCCTCCTCTCGCTTCGCACTTCCCGCCACCTTCCCCAGAGGCGCCTCTTGCCCAAGAGGCAAAAGCACAACCTGCAAAGCCACCTGGTGAGCCACACCTGCCCCTTCTCCTTCCCCATTCCAAGCCCTCTGGACTTCTCTGGACCCCTTTGGAGCTGAAAGCCAAGCTGCCCCTCCCACACCCCCTGAGCGCGAGGTCGGTTCCCGTCGCCGTTCCACCTCGGAGGGTTGGGATGGGACAGGAGCGGGGTTGGATGGGCTGGAAGAGCTGCCCCGAGTCACGGAGGGATCTCCCAAGCTGGTGTTTGACTCCGTTTTGAACCCAACACCTGCCCAGGTGCTCATGGAGATTTTGCTCCACATCCTCCCAACACAACCCCAAAAAATCTCCAACTCAACCCGGGAGCCTCTTGCATGCAAAAAAACCGAAATAAAACAACCCCTCACAGCAAATGGAAGGCAAGATACCTCTCTGGTGGCTGCTGGCTTGTGCTGGAGAGGCTCTGGAATTCTTCTGGGATGTGGAGTGGAAGCTGAGACGGAGCCCTCTCCTTGCTGCTGAGCTCTCCAAAAAACCCCAGACACGAGACAAACAAACGCGTGCGTGCGTTGGCTTAATTCGAGAGATCACCTTTAATGCAAATGCCTCTGGCAGGAGCAGCCCCAGTGGCCCCCGAGCCGGGCTCAGGGGTGGTGCCAGCACCTTGAGGGGACAGCAAAGGCACCGAAATGTCCCCAAAGCCCACGGGTGCCTGTGCCCAGGGCTGGCGAGGGGCTGCAGCGGAGGGGGTGCTCACAGGCCGTGTAGCAGCAGCAGCAGGAAACTCAACGAGACACAAAAAAAAAGGGCATCCCCCTCTCCAGAGCCCCCAAACATCTCGGAAAATGCAAATCTGCCTTTCCCCCGAGGGCTCGGGGATGACTCAGCCCCGGGCAAGGCACCATAGGAGGGGGTTGGATTTTTTGGGAAGCAAAATGACCCCTCCTCCTCCTCCTCCTCTTCCTCCCCAGCCTGCCCCGGCGCCAGCGGGAGAGGGGCTGGGAATGGGCAGCGTTGTCTCCTCCCGGAACAAACAACACAACCGAACAAATGAAAAAAAAAAATTAAAAATAATAATAATAAAAAACCACCTCAAAAAAACATAAAAACACTGTTATCACCAGCTAATTTAACACTGTTAAAAAAAAAATGGTCAGAGGTCACCCCAGAGCTGCCCCGGGACACCAGACCTCAGATCCTCGGCTGATTCCCAAGCCTTTCCCGCAGTCGGGCCTTCTCCTCCTGGCAGCAGAAGTGTTTTATAGATATTTATATATATATATTTATAATATTTAGATACTGTGTATGGTCAGCCATCCCAGCTCGACTCGGCTTTTGCGGATCTTCCCTCCTTCCCAACGAAACGACGACGACGCCCCGACCTTCTCCGCGTCCCGCGGGAAGAGCAAAAACGCTTCCGGCAGCTTCCCTGCTGGAAAAGCAGTCCCGATCCGGAGGTGAGCGCCGCGGAGAAGCTCCTCATCCCTCTCTCCTCCCCTCCTGTCCATCCCCTCGCCCCCACCCCACCCCTGCGTCCCCCCCAGGGGCCGCCCGTCCCTTGGTGCCGCCGGCGGCGGGCTCTACACGGTGGCCCCCAGCATGGCGTCTGTGCCCGTCAGGATCTCGTTCTGGTTGGAATCCAGTCCGAAGAACTTGACCTTGAGTCCGTCAACCGGGTGGACCACGGGCACCAGGGTGATTTTGGGGAAAGTCCTGGTGGCCAGCTCGAAGCGGCTGGTGCTGGCCAGCTCGATGGCCAGAGCCTTGAGGAAGAGCTTGGCCAGGTGCTTGCCCAGACAGGTCCGTACGCCTCCTCCGAAGGGGAGGTAGTGGAACCTGCCGTCCTTGTCCTCGCTCCGGCCCTGCCCGAAGCGGTCGGGATCGAAGACGTCCACGTCCTTGAAGACGGGCGCGGTGTCGTGGGTGTCCCGGATGCTGTACATCACGCTCCAGCCCTTGGGGATTTGGAAGCCCTGCGGAGAAACGGGGAAGGGTGGAGAGAGGAATAGAGTGGGTCAATCCTGTTGGAAATCCTGAACTCATCCTGTCCCACCCCCTGCCATGTGCTGTACATCACACTCCAGCCCTTGGGGATTTGGAAGCCCTGCGGAGAGGTAGGGAAGGATGGAGAGAGGAACAGAGTGGGTCAGTCCTGCTGGAAAAGGAGACGGAAAAGGGGGATAAGAGAGAGGGGTGCTGTTTCCACGGAATCATGGAATGGTTTGGGTTCTGAACTCATCCTGCCCCATTCCCCGCCATGGGCTGTACATCACTTTCCAGCCCTTGGGGATTTGGAAGCCCTGCGGAGAGGTGGGAAAGGGTGGAGAGGGGAACAGAGTGGGTCAGTCCTGCTGGAAAAGGAGAGGGAGCAAGAGAACAAGATAAAGGGGTGCTGCTTCCACAGAATCATGGAATGGTTTGAGTTCTGAACTCATCCTGCCCCATTCCCCGCCATGGGCTTACATCACACTCCAGCCCTTGGGGATTTGGAAGCCCTGTGGAGAAGTGGGAAAGGGTGGAGAGAGGAACAGAGTGGGTCAATCCTGCTGGAAAAGGAGATGGAGCAAGGGGACAATTTAAAGGGCTGCTGTTTGCATGGAATCATGGAGTGGTTTGGGTTCTGAACTCATCCTGTCCCATTCCCTTTGCCATGGGCTGTACATCACGCTGCAGCCCTTGGGGATTTGGAAGCCCTGCGGAGAGGTGGAGAGGGGAGCAGAGTGGGTCAATTCTGATGGAAAAGAAGAAGGAGCATCGGAAAAGATAAAGGGGTTCTGTTTCCATGGAATCATGGAATATTTTGGGTCAGGAGGGACCCATCCTGTCCCACCCTCTGCCGTGTGCTGTACATCACGCTCCAGCCCTTGGGGATTTGGAAGCCCTGTGGAGAGATGGGGAGGGGTGGAGAGAGGAACAGAGTGGGTCAATCCTGCTGGAAAAGGAGAGGGAGCAGGGGGACAAGATAAAGGGGTGCTGTTTCCACGGAATCATGAAATGGTTTGGGTCAAGAGGGACCCTGAACTCATCCTGTCCCACCCCCTGCCATGTGGTGTACATCACACTCCAGCCCTTGGGGATTTGGAAGCCCTGCGGAGAGGCAGGAAAGGGTGGAGAGAGGAACAGAGTGGGTCAATCCTTCTGGAAAAGGAGAGGGAGCAAGGGGACAAGATAAAGGGGTGCTGTTTGCATGGAATTGTGGAGTGGTTTGGGTTGGGAGGGACCCTACACTCATCCTGTCCCACCCCTGCCACGGACTGTACATCACACTGCAGCCCTTGGGGATTTGGAAGCCCTGCGGAGAGGCAGGAAAGGGTGGAGAGAGAAACAGAGTGGGTCAATCCTGCTGGAAAAGGAGAAGGAGCAGGGGGACAAGATAAAGGGGTGCTTTTTGCACAGAATTGTGGAGTGGTTTAGGTCGGGAGGGACCCTACACTCATCCTGTCCCACACCCTGGCACGGGCAGGGACGCCTTCCACTACCCCAGGGTGCTCCAAGCCCCATCCAACCTCAGACACTTCCAAGGATGTGGAATCCACAATCCCTGGGCAATTCATGCCCTCACACCACCCTCACAGTTTTCCTTGCTCATTCCCATTTCTTTTGGGTCTATCCCTCAATCCCAGACAGCACAGCACAAAGAGATGCGAATCCTGGCCATATTTTTCCCTCCATCCCAAGGATTCATGGGATGATCCATCCATTTATTCACTTTTGTGGTCACCGGCAGGAGCTGCCTACCAGGAACCTACCAGCTTCTCCCACGCCGTGCCCCACACACCAGCCAGCCCTTCCCAGAGCATCCCAGAGGATCCCACAGCATCCCACACCCCGCCGCCTGTCAGCACCACACGCCCAACACCCACGTCGGGGCCCGGGCGATGAGAAACGGGGTGGATTTATCATCCCCTGAGCACTTTAAAAGGTCTCTGACTCAAACCGCTGCATTAGGAGGATTTACGGCGACAAGGCAGCTCCCGAGACTTTGTTTTGCTGGGAGGAAATTCCAGCCATGGCGGTGACTAATCCGGCTGTCATCCGGCAGCCTGGAGATGCCCTTTGCTGTAAACCTTTCCCCTGTCACACCCCGGCTCAGAGTCTGGCGTCACTGTCACGAGCTGGGCTCCGCAGCATCACACCCGTCTGCTCTCTGACAGCTCCAGCGCATCCCTTGCCGCACATCCCATCCCTGCAGGATCTGGAGCAAATCCCATTGCCAGAACTGCAGGATTAATTAGGCTGGAGGAGCCTTTGGGATCATCAAGTCCAAGCTGTGAACTTCACCTCATCCACTAAACCATGGCATAAACCAGGCTTAAACACCTCCACCACCTCGCTGGTCACCCCATCCCAGTGCCCAACCATTCCTTCTGGGAAGGATTTTATCCCCTAATATCCATCCTAAACTCCTCCTGGCACAGCTTAAGGCTGTGTCCCTTTGTCCCATCACAAGTTTCCTAGGAGAAGGACTGAATTAGGCCAGAATCACAGGATTAATTAGGCTGGAGGAGCCTTTGGGATCATCAAGTCCAAGTTGTGACCAAACATCGCCTCATCCACTAAACCGCAGCACTGAGTTAAACCAGGCTTAAACACCTCTGGGGACAGTGACTCCACCTCACTGGGCACCTCATCCTATTCCTTCTGGGAAGGATTTTTTCCCTAATATCCACCCTAAACTCCTCCCGGCACAGCTTACGGCCGTGTCCCTTTGTCCCATCACACGTTGCCTGGGAGAAGGACTGAATTAGGCCAGAATTGCAGGATTAATTGGGCTGGAGGAGCCTTTGGGATCATCAAGTCCAAGCTGTGAACTTCACCTCATCCACTAAACCGCGGCACCGAGTTAAACCAGGCTTAAACCCCTCCGGGGATGGTGACACCACCTCACTGGGCACCTCATCCTATTCCTTCTGGGAAGGATTTTTTCCCTAATATCCACCCTAAACTCCTCCTGGTACAGCTTATGGCTGTGTCCTTTTGTCCCGTCACAGGTTGCCTGGGAGAAGGACTGAATTAGGCCAGAACTACAGGATTAATTAGGCTGGAGGAGCCTTTGGGATCATCAAGTCCAAGCTGTGAACTTCACCTCATCCACTAAACTGCGGCATAGAGTTAAACCAGGCTTAAACACCTCTGGGGATTTGGACTCCATCACCTCTCTGGGCACCTCATCCCAGTGCCCAACCACTCCTTCTGGGAAGGATTTTTTTCCCCTAATATCCATCCTAAACTCCCCCTGGCACAGCTTAAGGCTGTGTCCCTTTGACCCATCCCAGCCTGGGAGAAGGACTGAATTAGGCAGGATTTTGTTTATCCTCTCCGAGGTCTCCTCTAAGCCAGGCTCAAGCACACTGGGCTGGTTTTGGGGGATCTCAGGGGTGGCAGCATTACTCACATCCAGCTCGAAGGTCTGCAGCACGGTGCGGTACCCCCCGGAGATGGGGGTGAAGAGGCGCAGCACCTCCTTGATGACGCAGTCCAGGTACTGCAGGCCGTTGATGTTGTCCAGGCGCAGGGAGCCCTCGCAGATGCAGCCGTTGTGGAGGATCCCTTTGCTCCGCAGCTCCTCCCGCAGCTTCTCCAGCACCCGTGGGTGTTTCAGGAGCTGCATGATCAGGGAGGTGCTGGCGCTGGCCGTGGTGGCGTAGGCGGCAAAGATCAGCTCCAGGGTGCCGTCCTGGGGGTGCAGGAGAGGAGCCGGGGTGAGGCCCAAGGGGTGAGAGAGAGGGGCCACCAACCTCAGCATGTCAAGGTGACGTGGGGTGTTCTGCTCCCCAAAAGCTTTCCAGCCTAGCCTTGGAGTCGTGTTATGGTTTGGGTCAGATGGAACTCGAAAATCACCTTGTTCCAAGCCCAAAGACATCTGCTATTCCCAGCTGGATCCAAACCCTTTCCAGCCTGGCCTTGGACATTCCAGGGATCCAGGGGCAGCCCCAGCAAATCTGGGAATTCCAGCCCCGCCAGGAATTCCTGCCCCAGATCCCAGCCCAATCTCCCCTTGCCCAGTGGGAAGCCATTCCCTGGCTCCTGTCCCTCCAGCCCTTGGCCCCAGTCCCTCTCCAGCTCTCCTGGAGCCCCTGCAGGGACTCTGAGCATTCCCTGGAGTTTTCCCTTCTCCAGGAGAACATTCCCAGCTCTCCCAGCCTGGCTCCAGAATCCTGGAACGGTTTGGGTGGGAAGGGACTTTAAGGATCATCTCATTCCATGTTCAGGGACATCTCCCACCATCCCAGGTGGATCCAAGCCCCAATGTCCATCCTGGCTTTGGACACTCCCAGGGATGGAGCAGCCACAGTTTGTCCCCAAAACAGCTGCTCCAAAGATTTAAGATCCAAAGGGGCCAAATGACCTGAGGAAGGATCACATCACAGAGCTGGGAGAGGGAAAAATGGAATGTGGCCTACACAGGGAGATATTGGAGGGGGATGGATCCTCCTGGGTGATTTCCCTCCCACCAGGATGAAGGGAGGGAAATCTGGGCAGGGTTTGTGTCCATTGTCAATGTCCTTGGACCCTTCCAGGGATGGAACAGCCACAGCTCGATCACGTTCCACTGGGAGGCCACTCCTTGGATGGCCACCACAAGGAGCCTCACACAGAACCTCCGAGGATCAGACAAAAATCCTTGGAGATGGTTCCTGGCACGCCACGACCCAGCTGCAGAGAAGAACCTGCTGAGGGGCTCCTGTGCCCTGCAAAGGAGGCACCAGGAAAAGTGGAAGCTCAAGGGGTGAAGCTGATCGAGGTTTCCGTTGTGACCAGGGAGGTTCAGGAAATTTCCTGGATTTTCCTGGATATCAGAAAAAAATTCTTTCCTGGAAGAGGGGCCAAGCGTTGGAAGAGGCTGCCTGGGATAATGATGGAATCACCATCCCTGAAAGCCTTCAAAGACCCAGTGGAAGTGGAATTTCGTGGTTTAGCAGGGATGGAGGTTGGACTTGATGAGGCCTTTTCCAAGCTTAATGATTTCTTTGCAGAAAGGGCTGGGCACAACCAGCAAAAATAAATAAATCGTCAGGTTTGGATCCACCACACGACACACGGTGGTCCCCCAGCTCTCAAAAATTCCTCCTTGGAGCATCCCACACTTTTCCCATCAGGAAGGCCCTGCCCTGAGCAGGACAATCACAAGGCAGCCTTGGGGAAGGGTTTTACCTTCAGCTCCTGCATGGTCAGCTCCTTGCCGTGCTCCTTCCCGCTCTCTATCAGGATGTCCAGGGCGTCAGCGTAGTCCTTGCCCTGCGTGTTCTGCAGCTTCTCCTGGATGGCTTTTTCCAGCCCTTTCTGCAGCGTCTCCCGGGCACGGATTCCCTGTGGAGCAAGGAAAACATTCAGACCGCACCACCGGCAGCACCTTGCCCATCCCAGGAGCTGCAGGACGTGCTCAGGACAGGTTCAAGCCATAAAAGCTGAAGCTCAAAGAAGGGTGTGAAGATGCTGGAGGTGTCCCCTGGGCGGGAGGAGTAAAGCCGGAGTGGGGGAGATCACAGGAGGAGTAATCAACACCTAGGTGTAAATGATGGGTCTGGGCTGGGAGCCCCTGTCCGGCACCGGTTCACAGCCCCCGGCTCCTCCTGGGATGTATGGAAATCCCTGGGAAAAATTGGCTCTCAAAGGAAAGCCCATTCATCCCAGAGAACCCAATTTGATCACCTGGTCCTAGTAAAGCAATTCCTACAGGGGTGCAGCTGCTCAGGGCTAAGCTGGGAATGATTCTGGGCTCTGAGGGGATGGAATCATTCCCATGGGCAAATAGCAATAAAAAAAAATATTGCAGGGTTATCACAAAGAGTAAATTTTGAAATCCTGTGTTTCCATTATCAAAACTCCCCATGGGAAAAAAATACGGTTTTATGTCTATTTTTTTTGTTATGTCTTCATTTTGCAGCATTCATCAAAAAAAACCCCTGGAATACTCCAGGAATTAGAAGGTCCTGTTTAGTTCTGGGAATGACAAGGATTAGTTTTAGTGGTTGGAATTACAAGGACCTGTTTCACTCCGAGGCCAGGAGGGAATTAAAAGGAGAAGGATGCCATGAACTAAAAAAAATACAGGAAAATTGCCAAATGAGGAAAAACGTGAATTGAATCTGGGCAAGCCCTGGCTATTCTCTGTTATCAAACCCCTCCAATCTCCAAGGACCAGATTTCCCTCTGTCTCCTGCACCAAATCAGGACTGGTGACCCAAAATGGACTCCTTGAGGTCAGAGGCTGAGAAACCCAGCGGAGAACCGCGAAAGGCGCGGATTAATCACCGCCCACTAATTAATTAATTAATCAGCTCACTACCAGGGCAGGGAACCCAACCCAAACCTCACCCTCCTGTAGCCGCTGAAGGGCAGGTCCACGGGCAGGGAGAAGACGTTCTCCACGAACTGCTGGTAGACCTCGAAGAGGCGGCCGAGCTCCTCGTCGGGGATGCGGAAGCCCAGCAGGACGCGGATGGCCATGCGGAAGGTCAGCTTCTGCGCCTCGTGGTACACATTGATGGGCTCGGGGTTGCTGCTCCAGGCCCGCAAGGTGTCCTTGATCACCAGCTGGATCTTGGGGAGGTAACTCTCCAGTGCCTCGTGGCTGAAAATCTTGGAGAAGACCTGCCCAAAACAAAAGGAATAAGGAGAGGTTTTACCACAGCTCCCACAGCCTTGGTGTTCTCCGAAGTCTTTATGTCCTGCAGGGAGTTGTTGCCATTCCGAACTCTTCATCCAGAGTCACCAATTCCTAAAAAAGCTGCCAGAAACGCCAGCTCCTCCCAGGATTACCGCCACGGCCATCAGAAGTGATGGGGAATAACGGAGCAAAGCAGGGATGGGAGAAATTCCTTCATCCCACCCATGGCAGGGGGGACAGAGCCAGCTTTCCATGCCCAACAGATCCCAGTTCTGTCCATCCCAATGGATCCCAGCTCTGCTCATCCCATGCTCTGGATGTCACTAATGCACCTTTTCCACAGGGATTCTCCAGTGTCCAACACGGACAAACACGACGGGAACACACAACTCTCCCCACGGGAAGCGCTGAGAATTCCTCCCACCTCTCTGCCACCTTTTTTTTTTTTTTCCAATTTATTTTTTTTTCGTGGATGTAAAACGAAGCAAAATAATTATTTTGGAGCCTTTAGGACCTCTGTGGAATCTGGCTGAACTCCGACAGGGGTTCAAGCAGGGAAGAGCCTCTGCACGTACGCAGAGGCCGCGATCGCCCTCGGCTCATTTCCTTGGGAAACCAGGAGAAAAAAAAAAAAAAAAAAAAAATTCCTGATGTCAGCAGCCAGCGTTAATTTAAGCTCTGCGAGTAAACAGTGAGCAGGACTGGGCCTCCCCAGGTCCCCCATGCTAACGGCTCCTTACTCCGATTTTTTTCCTCCAATTTGGGCCCGGGCCCGCTCCGAGGAGCTCAGCAATGCCAGGAATGTCCCTTCCCGGCACAGCAGCGCTTTCATTCGGCATTCCCGCCGCATCCCTCCCCGAGAAAAGGGGGGAGGAAAAAGCCCTGTTTGTTTATTTTTTATTAACCTACACACACGCGCGAGGGCAAGGACGCACACGCACCGCAGGCCTCCAGGAAAATCCAATTAAACCAGGATTCCAAGGGAGGGAGCCGTGCTCTGCCGGAGCCTCCACCGGTGGCCGCTTCCCGGCGGGAATGGAGGCGAGGTGTGGGGGCTGCCAAGTTATCAACCCACCGAGAGAGAGGGGAGCGAAATCAAAGCCGCCCCCTCTTTTCCATGAGCGCCGGGGCTCGCCGGAGCTGTAAATGTGAGAATTTCCTCCGCAGTCAGCACTCCAAGGGAAAGGTAATATTTTCCTGGCTGCGACCCCTCATTGCTAATGCCCGGCGTTCCCTGGGAGTTTTGTTTGGTGAAAAAACACCCCTTGTCCCCTCGCAGCTCCTCCGGCTCCAACAAGAGCCGCTTCACAACGCCCCGAGTTGAGCCCCGACTGAAACTCAGCACGCGGCGGCATGGAGCTCCCCATGGAAATGCTGGGATTGGGATGGATGGATAGGGAAGGGAATCCAAGCAGATCGGCCTGGGGACAGGGAGCCATCCCTGGATGGCCGCAGGGAGCCGAGGCATGAATGAATGAATGAGAGGAGGACTCAATGAATGAATGAATGAACAGCAGGGAGCGAGAGCACGGCGAGGGCGCGGGATGGGGCGGCGGCGGCCGCCTCCTGCCTGCATCCAGAGCCGGGAAAGGCAGCGAGGTTCAGGCATTTTCTGCTGGAAAAAAGCAGCTGCTCCGGCAGGGAAAGTTGGAGGGGGTAAAGGTGAGACCCTCAGTTGTGTGGGGAAAACGGGAAGGGAATGGAGAAAGGACAAGGATAGGGAAGGGACAATTCCTTTGTCCATGAGGACACTGGGGTTTGTTGCAGAGCCAGCATCCATGAGCTTTTCCACACAGATGGGACAAAACCACCTGGGTGGGCCTGGCCAAGGGACACTGTTGTCCCCCCATCCATGCTGAGGAGCTCGGAATAAGGACAGAGGCTCGCGGTGAATGTCCCGAAACATTTCCCAAGCCTCAGTTTCCCCAGCTGGAAGTAGGGCCCATGAGGGGACAGTTTAGGAGCTCCCTGTTTGGAGCCACCATCCCAACGGAGGTGGCCTTTGGTGGCTCCTGGCCTTGTCCTTCCCTGGCATCTCCCACGGGACTCAGGGACTCCCTGCTCCCTGAGGAAAGGACACAGTCCCAGACGCGCCTCTGGTCCCAAAACAGCTGCCGTGGTGTGGGGGGCTGGATCCACACCCCCAGATCAAGCCAAGCTCCCAAGAGGAAAGATCCAATCCTAAAGATTGGCGTGAACAGATGAGGAATCCTTGGGAAGAAAAAACCGAATCCCTGTGGGATCAACACAAACCTGCCCAGCCTAACAAGGGGGAGCATTGAGGGGTGAGGGGGATTTTTTTTTTTTTCCTTTCTCTACAGTTTTTGGAGCTCTCCTGGTGCCAGGAGGCTCCTCCAGCTGGCTGCTCCCTGGAGCTCCCAACCACGTCCCGAGCCCCGGCCGTGCTGCTCCGTCCCGGCCGCCGCCGCGCTCGCACCACCTAATCCCACATGTCAGCAGATCCTTCCCCGGCCAGACACAAGTCTGGATCCCCTTCCAGTCACCTCCAGTTCAACCCTGCATCTTTCCAGTTGATTAAAAAGGAGGAGAAGGCAGCCAACTTTCCCCGACGAACCCCGGGCGCGTTCCTAGCCTAAAATTCCTGCGCCCTCTAGTGAAGTCGAGCCGAGCGGCTCGGCTGCTCCAGGAGCGAATCCAGGCAAAGCCGAGGAGAATCAGGGCAAAGAAAAGTTGTTCCAGAGCTGCCAAAGAGGCGAAATCATCTCTAAGCTCGGCTTTGTTAACCCTGAGATGCCACAGCCTGGCTGTGGTGGCTCACAGCAGTGCCGGGATTTTTTGGGGATTCTGGGAAGAGCCCCCCAGTTTTTCCATGTTGGGATATGTCCCAAAAAAACCAAATCTGGGAATTTGCTCCATCCAAGGGTGTTCATTTCCACCACACACCCACACCGATGGAGACCCCACCACCCAGCTAGCCTGGCTGGAGCCTTCCTGCATGGAAAAAGGATATTTAAGGATTTATGGTTTTCCAAAGGCAGAAAATGTGTTTCCAGTGCCTCCATGTGACAGCAGAGTGCCCCCAGTCCCAGCTGGAGAACGCCCCAGCCCCATCCTTAAATCATGGACAAGGAGAGGGAATTTGAGGGAATTCTGTGAGCTCCAACAGTGACTCCAGGCACGGTTGGAGTGGGGGACCAGGTTTTCCATGGGTTTCTCCTTACCACTCCACCACCAGCACCAATCCCTGCCTTTTGCCATCCATGATTTCCAGCCTGGCACATCCTCCCAAAAGAGGGAACGGAGCTTTCCGTTCCTCCCCTCCAGGAGGAAAACCAAAATTTTGGGATCAGCCACCTGCATCCCATCCAGCCCAGAGCCTCTGGCCCGACCAAAGGGAGGCGGGATGAGCCTGGAAATGTTTTCAGGAACCAATTTGGCACCTGCCAGAGGTTTGGCCGACAGGATAAGTCGGGAAGCATCCAAAGCAACATCTCGACCTGGATTCGTCCTAATTCTTCCCACATTTCTAAAGACCAGGCTGTGTTTGTCCCAGGCCCGTCCCATCACCGCATTATCCTGGATTTCTGCCTCTCTCCAGAGCCCATTCCCATGCTCCAAAGGATTTGTAAACCAGGATATTTTTGGAGGTGGTTCACGGGCAAGAGGCCATCCTGGTGCTGGGAGCGTGAACAAAGAGAAAACACAGCAAAAAAGTCGGGAAGGCACCGAGAAAATTCCAAAAAATCCCTCTCCTGCCCAGACACTCTGTTTATAAAAGGTTCAACCTTCGCACACAGCAAAGAACTGATTATTTTTCTCTCCTTTTTTTCCCCTGGAAAATGGAGCGCATGGAAGGCTCCATCCTGGAGGAATCCAGGCTCTCGTGAACGCTCCAGCCTCCAGCGGGAGTCTGGGAACGGGAGCTGGAGCCTCCAGGCTCGAAGGAATGACGTGCCTTTGCCAGAGGCGGCTGTGCTGAAATTTGAATGATTCTCCAAAAAAAATCTGCTGGAAAAAGGGGAAGGATCATTTCGGATCCTTGGGTCTCATGGTGATGCACCTTCAGGGGTTGTCCCTACCCCTGATTTTTCCATGTTTAAAACAAAAAAAAAGATTATGAGAAGCTCCAGCATTTCCAGTCAAGTTCAGGATAAAATTAAGCCCAAGATCTGCATTTCAACACACGTCAAAAATCTCCACGTTCAAGGATCTCTCCTACAAATCCCCCACATGGCAGGGGAGACTTTCGATCCCAAAACCTTTAAGGCCTTGCTTTTGATCCCAAATCCCTTAAGGTTTTGATGTCAATCCCAAACCCTTTAAAGCCTTGCCTTCGATCCCGAATACTTTAAGGCCCTGCTTTCAATCCCAAACCGTCCAAAGTTTTGCTTTCATCCCAAACTCTCCATGACTTTGCTTTTGATCCCAAACCCTTTAAGGCCTGGCTTTCAATCCCAAATCCTTCAAGGCTGAGATGTTAAAGGGGCTGTGAGGGAGAGCCAGGACCAAGCAGGACCTGCCTCAGCCTCCCAAAAAATTCCATCCCCAGCAAAATTTCATCAAGAGACTTCAGCCTCTCGGCGGAATTTATGGGGATCACAACAAGCCCCGGGATTGGTCGGCTTTGGAATGCTGCTCCAAGTGTCCTTTCCCCATTTATTTATGGAGAAAGAAGAGAATTAAATTCACCTTACGCTCCTCAAGGAGGGAGAACAATCCCACACCCATGGATGCCACGGCAAAGAAATGAGAGAAAAGGGATCAGAAAGGTGGGATCAGCTGGTCGGGATCCAGCTGGGATCCTTGTGGATGGACCCGTGGGGAAGGAGAATCCCAAAAACCCACCAGGCATGGTCAGAACTCTCCGAACTCAGGAAATCATGGAATGGCTTGGGTGGGAAGAGACCTTGAAGACCAATTCCAACCCCTGGGATGGGCTATCCCGGCTGGTGATGGATCACTGCCTGTGAGAGTTTCCCTGGAGATCAGGAGGAGCTTTCCCAGTGAAATATTGGGAGAAAAATCCCGGTTTTTACTGACCCGACACATTTTCCTGGAGCACAGAGAGAGGACAAAATCCCTATGGATTCAAGGAACCAAGAGACAAAGCCAGACTTAAGAAGAAACCAGTTCTTGGTCCTGCCAAGAATTCCAGAGACTGGGAACAGAGCTGAGCAAGAGGGGCCACACTCAGGAGGGAAATTCCCAATCCGTGGTGCAGCCACTTGATCCCGAAGGAATAAAAAAACCTCCCAGAGCATGCAGGAATCAGTGGAAAAACCTTGGAAAAGGGATTCCTAAAAGGAAATCCTGAAGATTCCAAGACCTCCACGGGATGAGCAAACACCTGGGGAGCTCCTGGTGAGGATCAAAGCTCCTCCAGGGAGGAGGTGACAGGGGCTGAGGTGACCCCACAGGGTGGTCCCAACTTAAAGCCACCCTCTAAGGAGAAGGAAGCTGGAGAAGCAGCAGCTGGGAAGGATTTCGTGGAAAAAATTCTACCTGGGAAGAGACGGAGAGCTCCATCACCACCAGAGGGAAAAGCGGAACGTTACAAACCACAGCTGAGGAGGTTCCTTGGAAGGATGGATGGAAGAAAAACAAAGGGAATGTGGTGCAGGATGGATCCTGACTCCCTGACATCCCTGGGATTCGCTCCTGGTCCCTCACATCCCTGGGATTCGCTTCCCATCCCTCTGGAAGTGGGGCCTGGATTGCAGTTCCACCCAGCTCAGGGCGTTGCTGTGGGCATCACCTTCTCCATGACTCCCAGGACACCCCAAAATTCCCACCCTGGATGGCCCAGGAAGGAGGAAAATCCAATTTTGGGGATGTTCAGCTCCCAGGGTATCCCATATCTACAATCCTGTTCCGCCAGCACAGCGGACTCAGATCTCATGAGGAGTTTTGGGGTGAAATGCACTGTGAAATCCCAAAAAAATTTGTGTTTTAGCCAGGAGTTGGTCCATTTGGATCTTTTTTTAAAATCCCTTGGAATTACTCTGGATTTACTCAAGAATTCTTCCCCCAGAATGGAACCATCCCCCATATCCATGGAAGGTTTTTCCTGCTCCAGAGGTTTTTGCCCATGGATTAAGGCTCCCAGAGCATGGAGAAGGAGCTGGAGCAGACAGGAATTCAGCCTATTTGATGTAATTTTGGGAGCTGGCTCCCATGGATTGGGATGGTTCCTTTCCCATCGTGGGCACACGGAATAGGCTGGGAGGGTTGGATAGACATGAAAAAAAATCCTAAAAAAATCCTAAAAACCCTAAAAATACCCCTTTAACAACCTCGCTCCGGGATTTTTGTAGGAAAAGGCCCATCCCTGCCACCTCCCATCCCTCCTTCCTCCTCCAGCCCTCTCCCCCATCCCAATCCCGACCCTTCCCTCCCCCCCACAGCAGCTGGTTTATATTTGGCTGTAAATTTATGGCCCCTTTTGTGTTCTTAATCCCCTCGCAAAACGCTCCGAGAGCGCCCGGACCTTTCCACTCGGTGCTAATGAGCTCAACACTTGCATGCCTCGGAGGCAGAGCGTTAATTGCGGTGTGTTAATGAGCGATGGAGCTCTGGACCCCCAGCTCCCTCCTGGAATCTCTGGGTGTCTCCCCAGCAATCCCATGGATCGCTTTTGTTTTATTCCCTCTTTGCCTTTTTTTGTTGTTGGTTTTGTTTGTTTGTTTTTTGAGCCGGTTGTGCCTATTTGGGGATGGCTCGCCTGGGACACGAGTCCGGCGCTCTCCTGCCAAGATGGGTGATCCCAAGGAAAGGCTGATCTCACTTTTCCCATATGGATCCTGCACTGGGAATCTCCTTCCTGGCCCTGGGCGCTGCTCAGACTTGACCTCAACCCTGAAGGCTCTGGTTGTTTCCAATCCCCATTTCCTTCTCCACTGGAATCCCTTTGCAGGCATGGAGCGCTGAATTCCAGCTTCCCGCTGGAATTAGATCCCATAAAAGCAGGGATTGGAAGTATCCCTAAGATCAGGTTGGTTTTGCCCTCCTTACAGCTCCTTTCAACAATCCCGGGTATCAACATTCCCAAAATCTGGGGTTTCACGGGTGGAAATGGGAATTGTAGAGGTTGCAAGGACAAGATGGGATCAGATGGGACAAGGACGGAGGGAAAACCCAGGATGGGACAGGAAATGGCAGAGGTGGCACCGTTGGGTGGCCAAAGAGTGGGATGGGGACACCACCAAGGAGCAGGAGATGGAATGATCCCATCAACCCTTCCCAGCAGGAGCTCCAATCCCAAGGGATGACATTCCATCATGGGGTGGGCAGGGATGAAGATCTGCCACCAAAATCCCGGAGCCAAGACCCTGCTCTTCCTGTGAGGAACCCGGAGGTGATTCCAGACAAAAATTCCACTGTGGAGCTCCGGCTCCATCAGGGCTGATCCAGATCCTTCTCCTGCATCAACACAAACTCCGTGATCCATCCCGGCTGGGATAAATATCCCGGAAAAGTGGGAGAGGAGTTGGGAGCTGCTTTTACTTATTCCTTGTGAGCTGCTCTGATCACCCAGCTCTGCCCGAGGCCAAGGCCGGGCATGTCTGCAATGAAGCCATTCCATGAGGCAGGAATTTTCCCTGTTCCCATCCTGCCCCACATCCCTGCTCCAAGCTGATTCCATATCCCAGGATTCCCTCTCTGTAACTGGAGAGTTCATTTCCCAAAACAGGGAGGTTTCTCTCCATTTGTAGGAATTTTGAATGCCAACTGCAATGAATTCCCTGCCACAGGAATTTTCCCTGCTCCCAGCCCTCCATCCTGCCCCACATCCCTGCTCCAAGCTGACTCCATATCCTGGGATTCCCTTTCTGTAACTGCAGGGTTCATTTCCCAAAACAAGGAGGTTTTTCCTTAGATTTATAGGAATTTTGACAGCCTCCTGTAGGGGAAATTTAATAAATTTGGGATGGGGAAAAGCAGAGAGCTTCCATAGGGTAGGATTGATCCCAAAATCCTTTAGCAACACCTACAGGATCAATAC
This sequence comes from Acrocephalus scirpaceus scirpaceus, assembly GCA_910950805.1. NCBI lineage: Eukaryota > Metazoa > Chordata > Aves > Passeriformes > Sylviidae > Acrocephalus > Acrocephalus scirpaceus. Next base: position 935,436 of record OU383778.1, on the reverse strand, counting down.
TTCTGGATATTCTCTATGGGATGGGATAACGAATCCATAAAAATCCCAAAAAACAACTGGGACATGGAAAACATGGAAAAAAGAAGAGCTCCAAAATTGAAATCATCCCACCCATCCCTGCTCCCATCCCAGCGCATCCAGCGGCCGGAGCCGCCGATCCCGGAATTCCACCGGGGAGCTAAAATTCCTTGGAAAGCTCCAGCGAGCAGCTGATCCCTGGCAAGATCCCAGAACCCTCCTGCAAGAACATGTTGGGCTTGGAGCTCATCCTCACATCCCGGTGACAATCTGGAGGCCGCGGATCGCCTGCCAGGGAATGCTGGAAGAGGAGCTGCCGCTGCTGCTGGAAATAAACGCGGCTCCACGGGGGTTTTGGGGGGATGATGAGCGGGGATTTATGGCCACGGAGAGGAGATGGAGATGATCCCGAAGGGTTGGAAGGGCAGCAGGGGTGGGTTTTCCTTGTTTTGACCAAAAATCCAGCGCCAGGTGAGGAATTCCGCCTCGGCAAGATCGGGGGATTGAAAAGGAACAAGTGGAGGCTCAAGTTTTGAGATGAAACAAAAAAACCCAAAATCTGAGAGGTCACAGAACACCAGAAAACCCCAAAATGCTTAAACCCTGCACCATCCTCCACCAAAAAATTTCCCAGCAAATCCTTTCTCCACAAAGCTTCCAAGTCTTTTCATGAACCTCTCCAGAGCAGCTCCCTCACTTTGGAAATCGGGGAATTCTTGGAAAATTCGGCCTTTTCCGAGCTCCTTCCTTGGTTCCCTGGCGGGTCAAGAAGAAAACTCGGGCTCGGTTTAAAGATTTAAGGACTCAGTTAAAGATTTAAGGACTCGAGTTAAGATTTAAGATTTAAGATTTAAGATTTAAGATTTAAGATTTAAGATGAAAGATGAAAGATTTAAGATTAAAGATTTAGGATTAAAGATTTAGGATTTAGGATTTAAGATTTAAGGGCTCAGTTTAAGATTTTAGGGCTTGGTTTAAGATTTAAAGGCTCAGTTGAAGATTTGAGGACTCAATTTAAGATTTGAGGACTCGGTTTAAGAATTAGGGGCTCGGTTTAAGATTTGAGGACTTGATTTAAGATTTAAGGGCTCGATGTATGATTTAAGGACTCAATTTAAAATTTAAGGACTCGGTTTAAGATTTTAGGTCTTGGTTTAAGATTTAAGCCCGGTCTAGGCCCAAATCCTTTCTCCCCAGAGCTCTGCGAGTTTCAGGGTGGGGAGAGTTGTAAGAAGAAGAACAAAAGCTCCGAGGAGGCCGCACCTGACGGGAAGAGCTTTAATCTGCTCCTGGGAATCCTGATAAGAGCAGAACAATCGATTTTCACCCCGTTAGAGCTCGGCTTATCTCCCAGTCCCCCGGCGGGTTTTTAGGGAGGAGAGGATTCCCTAAAATCCGGATCAGGGTGGGTGAGGCGGGAGGTGCTCAGCTCCCAAAAAGCAGCGAATAGCAGGAGGTGGGAGTGAAGGAATGGGATTAAAACGCCCAAATTCCGGAGCTGAGCCGATGAGAGAGAAAAGAATTCAAAATTCTTAAAATAAGAATTAACTCCTGGAGTATCCCAGGAAAAGAGTTTGTGGGAGCTCCAAGAGCACCGAGGAGTGGGAGAAGGAGCCGGGGTCATCCCGGGACAGGATTTTGTTGGAATATCTCAGCTCAGGAGGCTTTTGGCCACCCCTGGTGCAGGAATTGGAATTTAGGAGTTAATTGGGATTTAGGAACGAGTTGGGAGTTAGGATCCTTTGGAATCACAAGCGACGCCAAAAATCTCGGGATTATGGAATGGCTTGAGCTGGAAAGGACCTTGAGGATCATCAGTTCCACTCCCAGGGTGCTCCAAATCCCATCCCAGCCTGGCCTTGGACACTGCAGGGATCCAGGGGCAGCCACAGAAAATCTGGGAATTATCCCAGCCCCTCCCCACCCTCGCAGGGAACAATTCCTTCCTGACACCCAACACCTAACCAGGTTTGAGGCACACAGCAGAGACCTTTAGGACTCAGAACATTCCCAAAGCTTTGGGTTTCAGAGCTTTTAGGGTTTTTTCCCAGTAGGAAAAACCCGTGAGTGAGAACACCAGAGGAAATCACTCCTGCCTGGGGCTGGCACTGGTGCCAATCCCAAACCCGCCAGGATCCCACGGAGGTCAGGCCTCCCTTTTCCGTGACCCCATAACCCACAGTCCCGCTCCCCAGGCCGGAATTCCGTGGTTTTACCCAGGCCATCCCAAGCAAAGAGATGAGCAAAAAATAATCCAGAGGTGCAGGAGGGTGAAAGGAGCAGGGAATGGGCACGGAGACACCTTCAGATCCCAGTTAACCCTCCCTGAATAGGGAATAAACCATCCCTGGATAGGGAATAATCCCTCCATGGATTGGGAATAAACTCTACCTGGATAGGGAATAAACCCTGCCTGGATAGGGAATAAAAACCCTGCCTGGATTGGGAATAAAAACCCTGCCTGGATTGGGAATGAACCCTTCCTGGATTTGGAATATAAATCCTTCTTGGACAGGGAATAATCCCTCCCTGGGTAGGGAATAAAAATCATTCTTGGATAGGGAATGAACCCTTCCTGGATAAGGAATAAAACCCCTCACTGGATAGGGAATAAACCCTACCTGGATAGGGAATGAACTCTCCCTGGAGAGGGAATAAAAACCTTCCCTGGGCTGGGAATAAACCCTGCCTGGATAGGGAATAAAAAGGAATAAAACCCCTCCCTGGACAGGGAATAAAAACCAGGCTGGGGCACTGAGGGAGCGGTGTCACCTCAGGGTGACACAAAAGAGTCTCAGCACTCCAAACCAGCTGATTTGGGAGTTCTGAGGGGGTGGTGTCACCTCTGGGTGACACAAAAGGATCTCAGCACCCCAAACCACCTGATTTGGGGGTTCTGAGGGGGTGGTGCCACCTCAGGGTGACACAAAAGGATCTCAGCACTCCAAACCAGCTTATTTGGGGGTTCTGAGGGGGTGATGTCACCTCAGGGTGACACAAAAGGATCTCAGCACCCCAAACCAGGCTGATTTGGAGATGTCACCTCAGGGTGACACAAAAGGATCTCAGCACCCCAAACCAGGCTGATTTGGAGATGTCACCTCAGGGTGACACAAAAGGATCTCAGCACCCCAAACCAGCTGATTTGGGAGTTCTGAGGGGGTGGTGTCACCTCAGGGTGACACAAAAGGATCTCAGCACCCCAAACCAGCTGATTTGGGAGTTCTGAGGGGGTGGTGTCACCTCTGGGTGACACAAAAGGATCTCAGCACCCCAAACCAGGCTGATTTGGAGATGTCACCTCAGGGTGACACAAAAGGGTCTCAGTGCCCCCAAACCACCCCAAACTGGCTGTCCCCATGGTGTCACCTCAGGGTGACACTAAAGAGTCTCAGTGACCCCAAACTTGCTGTCCCAGGGGTGTCACCTCAGGGTGACACAAAAGGGTCTCAGTGCCCCCAAACCACCCCAAATTGTCTGTCCCCATGGCGTCAGCTCAGGGTGACACTAAAGAGTCTCAGTGACCCCAAACCAGGCTGATTTGGGGGTTCTAAGGGCGGTGCCATCTCAGGGTGACACTAAAGAGTCTCAGTGACCCCAAATTTGCTGTCCCAGGGGTGTCACCTCAGGGTGACACAAAAGGGTCTCAGTGTCCCCAAACTGGCTGCCCTGAGGATGTCACCTCAGGGTGACATAAAAGGGTCTCAGTGACCCCAAACCACCCCAAACCAGGCTGATTTGGGGGTGTCACCTCAGGGTGACACTAAAGAGTCTCAGTGACCCCAAACCAGGCTGATTTGGGGGTTCTAAGGGCGGTGCCACCTCAGGGTGACACAAAAGGGTCTCAGCACCCCTAAACTGTCTGTCCCCAGGGGTGTCACCTCAGGGTGACACGAAAGGGTCTCAGTGACCCCAAATTTGCTGTCCCAGGGGTGTCACCTCAGGGTGACAAAGGTCTCAGTGTCCCCAAACCAGGCTGATTTGGAGATGTCACCTCAGGGTGACACAAAAGAGTGTCAGCCCACCCCCAGACCCCCCCTCACATCCCAAATTCCTCGAAATCCAAGGAAATTCTCAGCACCAGGACACGCCCCCCTCCAGGAAAGCCCTGGGGGTGTCCCTGCAGTCACAGGGGGGAGGTGACACAATCCGGGCCGTCCCCCCCCCCGTGCCACATGGCCCCTTTAGAGCCCTCCCTGTCACTCGGGGGGTGAAAAAAGAGATAAAGGGGGAAAAAAAGGGGAATAAAAGAGAAAAAGGAAAAAAAGCGGGGAAAAGGGAATAAAAGGAGAAAAAAAAAAAAAGGAGGGAAGGGAATAAAAGGGGGGGAAAAGGGAAAAAAGGAGAAAAAAGGGGGGGAAAAGGGAATGAAAGGAAAAAAAATAAATAAAAGGCAAAAAAAAAGGAATAAAATTAATAAAAAAGGAATAAAAGGGAAAAAAGTGTGGGGGGAAAGGATAAAAGGGGAAAAAGGGGGATAAAAGGGGAAAAAAGGGGATAAAAGGGGGGAAAGGGAATAAAGGGGGGAAGGGAATAAAGGGGGGGAGGAAATAAAAGGGAATAAAAGGGGGAAAAGGGGGAAAAAAGGGGGGAAATAGGGGGAAAAAGGGGGAGAGGGGGAAAAAGGAATAAAAAGGGGGAAAAGGAAATAAAAGGGAAAAAAGGGAATAAAAGGGGAAAAAGGAATAAAGAGGGGAAAAAAGGAATAAAGGGGGGGAAGAGGGAATAAAAGGGAATAAAAGGGAGAAAAAGGGGGGGAAGGGAGGAAAATGGCAGAAAAAGGGAGAAAAAAGGGGAAAAGGAAAAAAGGGAGGGGAAAAGGAATAAAGGAGGAAGAAAGGGAATAAAACGGGGGGAAAAGGGGAATAAAAGGAAAAAGAAAGGGAATAAAAGGGGGGTAAAGGGGGAAAAAGGTGGGGAAGGAATAAAGACGGAAAAAAAGGGAATTAAAGGGGGGAGGAAAGGAATAAAAGGAGAAAGGACGGGGAGGAAAATGAAAGAAAAAAGAAGGAATAAAATGAAAAAAAAAAAAGGTAAAAAGGGAGGAAAAAAGGGGAATAAAAACAAAGAAAGGTGGGGCAAAAAAAAAAAAAAAAAATATTAAAAAAGGGTCCCACCGACCTTCCTCTTGTGGCGGTGGATGTCGCCGATGGAGTTGGCCACGGTGTTGGGGCCCAGCAGCATCCGCGTGCTCCGCGGCCACTCGGTGCTCACCAGGTGGTGCTCCCCCATCAGGATCTTCCGCACGTTCTCGGCTCCCGTCACCCGCACCAGCGGCCGCCCCAGCAAGTGCGTCTTGAACACGTTCCCGTAGCGCTCCCGCCGCGAGGATTGGAAGCACGAACCCTGCGGGGGGGGACACCGAGGGGTCGGCGGGGTGGGATTTTGGGGGGGTCACCCCCCTGGGACCCCCAAATTTTTCCCCTTTTTTCCTCCTCTCCCCTCTTTTCTTCCTCTTCCCTTTACCTCCCCCTGTCAGTTTTCAGCATATTCCCATTTTTTCCTCATTTTTCACCACTTTTTCCTCATTTTTTTCCCCACTTTTTCCTCATTTTCCCCCATTTTTCCTCATTTTCCCCATTTTTCTTCCTTTTTTTTTTCACCCTCCCCTGTCACTTTTCAATATTTTCCCCTTTTTCCTCCTCCTCCCTTTACCTCCCTTGTGACTTTTCAATGTATCCCCATTTTTTCCTCTTTTTTCCTCATTGTTTTCCATCCTCTCCTGTCACTTTTCAATGTATTCGCAGTTTTTTCCTCTTTTTTCCCCTTTTTTGTCAACCCTCCCCTGTCACTTTTCAACCTATTCCCAGTTTTTCCTCATTTTTCCCCATTTTTGACTCGTTTTCCTTCTTTTCTTCACCCTCCCCTGCTGCTTTTCAACCTACTCCCATTTTTCCCTATTTTTCCTCAGTTTCCCCCATTTTTCCTCTTTCACCCCCATTTTTTTCATCATTTTTCCCCATTTTCTCCTCATTTCCCCCCCTTTTCTTCACCCTCCCCTGTCACTTTTCAACCTATTCCCATTTTTCCCCATTTTTTCCTCAGTTTCCCCCATTTTTCCTCTTTTTTCCCCACTTTTCCCTCAGTTTTCCCCATTTCTTCCTCTTTTTTCCCTATTTTTTCCTAATTTTCCCCCCTTTTCTTTACCCTCCCCTGTCACTTTTCAACCTATTCCCAGTTTTTCCTCATTTTCCCCATTCTTTCCTCATTTTTCCTCATTTTTCCCTCATTTTCCCCATTTTTCCCTCATTTTTCCCCATTTCTTCCTCTTTTTCCCCATTTCTTCCTCATTTTTCCCCATTTTCTCCTCATTTTCCCCCCTTTTCTTTACTCTCCCCTGTCACTTTTCAACCTATTCCCAGTTTTTCCTCATTTACCCCCATTTTTCCTCATTTTCCCCCAGTTTTTCCCCATTTTCCCCCATTTTTTTCCCCATTTTCCCCACTTTTTCCTCATTTTTCCCCATTTCTCCTCATTTTCCCCTCTTTTTTCAACCCTCCCTGTCACTTTTGCACATATTCCCATTTCTCCTCTTTTCCCCTTTTTTTCCAACCCTCCCCTGTCACTCTTCAACCCATCCCCATTTTTCCTCATTTTTCCCCATTTTTTCCTCATTTCCCCCATTTTCCCCCCCCCTTTCCCCCATTTTTTCCTCATTTTTTCCCCATTTCTCCTCATTTCCCCCCCCCTTTTTCCCCCTCCCCTGTCACTCTTCAACCCATTCCCATTTTGCCCTCATTTTTCCCCATTTTTCCCCATTTCCCCCCACTTTTCCCCTCATTTTCCCCCACTTTTTCCCCATTTTCCCCCCTTTCCCCCACTTTTTCCTCATTTTTCCCCATTTTCTCCTCATTTCCCCCCTTTTTTTCCCCCTCCCCTGTCACTCTTCAACCCATTCCCATTTTTCCCTCATTTTTTCCCCATTTTCCCCATTTCCCCCCATTTTTTCCCCCACTTTTTCCCCACTTTTTCCCCATTTCCCCCCACTTTTCCCCCCATTTTCCCCCACTTTTCCCCCATTTTCCCCATTTCTCCTCATTTCCCCCCCTTTTATTCCCCCTCCCCTGTCATTTTTCAACCCATCCCCATTTTTTTCCTCATTTTTTCCCCATTTTCCCCTCATTTTTCCCCATTTCTCCTCATTTCCCCCCCTTTTTTCTCCCCTCTTTTCCCCCCTCTCCCTTTATTATTTTCCCCCTCTTTCATTCCCCCCTCCCTCCTCTCCCAGCCCCAATTTTACTCCAAAAAAAAAACCCCAAAAAGAATAAAAAAAAACCCCAGCAGCACTTTTCCCCCCTAAGTAAATCTCCAGATTTCAGCCACTTTTTAATAACTTTCCCACATGCTCCAGGGGCTTTTGTGGGCCGAGCAGAGGCGGCTGTTCCCCCCACCAAAAAATAAAAAAAAAAAAAAATAAAATTAAAACCGGTCTGGGTGTTTATTTTGAAACAAAAGCGCGGTTGTGGCACCGGGGGGTTGGAGATGTGGTCCAGGTGACCCCCCCCAACCCCTCCCCCGTTTCTTGATCTGCGTAAATATAATTAAAAGTCCCCCCTTTTTGTGGGCGTTCATAAAGAGTTATTTGTACACCATTTCCAGGGGCAGCACAAAGAGCACCTTTATGCGGCGCGGCGGAGCGGAGTTCCAATTTATACAAAAAAAAAAAAATTTTTTTTTTAAATTTTTTTTTATTATTATTTTAATTTTTAGACCCCCCCCTCCCCTTTTTTTTTTTTTTTTTTCGCCTTGTTGGGTTAAAAAAAAAAAAATAAAGCGAGGAACCCTTTTTTGGTCCTCCCCGTAAAAAAAAAAATAAAAAAATAAATAAAAAATCCTGATCAATTTTTTTTTTTTTCTTTTTTTAAAAAAAAAAAATAAAGCGCTATTGAAAGAGAGAGAGAGAGCGAGCGCGGGCCGTTAACCCCTTCGGCGCCGCGGGGGCGGAGCGGAGCGCGGGCTTCCCCCGGTGGGGTTGGGGAGGGGAGGGTGGAGGACACCGAGGGGGACGTGATGGGGACACCGGGCTGGCCTGTCCTGATTCAAGGCGGGAGCATCCTGGGGTTGATTATTTTAATTAATTAATTAATTATTTTTAATTTTTTTTTTTTTTTTAATTTGATTCATTCCTCCTCCTTTTCCTCCTCCTCCTCCTCGCCCGGGGAAAACCTTCTTGACCTCGGGGTTTCCCTCCCGGGATGCTGCGAGCTCCAGGGGGTGCCCCAAGAACATCCGCGTACCCCTAAAATCTCCCAGCCAATCTCTCCTCCTCTCGTTTTTTCCCCCTTTTTTGGGTGCTTTTACCCCTTTTTCCCCTTTTTTTGGGTGCTGGGGGGGGATCTCCCGCTCCGCCCGCCTCTTGTCGCGCGTTTAGCGAGGTTAATCCCGGGTTAATCTCCCCATTAGCTCGGCGGGTTTCCCCGGGACGGAGCCGAGCACCGGAGCCTCATCCACCCCTGAGCTCTGGGGTTTTTCAGGGGAGGATTTTTTTTGGGCAAGGATTTGAGCCGGAGGAGAGGAGGAGGAAGAGGAAAAAGGAGGGGTTGGCAGCTCCCCGAGCTCCGGGGAGAGCGGAGCGGGGGCGAACCCAACCCCCGGGGGCCGCGCTCCCTCGGTACCCCCGCGGCCACCGCGGTTCCCCCCGGGGCGGCTCCCGGTTCTCCCTTCGGCGGAGCTCGCCGAGAACGCGGCATGATGCAATCGGAAGGAAAAAGAAGAACGAGACGGACGAAAAAAAAAAAAAAAATAAAATAAATAAAGCAAGGAAAAAAAAAAAAGCTTTAAAAACACCCCCCCCCCAAAAAAAAAAAAAAAAAAAAAAAAAAAGAGATTAAAAAAAACCCCAAAAAAACCCCCAAGAACTCGGGGAATCCTCCTTACCTGCAGGAGCCAGTGGAAGGTCTCGCCGATTAAAGGGAATCCCATGGAGCCTTTGGGGATTGGGAGCTTGCAGGTTTTGTCGCGGGTGGCAGCCCAGCGGAGCTGCCACAGCTGTTGGGACACGGCCAGCAGCAAAGTCAGCGACACCAAGCACGCGGCGAGGGTAGCCAGTGCCGAGACGAGATCAAAACTTGCAAAAAGCATATTTGGGAAAAAAAGAAGGGAGGAGGAGGAGGGTGGGGGGAAGAGAAGAAACAGCCCCTTGACAGGCACCGCCGCCGCCGCGCTCGCACCCCACACACACACACACAGCGCGGAGGGGAAAAGGGGCAGAGCGCCGAGAGCAGCTTGGGGGGTCCCGGGGTGAGGGGGGGGGTCCCCGGTTCTCCCCCCTGTTTGAGCCGGGAGACAGCGAGGAGAAAGATTTCAAAAAAAAAAAAAAATGAAATAAAATAAAAATCAGGGAGAGTTGGGGTGGCTCAGAGCCTCGGCGGAGAAGTTTTTTTTGGGGGGGGGGTTTGTTTGGGGGGTAAACTTGATGGGGTGACGCGGAGGGGAGAAAAAAGCACCACAGGGAAAAAGAGAGAGGGGGGGAAAATTAAAATAAGAAAAGCAGCCCCCCCCCAAAAAAAAAAAATAAAGTGGGGTGGGGGTGAGTGAGGAAGGGGAAAATCGGTGGAAAAAAAAATATAAAAAGGAAGAAAAAAGAAAAAACTCTGGAGTGGCGGAGAAAAAAAAATAATAATTGAAAAAAAAAAAGACCCCAAAAAGTCCAACTGCAGATGCTCTGGGCTCTCGCTCGCTCGGCAGGCAAAGCCACACACACCAGAAGGAGGAAAAGAAAAAAGAAGGAAAAAAGGGGGAAAAAGGTAAAAAAAAAAAATAAAAAGAGGGGGGGAAAAAAAGGGAGCAAGATTTTAAAAAAAAAAAAGTTCCAAAAAATAAAAAAAAATCTTAAAATTATTCAGCCACGAGCTGGAGAGATGGAAGAATTAAATAGCTGTATATATGTATCTACACACACGCCGCGAGCCGGCTCGGTTTATAGCTCTATCTCTACATATATATATATATATATGTATATATATATAAATATCGCCCTATAAATACAGATCTCTCGCGACGCCGCTTATTTGGGAGCCCCGGACTTTTCACCAGACTTCTGTAAAGGAGAGAGAGAGAGAGAGAGAGGAGAGGAAAGTTTAAAAAAAAAAAAAAAAAAAAGAGAGAGAGAGAGAAGGAGAAAAAAAAAAATTAAAAAAATAAAAAAAAAAAAGAAGGGAGGCAGGGCTGCTGGGCAAAGCCCCTCTGCACTGTTCGCTTTGAGGCAAAAGAAAGTCAAATGTGTGTTTATATAGAGGCGGGGAAGCCGGGGCTGGGCCGGCCGCCAGCGCCGCTGCTCCCCCCGCGCCCCCACCCGCACTTCAGAGGCTCCGGGGGGGGGGGGAGAGGCCGGGCCGGCCCGGGGGACGCGGCGCTGGAGCGTGCGAGCCCTGGCGGGGAGCCCGCGGCTCGGTCACGCTGCTCTGCTCGGCTCCATCCTCCTCCTCTTTCTCCTCCTCTTCTCCTCCTCCTCCTTCTCTTCTCCTCCTCCTCCTCCTCCTCCTCCTCCTCCTCCTCCTCCTGCTGCTGCTGCTGCCGCCGCTGCTGCTCCGCCGCCGCCGCTGCCGGTCTGGGGAGAGAGGAGCGCGGCTGAGCCAGGCGGGATCCCCCCGGAGCTCTGATTCCCCCCCTCGGTGATCGCCCCTGGGTGATCGCCCGTCGGAGATCCCCGCTCGGTGATCGGCCCTCGGTGATCCCCGCCCCTCGGTGATTGCCCCCTGGGCGATCCCCACTCGGTGATCCTCCCTCAGTGATCGCCCCTGGGTGATCCCAGCTCGGTGATTGCCCCTGGTTGATCCCTGCTCCTCGGTGATCGCCCCCCGGGGATCCCCACTTGGTGATCCCCCCCCCTCCCCGGTGTTCCCCGTTCAGTAATTGCCCCTGGGTGATCCCCGCTCTGTGATCCCTGCTTGGCCATCCCCCCTCAATGATCCCCCCTCAGTGATCCCCCCCTCAGTGATCCCCCCTGGGTGATCCCTTTTCAGTGATCCCTGCTCAGTGATCCCCCCTCAGTGATCCCCCCTCAGCGATCACCCCTGGATGATCCCCCCTCAGTGATCCCCACTTGGTGATCGCCTCTGGGTGATCCCCGCTCAGTGATCTCCCCTCGGTGATCCCAGCTTGGTGATCCCCCCTCGGTGATCACCCCTCGGTGATCCCTGCTGGGTGATCGTCCCTCAGTGATCGTCCCTCAGTGATCCCTGCTTGGTGATCACCCCTGGGTGATCCCCCCTCAGTGATCATCCCCGGTGATCTCCGCTCGGTGATCCCCCCTCAGTGATCCCTGCTTGGTGATCGCCTCTGGGTGATCCCAGCTCGGTGATCTCCCCTCGGTGATCCCCCCTCGGTGATCCCTGCTGGGTGATCGTCCCTCAGTGATCGTCCCTGGGTGATCCCTGCTTGGTGATCACCCCTGGATGATCCCCCCTCGGTGATCCCTGCTTGGTGATCGCCCCTGGGTGATCCCCCCCTCAGTGATCATCCCCGGTGATCTCTGTTAGGTGATCCCCCCTCGGTGATCGCCCCTGGGCGATCGCCCCTCAGTGGTTCCACTTGGTGATCCCCCTCGATGATCCCTGCTCAGTGATCCCCGCTCAGTGATCCCCCCCTCTGTGATCGCCCCTGGGTGTTGCCCCTCATTGATCGCCCCTGGGTGATCCCCGCTCTGTGATCCCTGCTCAGTGATCACCTCTTGGTGATCCCCGCTAGGGGATCCCCCCTCAGTGATCACCCCTGGGTGATCCCCCCTCAGTGATCACCCCTGGGTGATCCCTGCTCGGTGATCCCCCCTCCATGATCCCCCTCGACGATCCCTGCTCGGTGATCCCTGCTCAGTGATCCCCCGCTCTGTGATCGCCCCTGGGTGTTGCCCCTCATTGATCGCCCCTGGGTGATCCCCGCTCTGTGATCCCTGCTCCGTGATCACCTCTTGGTGATCCCCGCTAGGGGATCCCCCCTCCGTGATCCCCCTCGATGATCCCTGCTCCGTGATCCCCTCTCGGTGATCACCCCAAAGATCCAACCAGGACCGTTTTTCCCTTTACCCGCCGCCCCAACCTTCAGGATTTGATCCCATTGGGATTGCGTCCCCTCCCAAATCGTGAATCCGTGATCTTTTCCTCCTTTCCTCGCAAGCCCCTCAGTTTTTCATCCCTGATTTTTGCCCCCATTGTTTAATTCTTGGTTTTCCCTCCCATTATTTAATCCTTGATTTTTTTCCCCCCATTATTGAATCCTCGGGGGGTTTTTTTCCCCATTATTGAATTCTTGATTTTTCCCCCATTATTGAATTCTTGATTTTTTTCCCCCCATTATTGAATCTTTGGTTTTCCCCCATGATTTAACCCTTGGTTTGTCACCCCCCAATATTAAACTCTCGATTTCCCCCCCATTTTTTAACCCTTGATTTTTTTTTCCCATTATTTAATCTTTGGTTTTCCCCTCATTATTTAATCCTTGGTTTCTCCCCCATTATTTAATCCTTGATTTCCCCCCATTATTTAATCTTTGATTTCCCCCCCAATATTAAACCCTCGATTTTCCCCCCAATTTTTAAGCCTTGATTTTCCCCCCCAATATTTAACCCTTTTATTAAATATTTAATATTTATTTATTTTATTGCCCCAAATTTAACCCTTTGATCATCCCCCCCTCCCTACAACCCTCCCCAAAATTTAATCCTTGGTTATTTCCCCTATAACAGAGTGCCCCCAATATTTAATCCTTGATTCTCCCCCCCAATATTTAACCCCTTCATTAAATATTTAATTTTTATCCCCTAATTATTTTCCCCTCTCTCCCCCACCCAGGCACAGATTTACCCCCAACCTGACACGAATTCACCCCAAACTTTGATTTTTTTTCCCCCTCCCCAGTAATTCCTAATTTCTATTGATGTTCCCTCTCCATAATTTCCTCCTGGGGATAATTGATGATTCTGAACCCCCTTTTCCATTTTTTCCCTGATTTTTCCCATCACAAAATTTCCCCCACCAGGATTTGGCCCCTTGCAACCCCTCCCTAATAATTAATTCCCTCCTTGTATTAATCCCTTAATTACCAGGGATAATTAACCTCGCAACCATTTCCTCGGTGCTCCCACCACGCTTTGGGGGTTTTGCTCTATTTTATTTATTATTTTATTTTATTTATTTTTATTTTATTTATTTATTTATTTATTTATTTATTTATTTATTTATTTATTTTATATATAAATATATATTATTTATATAATTATTTTATTATTTTATTTTATTTCATTTCAATTTTTATTTTATTCATTTATTTTATTTTATTTTATCTCATTTATTTTTCTTTATTTATTTATTTTAATTTTTATTTTATTTTATTTTATTTTATTTTTATTTTATTTTTATTGAGGAGTGGGGGCAGAATTTTCCTGCTCTCCCTCCCCGCTGCTTCCCAGTCCAGCCTGGCTGACCCCACTTTTTCCAGGGGTGTCTCCATTATCCAACCCCCCTAAAAATTCCTATTTTTTCCCCATCCCAGGGATGGCAGCAGGTCCCGCTTGGAGCCGAGCATTTGCTTCAGATTCCAGGAAAACCAAAAATTCTTTGAGCTCCCCCCCCTTCCCGGGCTCCGATCTCGGTGGGAGCGCAGGGAAGAGGGGCTGGGGTCCCCCCTCACCCCTTTTTTTTTTTTGGGATAACCCCCAGAGCAGCCGGGATCCCCCTGGAACATCCCAATTCCCGGTACCACCACCCCAGGAATTCCTCCTGGTGCTCCCCGGGTTGGGATCCAACCTCTGGAGCCGGGATCCGTGCCGGCCTTGGAGCATCCCGGGCCCGGAGCCCCCCCCGAGCCCGGTGGGTCCCGCGCTCCCCCCGGCCCCGCCGCGCTCACTCCCGGCCCGAGCGCCCCACCCGGTGGCGGCCGCGGGCACTGCAGGAGGAGGCAGGTGGAGGTGGCGCTGTCCCCTCCCTGTCCCCTCCTTGTCCCCTCTTTGTCCCCTCCCTGTCCCCTCCTTGTCCCCTCTTTGTCCCCTCCCTGTCCTCTCCCTGTCGCCTCCTGGCCCCTCTCTGTCCCCTCTCTGTCCCTTCTCTGTCCCTTCTCTGTCCCCGCCCTGGCCCCTCCTTGTCCCCTCCTTGTCCCCTCCCTGTCCTTCCTTGTCCCCTCCTTGTCCCCTCCCTGTCCTTCCTTGTCCCCTTTATGTGCCTTCCCTGTCACTTCCCTGTCCCTTCCCTGTCCCTTCTCTGTTCCTTCCCTGTCCCCTCCCTGTCCCATCCTTGTCCCTTCCCTCTCCCCTCCTTGTCCCCTCCTTGTCACCTCCCTGTCCTCTCCCTGTCCTCTCCCTGTCCCTCTCAGTCCTCGCTCTGGCCCCTCCCTGTCCCCTCTCTATCCCTTCACTGTCCCCTTCCTGTCCCTTCCCTGTCCCCTCCCTGGCCCCTCTCTGTCCCCTCTCTATCCTCGCTCTGTCCCCTCCCTGTCCCTTCCCTGTCCTTTCCGTGTCCCTTCACTGTCCCCTGTCTGTCCCTTCCCTGTCCCTCTCTGTCCCCTCTCTGTCCCTCCCTGTCCCCTCCCTGTCCTCCTCTGTCCCTCTCTGTCCTTCCCCTGTCCCCTCTGTCCCTCTCTGTCCCTCTCTGTCCCCTCCCTGTCCCTTTCCCTGTCCTTTCCGTGTCCCTTCACTGTCCCCTGTCTGTCCTTTCCCTGTCCCTCTCTGTCCCTCCCTGTCCCCTCCCTGTCCCCTCCCTGTCCTCCTCTGTCCCTCTCTGTCCTTCCCCTGTCCCCTCTGTCCCTCTCTGTCCCTCTCTGTCCCCTCCCTGTCCCTTTCCCTGTCCTTTCCGTGTTCCTTCACTGTCCCCTCTCTGTCCTTCCCCTGTCCCCTCTGTCCCTCTCTGTCCCTTCCCTGTCCCTCTCTGTCCCTCTCTGTCCCCTCTCTGTCCCTCCCTGTCCCCCTCTGTCCCTCTCTGTCCTTCCCCTGTCCCCTCTGTCCCTCTCTGTCCCTCCCTGTCCCCTCTGTCCCTCTCTGTCCCTCCCTGTCCCTCCCTGTCCCTCTCTGTCCCCCTCTGTCCCTCTCTGTCCCTTCCCTGGCCCTTCTCTGGCCCCCCAGGCTGTCCCTGGGCTCGGCCCCAAGCGCTTCTCCAAAGCAGTGACCCCAAAAAACCTTCCCTGAGCCCCTTGGATCCCCTGGATCTCTCATCCAGATCTCCCCATCCCAAAGGACCTTCCCCAAAAACCTTCCTGAAGAATCTTCCTGGAAAACCTTTCCAGAAAAACCTTCCCCAAAAATCTTTCCCTAAAAACCTTCCCCAAAAACTTCCCCCAAAGAACCTTCCTGAAAAACCTTCCCAAAGCCTCTTCCTGAATCTCTCACCCAAATCTTCCCATTCCAAACGACCTTCCCAAAAAACCTTTTCAAAAAACCTTCCCCAAAAACCTCCCCAAAGAACCTTCCCCAAAGAACCTTCCTGAAAAACCTTCCCAAAAAACCTTCCCAAAGAACCTTCCCCAAACACCTTCCCCAAGCCTCTTCCCAAAGCATCTTCTGGAATGTCTCATCCAAATCTCCCCTTCCTGAAGAACCTTCCCAAAAAACTTTCCCAAAAAACCTTCCCCAAAAACCTTCCCAGAAAACCTTCTCCAAAAAACCTTTGCCAAAAACCTTCCCAAACTCCGTTTTCAGAGTCCCTTCCCAAAGCATCTTCCCAAAATCTTTGCCCCAAGTGGCTCCGGAAGTGCCTCACACTGTCTCAACTCCCCTTCCCAAGAGAACTTCCTAAAATACTTTTCCCAAAGCTTCTTCCTGAAGCCCCTTCCCAAAAAAACTTCCCAAAATTCTTGCCCAAAGCAACTCCCAAATGGATCTTCCCAAAGCGCCTCACAAGCTCCCAAGGCACCTTCCCAAAACACCATCCCAAAAAATGTTCCCAAAAACTGTTCCTGAAGCACCTTCCCAAAAAACTCTTCCCAAAAACTGTTCCCAAGGCATCTTCCCCAAAGGTGTCCCAAAGAATTTTCCTGAAACATCTACTCCGGGCGCCTCACACCTTCCCAAAAAACTTTCCCAAAACACCTTCCAAAAAACTGTTCCTGAAGCATCTTCCCAAAACACTGTTCCCAAAAAACAGTTCCCAAAAACTGTTCCCAAAAACTGTCCCCAAAAACTGTTCCCAAAAAACTGTTCCCAAAGCTTCTTCCCAAAAAACTGTTCCCAAAAACTTCCCAAAAACTGTTCCCAAAAAACTGTTCCCAAAGCTTCTTCCCAAAAAACCATTCCCAAAAACCGCTCTGAAAAACTGCTCCCAAAAAACTGCTCCCAAAACTTCTTCCAAAAAACTGGTCCCAAAGCATCTTCCCCAAGATTTTCCCAAAGAATTTTCCTGAAACACCTGCTCCGGGCACCTCACACCTCCCCAAAACAATCCCAAAACACCTTCCCAAAAACTGTTCCCAAAGCATCTTCCCAAAAATTTGGGAAGGGATGAGCCATTGGATTTGTGAGAATAAAATTCTCACGGAATTCCGTGAGAATTTTATGGGAATATTTAAGGTTCTTTTTCCCGCTGCTGGGAATTGAAGGGGAAAGAGACAAAGCCTAAAAAATTAAATATTTGTGGGGTTTCAAGGGTTCCCACCCTCCAGAGGTAAATCCGGGGTTTTCCAAGGTCACATCTGGAGCTCAGTTGGGATAAATTCCCAACTTTTCGTTGGGGCTGGGGAATTTTAAACAAAGATGAGGGGCCAGGAAATCAGGAATGGGGTGGGAAAAGCACTGGGGGAGTGACAATTCCAGAGGGGAGAAACCCCAATCAAACCCCAACTGACCCCACTGAAATCCCACTGAAATCCCAATAAAACCCCAACTGAACCCAAATTGAACTCCAATTGAACACCACTGAAACTCCAACTGAACCCCACTGAAATCCCACTAAAACACCAATTGAACCCCACTGAAATCCCACTAAGATCCCAATAAAACCCTAACTGAACCCCACTGAAATCCCAATTGAACCCCATTGATATCCCAATAAAACCTCAATTGAACCCCGCTGAAATCCCAATTGAACCCCATTGATATCCCAATAAAACCTCAATTGAACCCAAATTGAACCCCACAGAAACCCCAATAAAACCCCAATAAAAGCCCCCCAACTGAACCCCACTGAAATCCCACTGAAATTCCACTAAAACCCCAATTGAATCCCATTGAAATCCCAGTAAAACCCCAATAAAACCCCAATTGAACCCCATTGAAATCCCAGTAAAACCCCAATAAAACCCCAATTGAACCCCACTAAAACCCCGATTGATTCCCACAGCCGGATTTCCCACCTGGAGTGAGAATTCCAGGATCTCCTCTCCCTGGGATGCTCGAGCGGGTTTGGGGTTCAGCCATTCCCAAATCCCAAATCCCAAACCCCAAACCCCAAATCCCAAACCCCAAACCCCAAATCCCAAATCCCAAATCCCAAATCCCAAACCCCAAACCCCAAACCCCAAATCCCAAACCCCCGGCCTCCATCCTGCTTTTCCCACAGAATCCAATTCACCAAAACCAACGCGACCCTGAATTCCCACCTTGGAAAAAAAACGGGAATTTCGGTGCCGGGTGGGACCAACCTTCCCATAGGAAAATCTCCATAAAACACCGAAATTCCCAAATTTTTTCCCCCAAATTCCCTGGGATTTCCCGGGCCAGGCTCTCCCCGCAGCTCCCGCAAATTGCCGCGCTCTTCCATTCCAGCTGGAGGGAGCAGCAGAGAGTCCCGGAGGTGGCACCAGCAGCAGAATTCCCTGGGATTTCCTCATTCCCAGGGAATTTGGGGAAGCTCTGCCTTTCCCAAAAGAGGGGCCGGGATCTCTCCTTGCACAAAAAAACTTCCAAAATAAAAAAAAAATTGGGAATTTTCCTTCCCTGTTTTCCGCTCTCTGCCCCGGGCAGCTGCACCCCCTCGGCCGCACGGAGGGATTGGATTCCCTGAGAAAATTCCAGAGGGGTTTCCAGGTAATATTCCTTTTTAATTCCTTTTAAAATTCCTTTTTAATTCCTTTTAATTAATTTTAATTCCTTTTTTAATTTTTTTTTTCCTCTCCCAAAGTCCCTTCTAAAATCACCGCTCGTTTTTCTCCTTCTCCCAGGTTTCCTCACATCCCATCCCTTATTTTTTTTCCACATCCCAATTCCCCCTTTCCTTATCCAGGCAAAACATTCCCAAAGGGAAAACTGGGAATTTTCATGTCTCACTCCATGACTCTTTTTTTTTTTTTAACCTCATCCCATAATTTAAAATAACATAATTTTTAAAATTAATTTTAAAAAAGAACAACCTCAATTCATCCAAATATCTTTAATTTTCCAGCCGGGATTTCCTGATAAGGATCCATTAGGAATGTTATCCCATTTTTTGGTTTGATTGTGGGGTTTATTACTATTAATTAATATTAATTAACAATTTTAGAGCTGATTTAATAATTGGGATGCACCCCAAGCTCCTTTCCATCCACCTGCACAGGTGAAGCTCAGTGGGACAGAATCCATGGAATTTTATATTCCAGAGGGATCCCAGTTCCAGCCCAATCCCGATACAAAAATCAGGAAACCCCAGATTGGAAATGACCTTAAATATCTTAATCCCAGGGATTTATACCCAAAAATATTTCATTTTTTGACTCATCCTCCAATTTTATTTAGTTTTCGCACCCAAATCTCCAACTGGGATTTTTTTTTATCCATAAAAACCAGAATTTTTTTTCATCCAAACCCCCAACCGGAATTTTTGCATCCACACTTTCAACCTGAATCTCCTTTTTTTTTGCAGTCAAACTTCCAGCTGGGATTTTTTGGTTTTTTGCCCCCAAGCCCCCGGCTGGAATTTTTTTGGCAGCCAAATTCCGATTTCTTTCCCTTATTCCCCCCCAAACTTCCCAGTTCATTTTTTTGCTCCTTCCTCAATTTTTGCTTTTCCTCCCCAACCTCCCCCCCACCCCAAACTCTGGAAGCAGAATCCCACTGGGAATTGGGTGGGGAGGCTTCGCTTCCCGAAATGATTTCTCAATTATTAATTATTTAATCATTTAATTATTTGATTAATCATTTAATTACTTCTTAATTATTTCATTATTTCTCAATAATTATTTGAATTTTGTGCCTTTCTGCACCTGCACTGAAATTTTGGGAATTGTCACTGTCGCTTTTCCCACCCTCTGGATCAACCAACAACCGCCGAAATCCCGCAGGGAAAAGGCCGCGGATATTCCACGGATATTCCATATTTTGGATCCCAAACCCCCCCTCAAAAAAAATCCCCAGGAAGCAAAAAAAATCCGGATTATTTTCTCCACTCACCCAACCTCCCCAAATCCAAATTTGGCCTCCGCTTCCAAAAAAAAAAAAAATCCGGATTATTTTCTCCACTCACCCAACCTGCCCAAAGTCCAAAGTTTGGCCGCCGCTTCCCCACTCCCGGGAAAACCCGGAGCGTTTTTATAGCGTGGGAGCCGCCGTGGCAATGCCCGCCCACAGAGGGGGGCAAGGGGAACATGAGGATTCCCAAGGATTATTCCCAAGAATTCCCAAGGATTTTGGGATGAGGACAATGTCGAGTTTCTCTTCCCCCCCCTCCTCTCCCCACCCCCGAAGCCTCCGGCCTTGGCTCCATGGCCCCGCTCCTAAAATCCCGTTTTATCCATTCCAAAGGAATTCCAAGGGATTCCTCAATAGGGGCTCCCCCACTTTTATCCCTCCTTTATTCCCTCCTTTTCCTATTTTTTCCCTTTTATCCCTCCTTTTCCTACATTTTCCTTTATTCCCTCCTTTTCCAATTTTATTCCTTTATTCCCTCCTTTTCCTATTTTTCCCCTCTTCTTTTCCTTTTTTCCCTTCTTATTTCTCTTTTATCCTGTTTTTTTAAATTATTTTCCCTTTCTTTCCCCCTCTCATTTTGTCTTTTCCTTCATCTTTTTCCCCTTTATTTATTTTCTCCTTATTTCCCCTTCATTTTCTCCCTTTTTTTTAATTCTTCTTTTTCTCCCTCATCACCTTTTTTCCTTATTTTCCCCTCATTTCTCCCTTCTTCTCATTATCCTTTATCCTCTTTTTCCTTCATGATTTTTCCCCTTCTTTTTTCTCCTTTCCCCCCCTGATTTTTCTTCTTTTCCCCCTTTTCTCTCATTTTCCCCCTCTATTTTTTTCCTATTTTTCTCTATTTTCCCCTTTTTTCTGTCTTATTTTCCCCTTTTTTTCCTCTCTTATTTTCCTCTTTTTTCTCTCGTATTTTTCCCTTTTTTCCCTCTTATTTTTCCCTTTTTTCCCTCTTATTTTTTCCTTTTTTCCTTCTTAATTCCCCCTTTTCCCCTCTTATTTTCCCCCTTCCCCCCCTTATTTTCCCCTTTTTTCTCTCTTATTTCCCCCTTTCCCCTTTAATTTTCCCCTTTTCCCCTCTTATTTTTCCCCCTTTTCTTCTCTATTTTCCCTTTTTTTCACTCTTATTTTCCCCTTTCCCCTTTAATTTTCCCCTTTTCCCCTCTTATTTTCCCCCTTTTCTTCTCTCTTATTTTCCCCTTTTTTCACTCTCATTTTCCCCTTTCCCCCTCCTATTTTTTTCCCTTTTCCCCCCTTCTCCCCCCACTTTTTTTCCCATTTTTTTTTCTGAAAAGCCTCCGAAACCCGAATGTTTCTGCCCGCAGTTTATCGAATTACATTTGGGGACAAAGAGCTAAAGTGCATTTTCTTGAGGGCTTTGACAATTGGGGGAGCCAGCAAGGAAATGAAAAGAATGACAGAAAACCAAAGGCTTTTGTCGGATGCAGATCGGGAAAAGCCGCCCTTGGGGGGGCTCTTTCTTTCTCTTTCCCTCGGATTTCCTTCCCACTTTTCTTTTCCCAGGTGTTAAAACTCGGAGCTGTGGGCAAAAAACACGGAAAACATCTTCGGTTAAAACGCTTAAATTCGATTTTTTTTTTTCCCCCCTGTTTTGCTTTGTTTTGTTTTGGTTTTGGCTTCCTTTTTTTTTTTTTTTTTAACAAAATGCCAGTGTTTCAAAGGAAAATGAAGCCCCTTTGGAAATGTGAAGCTCCGAGATAATGACCGGATCGCTCCAGGCCTGGATGGGAACAGGTGATGCTTTTTTCCTTCTTTTCTTGTTCCCATCTGTCCTTTGTTCCACGGGAGACCGGGGAGAGACAGAAACGAGATCATTTCGATATTCCCCCTTTTTGTGCATCCGCCTCTTCCCGGGGAGAGCGGCCGCGCCCTGGGCCCGCTGCGGGCGCTGCCGGAGGGGGGATGGATGAGGGGAAAGCGGTGGAAAAATCCCACGGAAATCCCAATAAAATCCCAATAAAATCCCAAATGAACCCCACTGAAATTTCACTAAAACCCCAATTGAACCTCAGCTGAACCCCACTGAAATCCCATTGAAACCCCAATTGAACCCCACTGATATCCCAATAAAACCCCAGTTGAACCCAAATTGAACCCCACGGAAATCCCACTGAAACCCCACTAAAACCCCAGCTGAACCCCACTGAAGTTCTGCTAAAACCCCAATTGAGCCCCAACAGAACCCCACTGAAATCCCATTGAAACCCCAATTGAACCCCACTGAAATCCCAATAAAACCCCAGTTGAACCCAAATTGAACGCCACGGAAATCCTGCTGAAACCCCACTAAAACCTCACTGAAATCCCAATAAAACCCCACTGAAATCCCACTAAAACCCCAACTGAACCCTTTTGAAACCCCAACTGAACCCCACTAAAACCCCAATTGAACCCCACTGAAATCCCAGCTGAACCCCTGTTGAACCCCACAGAAATCCCATTAAAACCCCAATTGAACCCCACTGAAATCCCAATAAAACCCCAGTTGAACCCCTCTGATATCCCAATAGAACCCCAATTGAACCCCAACTGTACCCCACAGAAATCCCGCTGAAATCCCAATGAAGCCTCAATTGAACCCCGCTAAAACCCCAATTGGACCCTACTGAAATTCCCCTAAAGTACCAATTGAACCCCACTGAAATCCCAATAAAACCCTAATAAAACCTCAATTGAACCCTACTGAGATCCCACTAAAACCCCAATGGAACCCCACTGAATTCCCACTAAAACCCCAATTGAACCCCTCCAAACCCAATCCCAAGGCACCAACCACCAATTCTGGGGTTTTATTGGGATTTCAGTGAGGTTCAACTGGGGTTTTAATGGGATTTCAATGGGCTTCAATTGGGGTATTATTGGGATTTCAACGGGGTTCAATTGGGGTTCTATTGAGGTTTTATTGGGATTTCAATGAGGTTCAATTGACGTTTTATTGGGGTTTTAGTTCTTGGAACCCAACCAAGCCCCAAATGCCAACCCCATCCCAAGGAAATTCCCAGCGGGATTTGCTGCTGACACAAAGGGCTCAGTGCCCTCGGGGCTCTTCTTCCCTCAAGGATTCCCAAAATTCCCATTTTCCCTTTGGGATCTTTTTAAAATTCCCTTTTTTGGGGCTCAAACAGCCAAAAAACAGGGAAAAACCTCTGGAATGAGGCCCTGGAGCAAGGAGGTCACCCTGAGGCAGCCCAGAAAAGCAGGATCAGGAAGGGATGGGAGCCCATTCCACGTGAAATTAGTGGGGTTTTCTTCTCCATTCCCATAAAAAAGAGAGGGAAAGAAAAGAGGAAAAGGAAGTGAGGAAAAAATTGGGGAAGAGGAAGAAAAGAAGAGATTTCCAGATCAATTTTTTCCTGGTTTGGGGAAGTTTTGGGAATTCTGGGGATCAGGGAGGTCTTCCCATTCCTCTCACAGAGTTTAGTTTTCCTTTTAGGAAAACTTGGAGAAACTTCCTTTGTTTTTTAGGAAAACTCAGAAACTTCCAATTTTTTTTAGGAAATAAATCCCCAAATGAGCCTCAAACATTCCAGAGGAGGAGACCTTCAGGACGAATCCTTCACCCAGAGATTTCCAGGGATCCGAGATCCAGGCAGGAAGTTGTTCTTAAAACATGACTTATATCCCAAATAGATAAAACCTGATAAAGGAGATAAATATAAATATAATTACAAATATAAATATATAAAATTTTATATATAAATATATGAATATAAAATATAAAAATATATAAATACAAATAAATATATAAATATATCTATATATTTATATATTTTTATATAAATATATAAATATATAAATATATAAATATATAAATATATAAATATATAGATATATAGATATATAGATATAGAAATATATAGATATAGAAATATAAATACAATTAGAAATATAAAATTATAAATATAAATATAAATATTAAATATTAAATATTAAATATTAAATTGAATATAAAACCTGGATAAGGAGGCAACTCCAAGGACCCACAGAACGGGAATACCCCAATATTTGCTCTCTCCAAATCCAGGATTTCCTCCCTGCAAAGTGGGATGGGATTTATCCAATTATCCCAAAATTCCAGGCCGGAAGTTGTTAACATTTGGGAATGAAGAGGTACCTGCTCCTCATTTGCATTCATTAAGAGCCTGGGGTGATTAGCAGAGCCCTGCCCCCCTCAGCTGTCCCTCTCTCCTGTGGAGCTCCAGGGATCGAGGCCGATCGGGTGACAGAGCAAAGAATTCGCCCTGAAAGAAGATTCATCCCCAGGGTCCGGCGCGGAGGCCTCGGCAGAGGCGGCTCCGTGCGGATTTGGGAGGCTCTGGCTCTGCCGGGATGTGTCCCGGTTCTCCCGGTTCCTGCTGCCGCCCATGGAGCGGGAGATGGGGATGATTCCCGGGATGAGCAGGAATTTTATCCCCGCTGTGGTGTCCCGCCGGCCTTGGCGTGGGAGATGGGGCCTCCATGTTGGTATGAGTTGAGTGCCGGCTTCCCTGAGGCCATTTCCTGTCTCCCTGAGGCCATTCCCATTCCTGTGAGGCCATTCCTGTAACCCCAAGGCCATTCTCATCTTCCCAAGACCATTCCCATCTCCATGAGGCCATTCCTGTCTCCATGACACCATTCCCATCTCCCTGAGCCCGTTCCCACCTCCCTGAGGCCATTCCCATCTCCATAAGGCCATTCCCATCTCTTTGAGGCCATCTCCATCTTCCCAAGGCCATTCCCATCTTGTTGAGGCCATCCCCATCCCCGTGAGGCCATTCCCATCTCCCTGAGGCCATTCCCATCTCCCTGAGGCCATTCCTGTCTCCATGACACCATTCCCATCTCCCTGAGACCATTCCAATCTCCATGCGGCCATTCCCATCTTCCTGAGGCCGTTCCCATCACTATGAGGCCATTCCCATCTCCCCTAAGGCTGTTCCCACCTCCCCAGGGCCATCCCCATCTCCCTGAGGCCATTCCCATCTCCTTGAGGCCATTCCCATCTCGAGGCCATCTCCATCTTCCCAAGGCCATTCCCATCCTCATGAGCCCATTCCCATCCATGTGAGACCATCCCTGTCTCCCTGAGGCCATTCCCATCTCCCTGAAGCCATTCCCATCTCCCTGAGGCCATTTCCTGTCTCCCTTAGGCCTTCCCACTCTCCCTGAGCCCATTCCCATCTTCCCAAGGCCATTCCCATCTCCATGAGGCCTTCCCACTCTCCCTGAGCCCATTCCCAGCTCCCTGAGGCCATTCCCATCTCCATGAGGCCATCCCCATCCCCGTGAGGCCATTCCCATCTTCCCAAGGCCATTCCCATCTCCATGAGGCCTTCCCACTCTCCCTGAGCCCATTCCCATCTCCATGAGACAATTCCCATCTCCCTGAGGCCATTCCCATCTCCCTGAGGGTCTCCAGGAAGGCCGAGATGCTTTCCCAGATCCGGGATCAGGGATGGGAATTGCCACCCGTGCTCCCTGCCCGGCTCAGCACCGGGACACTCACAAATCACAACAGCCGAGGGATGGGGGATGTAAAACCAGATCCCGATCCTGAATTTCCAGCTCCCAACCTGGATGTGGGACCCACGGACGTGCATCCCCTGGGATTGGGATGGGGAATTGCTACCGGTGCTCCCTGCTCGGACTCAGTGCCGGGATACTCACAAACCACAACAGCCCAGGGATGGGGGATTTAAAACCAAATCCCAATCCCAAATTTCCAGCTCCCAACCTGGATGTGGGACCCACGGACGTGCATCCCCTGGGATTGGGATGGGGAATTGCCACTGGTGCTCCCTGCTCGGATTTAGTGCTGGGATACTCACAAAGCCCAGAGACGACGGGCTGGAACTTCCAGGGATGGGCTGGCACTTCCAGGGATGGGCTGGTGTTTCCAGGGATGGGCTGGCGCTTCCAGGGATGGATCCCAATGCTCCGAGCTGCCGTAAAATCCCCAGGACGTCCCCGTCCCGTTCCATTGTCCACCTCTGGCACGAGACGGTTCTCATTAAGGGCCGCAATTGATCTCCTGGCTTTGAAGGGAACAAGAAAGGAGGAACAAATCCAACGGGATCCTCCTTCCTCCGGCCCAGGGGAAGGAGTCTGGCTTTAATTTCTTTCCCTTTTGTCGTTCCAGTCGGGATTTCACTTGAACGCCGCCGCCTTCGCCATCCCCGTCGCTCTCCCTGTGCTCCTGGAGGAACAGGGAAGTCTCCCCCTCTGCTTTCCATGTTCCCTCCCTTTGTTCTCCACGCTTGATTTATGGGAA
Organism: Acrocephalus scirpaceus scirpaceus; assembly: GCA_910950805.1. NCBI lineage: Eukaryota > Metazoa > Chordata > Aves > Passeriformes > Sylviidae > Acrocephalus > Acrocephalus scirpaceus. The sequence goes on along the minus strand of OU383778.1, from coordinate 909,844 downwards.
GGGCTTCTCCCTCCCCAAATCCTTCATTTCGGGAGTCAAGGACCCCCAAAATCGGTGGTTCCCACCCTGGAGTTCAGAAGAGCCATCCTGGGGCTCGCTCAGACATTCCTGATGGGCTCGGAATATTCCAGCTCTGTCGGGAAGGTGCCGGAGGGTCCCACCTTCAGAGCCGAAGGAGCCGCGGATTGACGCTCCCCAAAAATTCAAACCAGTTTGGATTTCCAGCTCTTCCCGGAGAAAATCCAGCCCAGCTCAGGGATAACTCACACCCAGACAGGTGGGGAGAGGGATCCAGTTGGATTTGGGTTAAATCCTGCATGGAAACCCGGGAGAGGTGACAAAAGTCACCTCCTTTCCCTGGCCTCGCTGGAACAAATCCCAGTGGAGAAGCTGCTCTCAGGGAAGGTGATTATGATACCTGGGGAAAAAATGCAGAGATTTTGGGATGAAGGTGGGAAAAGGCATGGAGCATGATGGTCTTTTAATCAGCAAAGAGACCAAACTCGAGGTCTTTAAAGCAGAAAAATGTTTTAATTTTTTCCCTTGGCAGAGGCATCAAAAAGTTATTAAAAGGGCCTGGTTAAATATCTCATTAATGAAGATGAACGAGGCCCCAGATTTGTTTTTAAACACTTCAAAGCTGTTTTTTTCCTGACCTCCCAAAGTGTGAGTGTGGAGGGGGATCTCAGCGCCTTCAAATGTTCCTTTTTTCTGGAATTTTACAGCAGCTTTAACCGATTCCAGCGCTGGAGCCGCTGCTGCTCACCCCAGGAGGGAGAACTGGGGCTGGGACATGAGGAAAATCCATTTGGTGGTGCAGGAATATCCTGGGGATCTGAGGGGCTGCTCGGCACATCCCAACCCTCCATCCCATGGGATTGGGATAGCTGGGATTGAGCCGGGTCCTTCCTGCTGGGAGCCCATGGGAGAGCCTGGGAAGGAACAGCTTGAGGGGATGAGGGATTTTAAAGCTCCCTAAAATCCCAGCTGGTCCTAACCCACATGGAAAAGTGGGAAGGAGGCAGGTTATCCCAGTATCCCAGGATCCAGGCATTCCAGTCTGGGACAACCTTGCCATGGAATCATGGGATGGTTTGAGTGGGAAGGGATCTTATCACCCTGTCATGGGCAGGGACAGCTGCCACCATTCCAGGTGGATCCAAATCCATCCAGCCTGGCCTTGGACACTTCCAGGGATGCAGGGGCAGCCCCAGCAAATCTGGGAATTCCAGCCCCGCCAGGAATTCCTGCCCCAGATCCCAGCCCAATCTCCCCTTGCCCAGTGGGAAGCCATTCCCTGGCTCCTGTCCCTCCAGCCCTTGGCCCCAGTCCCTCTCCAGCTCTCCTGGAGCCCCTGCAGGGACTCTGAGCATTCCCTGGAGTTTTTTCCCTTCTCCAGGGGATGGGTTTTTGATACCCAGCCCCAGATGAGTTTTTGGTAGCCAGCCCCCGATGGCTTTTTTATACACGGCCCCAGATGGGTTTTGGATCCCCAGCCCCAGGCGGGTTTTTTGTACCCAGCCCCAGACGGGTTTTTGATCCCCAGGCCCAGACAGGTTTCGGATCCCCGGCCCCAGATTTTGATCCCCAGCCCCAGATGGGTTTTGGATACCCAGCCCCAGATGAGTTTTGGATACCTGGCCAAGGATTTTGATACCCAGCCCCAGATTTTGATACTGACCCCCAGATGGGTTTTGGATCCCCAGCCCCCAATGGGTTTTTGATACCTGGCCCCAAATGGGTTTTGGATCCCCAGCCCCGGATAGGTTTTGGATCCCCAGCCCTGGATGGGTTTTGGATACCTGGCCCCAGATGAGTTTTGGATACCCGGCCCCAGATGAGTTTTGGATACCTTGCCAAAGATTTTGATACCCAGCCCCAGATTTTGATACTGAGCCCCAGATGGGTTTTGGATCCCCAGCCCCCGATGGGTTTTTGATACCTGGCCCCTAATGGGTTTTTGATCCCCAGCTCCAGACGGGTTTTGGATACCCGGCCCCAGATTTTCATCCCCAGCCCTGGACAAGTTTTTTATCCCCAGCCCCACATGGGTTTTTGATCCCCAGCCCCCGATGGATTTTTGATACCTGGTCCCAAATAGGTTTTTGATATCCGGCCCCAAACGGGTTTTTGATACCTGGCCCCAGATGGGTTTTGGATACCCAGTCCCAGATGGGTTTTTGATACCCGGCCCCAAATGGGTTTTAGATCCCCAGCCCCAGATGGGTTTTTGATCCCTGGTCCCAGACACAAAATTTTGGATATTTTTGGATACCCAGCCCTGGATGGGTTTTGGATCCCCAGCCCCAGCCCAGCTCCGCAGTTCCCTCTCCGAAGAAGGATGGCGTTCCAATCACCCTCCCCATTACCGCGCGCCGCTCCTATCAAAGCGCAATTTGCATTTCCGAAGGGCTCCCGCCAGGTGATGGATGGGGAAGGAATGGAGCGAGCCTTGTAAAGCCGAGCGCGAGGAACCTCCCGGCACCTTCCCCTTCACCCCAAAGCCCGCGCCGGCGGCTGGGATGAACATTCCGGCGCTCGCCTTTCACCCCGCGGCCCATCAATAAAAGCCGGAGGAGCTGGAGGAGTGGGAATTCTCATTAATCTTCATTAGGACTCCGGCCAGCTCCTCTGATCACCACGTCGGCGTGGCCGGGGAGAGAAAAAAGCTACTGTGCCTTTTTTTTTGTTTTCTTTTCCCCTGGATCGCACTCGGCACCTGCCCACGGAGGAGGGAAAATGGGATTTTTTTGGGAGATTTTCCTTTTCTCCGCTCCTTCAGGGAAGCAGAGAGATGAGGAAAAAGTGACTGGATGCCAGGAGATCCCATTGGGGTGGGAGGTTGAGGAGGAGGAGCCCTGTCAGAGATGGAGAAGGTGGAATGGGAGACTTGGGAATGATCCTGGGAAGGGCAATGAGTTGGACTCGATGATCCCTGGAGTCCCTTCCTGCTTGGCACATCCTGCAATTCCATGAGGAAATTCCATAAGCTTGAGGATCTCAAAGGGATAAAAGAAGCTCTCATCCCAAATCCCCACATTCCCAACTTGCACCGCCTGTTTGGAGGTCCCGTTTTGGGTCAAGGGGGATAATTTTGGGAAAGGTGCTTCATCCTCCCCGCCCTTCCCGAGGTTTCCTCGCAGGGACACAGGGAAAATCTGAAATCCCCTCCAAACCTTGCTGGGATGCTGCTGGATAAAAAAAAAAACCAAAATAAAAACCATCCCAGAAGCCTGAGCCCCAAAATGAGAAACATCCCAGAACTCTGAGCCCCAAAATGAGAAACATCTGAGAATCCTGAGCCCCAAAATAAAAAAATCCCAGAACTCTGAGCCTCAAAATAAAACAACCCAGAACCCTGAGCCCCCAAAATAAAAAACAACCCAGAATCCTGAGCCCCAAAATAAAAACCGTCACACGTCCTCCCTGGACACTGTCCCACCTCTTCCCATGAGGGACATTCCTGGGAGATGTTCCGGGGATTGTGGAATGACCTGAGGTTCCAAATTCCATCTGAAATCCATCGGAAATTCCCAGAAAATTCTTCTGGTGTCTGTCTAGGGAAGTTCTGGCAACTAAGTGACGTCACCTGGAATGGGATGACACCTTTGAGGGATCCCAATGGAAAAGTGACACCTGGATGGGCATGGGGCCCACCTCACCTGTGTGGGTCCATAAATGAGGCATCTGCTCTAGGATGGCTCTTTGGGATTTCCTCTTCCAGGAATTTCCTGGAATCCTCTTCCAGGATTTCCCAAGACTCTCAGAGATGGAGACATCTGTCCTCCCATGGAAGTGGGATGCCTCGGGATGGGACAAATCTCCTGGAAGTTTCTCGTGGCCTGGCAAGGCCCAATTCCACAGCAGGAAAAAAAAGATAAGGAGGGATGAACTTGGCTGATCCACTCTGAGCTTGGAAAAGGGAGTGGAGACTGGAAAAATCCTTGGCTGAGCCAGGACATTCACCGTGAGGAATCCAAGATTCCCAAATGTTTCTCCTGGTTGGACGTTTCACCTGTCCAGGCTTCCTCAGCCACCTCACCCTGACTGAAACGCCACAGGTGGGAGAGTCACCTCTTACCTTCCAGCTCTGGGAAGATTCCAGGGATTTAAAGCTGGGTGAGACGAATCCCTCAATCCAACAATTGGAGCAGGAAGTGGGATTGGGTGTCCTCAGAGCACCAACTGAACCCCAAAATATAAAACATGAGGGAATTGGGGTGATCTCCTCTCATCCTAACTTCGGGATCCAACAACTACAGCAGGATTTGGGGTCCTCGGAGCACCAGTTTCCCAAGGATGAAGGAATTGGGGGTTATTTCCTCTCGTCATAACTTTGGGATCCAACAATCCGAGCAGGATTTGGGATCCTCGGAGCACCAACTGAACCCCAAAATAAAAAACATGAGGGAATTTGGTGTTACTTCCTCTCATCCTAACATCGGGATCCAACAATTAGAGCAGGAATCGGGATTGGGTGTCCTCAGAGCACCAGCTGAACCCCAAAATAAAAAACATGATGGAATTGGGGTGATTTCCTCTTGTCATAACTTTGGGATCCAACAATTAGAGCAGGATTTGGGGTCCTCAGAGCACCAAATTCCCAAGGATGAAGGAATTCGGTGTTATTTCCTCTCATCATAACTTTGGGATCCAACAATTAGAGCAGGAAGCAGGATTTGGGGTTTTTTTTCCTCTCATCATAACTTTGGGATCCAACAATTAGAGCAGGATTTGGGGTCCTCAGAGCACCAACTGAACCCCAAAATAAAAAACATGAGGGAATTTGGTTTGAGGATTTGGGGTTCTCAGACCACGAGCTTCCCAAGGATGAGGGAATTGGGGATTTTTTTCCTCTCATCATGACTTTGGGATCCAACTATTAGAGCAGGAATCGGGATTTGGGGTCCTCAGAGCACCAACTGAACCCCAAAATATAAAACATGAGGGAATTTGGGGTGATTTCCTCTTGTCATAACTTCGGGATCCAACAATTACAGCAGGATTTGGGGTCCTCAGAACACCAGCTTCCCAAGGATGAGGGAATTGGGGGTTATTTCCTCTCGTCATAACTTTGGGATCCAACAATTCGAGCAGGATTTGGGATTTGGAGTCCTCAGAGCACCAACTGAACCCCAAAATAAAAAACATGAGGGAATTGGGGTGATTTCCTCTCGTCATAACTTTGAGATCCAACAATTACAGCAGGTTTTGGGGTCCTCAGAACACCAGCTTCCCAAGGATGAGGGAACTGGGGGTTATTTCCTCTTGTCATAACTTTGGGATCCAACAATTCGAGCAGGATTTGGGGTCCTCGGAGCACCAACTGAACCCCGAAATAAAAAAAATAGAAGGAATTGGGGGTTATTTCCTCTCGTCATAACTTCGGGATCCAGCAATTAGAGCAGGAATTGGGATTTGGAGTCCTCAGAGCACCAACTGAACCCCAAAATAAAAAACATGAGGGAATTGGGGGTTATTTCCTCTCGTCATAACTTTGGGATCCAACAATTCGAGCAGGATTTGGGGTCCTCGGAGCACCAACTGAACCCCGAAATAAAAAAAATAGAAGGAATTGGGGGTTATTTCCTCTCGTCATAACTTCGGGATCCAGCAATTAGAGCAGGAATTGGGATTTGGAGTCCTCAGAGCACCAACTGAACCCCAAAATAAAAAACATGAGGGAATTGGGGGTTATTTCCTCTCGTCATAACTTTGGGATCCAACAATTAGAGCAGGATTTGGGGTCCGCAGAGCACCAACTGAACCCCAAAATAAAAAACATGAGGGAATTGGGGGTGATTTCCTCTCGTCATAACTTTGGGATCCAACAATTCGAGCAGGATTTGGGGTCCTCAAAGCACCAACTGAACCCCAAAACAAAAACATGAGGGAACTGGGGGTTATTTCTTCCCGTCATAACTTTGGGATCCAACAATTAGAGCAGGATTTGGCGTCCTCAGAACACCAGCTTCCCAAGGATGAGGGAACTGGGGGTGATTTCTTCTCGTCATAACTTCGGGATCCAGCAATTAGGGCAGGAATTGGGATTTGGAGTCCTCAGAGCACCAACTGAACCCCAAAACAAAAACATGAGGGAATTGGGGGTGATTTCCTCTCGTCATAACTTTGGGATCCAACAATTCGAGCAGGATTTGGGGTTCTCAGAACACCAACTTCCCAAGGATGAAGGAATTGTGGTTTTTTTCCTCTTGTCCATTTTCGGGCCTGGGGACCTTTTGTGCATCTGGAGCAGAGCCCAAATCCGGCCAAGGACGGCTGAATGGGAATTAACGATAATTAGACAAAAAAAACGGTCCTTACCAGGCACAAGGAGGGGTGGGAAGGGCAGAGCTGATGTGGTCGTTAATCCCATAAACCAGGGAAAATAACTCCCATGGGAGCAGCCTGTAAAACGCTGGGAAGAGCGGCACCGCTCCCGATCCATCATTTTTAGCGCCGGAATTCCCTGCTGGATTCGTTTGCTCCTCTCCGGGGCTCAGGGGTCACCCCTGGCTCCACACTTCTGTCACCTCGGCTGGGGCTGGAGCCTGGAGTGCGGCTGAGGATCCCCAGATGAAACCAAGGGGGAAAACATCGGAGAAAAATGATGGCTGGAGCATTCCCAGTCCCAAAATTCGGGATCCTTGGCACGAAATTAATGGGATAGCTGGAGCATTCCCAGTGCAAAATTTGGGATACTGGAACCAAATTAACAGGATGGCTGGAGCATTCCCAGCCCTAAATTTGGGATACTGGAACCAAATTAACGGGATGGCTGGAACATTCCCAGTACAAAATTTGGGATCGTTGGCACCAAATTAATGGGATGGCCGGAATATTCCCAGTCCAAAATTTGGGATCATTGGCACCAAATGAACGGGGTGCCTGGAGCATTCCCAGCCTGAAATTTGGGATCATTGGCACCAAATTATTGGGATGGCTGGAACATTCCCAGCCCCAAATTTGGGATACTGGAACCAAATTAACAGGATGGCTGGAGCATTCCCAGTTTGAAATTTGGGATCATTGGCACCGAATTATTGGGATGGTTGGAACATTCCCAGCCTGAAATTTGGGATCATTGGCACCAAATTAATGGGATGGCTGGAGCATTCCCAGTGCAAAATTTGGGATCATTTGCACCGAATTAACAGCATGGATGGAGCACTCCCAGTCCAAAATTTGGGATATTTGGCACCAAATTACGGGGATGGATGGAGCATTCCCAGCCCGAAATTTGGGATCATTCATTGGCACCGAATTAACAAGATGGAACATTCCATCATTTTTGCTGTTCCCCCAAGCAAACACCCTCAGCTTTCCTTGGGAACAATTTCCCCAAAAGGGTAGGGAGAGGTGGGTTGGAAAATGATATTTAGGATGGAACTGGGTGTGTCTCAGGAAAACCAGGATGTGCTTTATCCCCGGGTTTATCCATCTGGGAATTTGGGCAGGGTCACCCCAGGTCCATGGATGTCCCAGGTCACCTTCACCCATTTTCAAGGAGCGCCTCTGGAAAGGGGAAACCATCCAAGATGACCGGAAAAACAAAATCACAAATCAGGGGAGGAATCCGTCCCCTCCTGCACTGGGGAACTTCCTGGTGGGAATTCCAGCATGCAAATCCTGCCCGCCCATCCAATTCCCAGGCAGAGTGGATGGATTAAAATTCCCTGGGAGCAGGAGGGTGCTGGGAGGGGAGGAGAGGTTGGGATAAGGACGGGAATTTTTCCAGCGCCGGCTGACACAGAGATCACAGTTTTGGGAAGGAATTCCTTTGGGAAGGAATTCGTTTTCGTGGAATGGTTTGGGCTGGAAGGAGATCACAGATTATCCATGGGCAGGGATACTTTCCCCTAGACCAGGCTGATCCAAGCTCTCCTTTCCCAGGTGGAAATCAGCTGGAAAAATGAGGGATTCTCCTTGGTTTTGCTCTAGGAATTGACAGTCCCAGATGCTCCAGGCATGGCCTAAATCAGCAAAAAAGGAGCCTTCTGGAAATTTAAAAAATAAAATAAGATAAAATAAAATAAAGTAAAGTAAAGTAAAGTAAAATAAAATAAAATAAAATAAAATAAAATAAAATAAAATAAAGTAAGGTAAAATAAAAATAAAATGAAGTAAAATAAAATAAAATAAAATAAAATAAAATAATAAAATAAAATATACAGTAAAATGAAATGAAATTAAATGAAATAAAATAAAAAACCAACATTTTAAAAAATAAATAAATTTTTAAAAAATAAATAAAATAAAAATAAATAAAATAAAATAAAATAAAATATAAAGTAAAATGAAATGAAATGAAATAAAATAAAATAAAATTTAAAATAAATAAATAAATTTTTAAAAAATAAATAAAATAAAAATAAATAAAATAAAATAAAATATAAATAGTGCAAATTAATATTTGCAATTAGAATTAATTGCTCTCCCTTCAGAATTCAGGGCTGCATGTTTGGAAATGATCCAAGCTGAGTTTGGGAAAGCTGGGCCTGCTCGGCCACATCTTCACCAGGATCATGGAAGAGTCTGGGATCGTCCTCTAGCCCCGAGCACACCTGGCGAGGCCAAACCAGCAGCCACTGGATGACCTCCCCAAAAACAAAGATCCAAAATCCATCCTGCCCCTCGGGAACATTGCAGGCACAGAGAATCACCTGGGCAATGATTGAATAATTAAACCGTGAGGATAATTGGTGTCTGAACCCTGGAACTGCTTAATTTGCCAGGATAGACACGGCCCCGGGGCTTCTGCTCCGGCCCATCCCCAGGAAAGCATCCCAAGGCCGGGAATGATCGGGGCAGGTGTGAAACGGGGTCAGGGCCGGGGAAATCTCGCCCCGGTAACCCCACAAGGCCGGTCCCGACACATTCCCGGCTCCCTGGCCGACCCCGGGATGGGTTTCCAACGAAACCAGAGCAGGGATGAGTCACGGGGTTGGGGTTTGGGTTGGAAAAGGACCTGAAAGATCTTCTCGTCCCAGATCCTATCGACCCCGGCGTGTCCCCGCAGGCCCCGGGCTGCTCGGGGCTCCTGCAGACGCAGCTCCCAAACCTCTCCTGAATCCAGGGAATGCTGGAGCCGGGAGGGAAAGTGTTACAATATATTTATTTATATTTATATTTATATTTATATTTATATTTATATTTAATATATAAAATATAATTTTATTCATATCTTATTTATATTTATTTTTAAAAAAATATTTACAAGAGTTATATTATATTTATTTTTAAAAATATTTACAGGAGTTATATTTAATTTATATTTATATTATTTATATTATTTATGTTATTTAAATTATTTATACTATATTCATTTTAATATTTTAAATTTATATTATTTATATTATTATTACTTCATATTATTTATATTAATTATACTATATTTATTATAATATTTACAATTTATATTATTAATAATATTATTACTTTATATTATTTATATAATCTTATTTATATATTTATTTAATAATAAATATATAATATAATATAATATAATATAATATAATATAATATAATATAATATTATATTATATTATATTATATTATTATATTATATTATATTATATTATTATATTATATTATATTATATATAAGTATATAATATTTAATATATTTAAACAGTTTAGACCACTGTAGAATGCACCCCAACCAAAACCACCTGCAATTATTGTTATCAAAACCCTGAAGAATTCATCAAGATTAATGAGAAAGAAACAAAGCTAAAATAAGAGAAGAGCCTAAGAAATCAACTACCAAAAATACAAAACCTAAATAAAATACAAAATATAAAACCTAAATAAAAAGAAGCACATGATGATGAACTCTAGACAATCACAAAAATACAAAACCTAAATAAAATACGAAATACAAAACCAAAATATAAAGAAGCACAGCATGATGATGAACTCTAACCAATCACAAAAATACAAAACCTAAATAAACTACGAAAAACTGAGATAAAAACCAATTAAATGTCCTAAAAAATGCGCAGTCGCCGCGGAGACAACGTGAAGAAACTGATAAAATAATGCCTAAACAAGCAGCTTAAAATCTATAATTTAAACAATAAATTTAACTTCTCAATCATATCCATTAGTTGTACAAATATCCATTCTCCGGAAAGCTGTGACTCTGGGGATGGGCAGGATCATGCCCGGGGAATTTTTGTTCCTGGGGATTTTCTGCCTCTCTTGGTGGCCATGGTGGAGTTTGGTGCTGAAGCATCCAGGAGGTGACCCAACATTCCCATAGGGATGAGCTGGAGCTGCCTCTTCCCAAATCATGGAATGATTTGGGATGGAAGGGACCTTAAATCCCATCCCAGGGTGCTCCAAGCCCCTCCAGCCTGGCCTTGGGCACTGGAAATGCTGGAGATGGATGAGTCCAAAAGGTTGGGCAGGGTTTGGAGCGCCCTGGGATAGCGGGATTGGGATTGGATGGGATTTAAGGTTTCCAACCCAGACCATCCCAGGATTTCATGGAGAAAACAAAGTGGGGTTAATTTGTTCTGAGTTTTTTTTCCAGCTGGGAATTCCTGCACTTCCCACAGCTCAGACACCTCAGGGAATTGCAGCTCCTGCCGGGAATGCTGCCGAGATCCGTCCTACCACCCCAAGATGAACCTTCCCCATCGGCTGAGCCACGGAGAATCCAAAGGGATCCCAAATTCCAGGAGCCGAGGACACTTGGATCACCTCATCAGCCCCCAGCTGGAGTTTGGGGGTTTTCCCCCATCAAACCACGGAATTCCCAACCAATCCCGCCAAGGATTGAATTCCCCGTTGGAGTTTCGCATCCCTCCAGCTGTTGCCTTTCCATGGAATGGAAGATTCCTTGGAGCGGGATCTCCCCGAGTAAGGAATGGGGTGGGGCTGAGCATCATGGACACTGAGGGAATGCTCAGATCAGATTCTTAGGATTTTGGATCATGTTCCGTCCCAAAATCCCAATTTTTTTGACTTTTCCCGATATCCTGCCCCAAAATCCCTTTTTTTTTTTAAATTTTCCCGATATCCTGCCCCAAAATCCCATTTTTTTGACTTTTCCCAATATCCTGCCCCAAAATCCCAATTTTTTGACTTTTCCCTACATCCTGCCCTCGGAGCAGATGAATTTAAGGGAATTTATCCCTGTTTTATCCCAGAAAGAGGCACTGGGGGGGTTTCACAGCCCAAGGCCAGAAGAAAGGAAATTTCCACCCAGGAAATTCCAGCTGGGAATTTCCACCTCCTGTTCCAATCCAGGGGCATGGAGTCAGCAGCTGCTCAGGCTCTTCCCACAGATTTCTGCCGTCTCCTGTTCCAGAGGAGCCAAGGAAAAACAAAAATACCGGGACATTTTGGAAATTCCCAAAAAGGCAGGAAGTTTTCTCTGAGGTTCTGGGAACCTCAGCCAGGATTTTCCACTTCTCATCCCAGTCAGGAATGTCTGATTCCCACCCAAAGCTAATTTGGGAAATAAATTTGAGGTTCCCATGACCAGTTCCCATAAAGTGAATCCCATTGCCTCAAAAACCCCAAAAATCCCGGGTTTGGGTGTGTTGGGAATGCTGAGGGAGGAGCAGCCATTCCTTGGCGTTGGGTTCATCCCTCAGAGAGGGCAATTTTAGGATAATCACCCCAAAAAAAACGCTTTCCCCCTTTTCTGTGGGTTCCTCCTGCTCCGAATCACCATCCTGCGGAGAAGGGGAAGAGCCAGAGGCAGGGAAAGAGGGAAAACCTGTCCCGACAGGACAGCCTGGAGGCTGCTGCCCATCCCGCAGCGGCCAGCCGGGAAGCAGGAACATTCCTGGAGATCCAGTCACGCTCCGGGCGCGTCCTGCCCTGGAAAACCCGTGGCTGGGCTTTGGGAGAGCCCGGTGGGGCCGAGGGGAAAGGGCAGAGCCGAGGGTTTGAGGAGCCAAAGGCTGCCCTGAGGCAGGGATTTGGGCACAGACATTCCCAGGGGTGGGAATGGGGTGGGATGGGGATCCCGGGACTTGCACAGCTCAAACAGAAAGAGAGGGAAAAGAGAAATCCAGATTTCCAGGTGTCCCCAGGATGGCTTTTCCAGGGGGATGGGGTGGGAATGGGGATCCCGTGCCCTGCACAGCTCAAACAGAAGGAGAGGGAAAAGAGAAATCCAGAATTCTGGGATCCCTCGGATGGCTTTTCCAGGGCTGTGGGAATGGGGTGGGATGAGGACAGAGCATCCCATGTCCTACACAGCTCAAACTGAAGGAGAGGGAAAAGAGAAATCCAGAATTCCAGGGCCCCCAGGATGCCTTTTCCAGGGGGGTGCATGGGGTGGGAATGGGGTGGGATGAGGATGGAGCATCCACCTGCACAGCTGGAACTGAGAGAGAGGGAAAAGAGAAATCCAGGTTCACTCCAGGATCCCCAGAGTGGCTTTTTCAGGGGGTGGGGTGGGATGGGAACGGAGCATCCCATGCCCTGCACAGATCGAACCGAAGGAGAGGGGAAAGACAAATCCAGATTCATTCCAGGACCCCCAGGATGGCTTTTCCAGGACTGTGGGAATGGGGTGGGAATGGGGACAGAGCATCCATCTGCACAGCTTGAACAAAAAGGGAAAGAAAAGAGAAATCCAGAATTCCAGGACCCCTGGGATGGTTTTTCCAGGGCTGTGGGAATGGGGTGGGATGGGGATACCATGCCCTGCACAGCTTGAACCAAAGGAGAAGGAAAACAGAAATCCAGGTTCACTCCAGGTCCCCCAGGACAGCTTTTCCAGGGCGGTGCATGGGGTGGGATGGGGACGGAGTATCCCATGCCCTGCACAGCTCGAAGAGAAGGAGAAGGAAAAGAGAAATCCAGAATTCCAGGACCCTCGGGACAGCTTTTCCAGGGGGATGGGGTGGGATGGGGATCCTGTACCCTGCGCACCTCAAGCCGAGAGAAAGGGAAAAGAGAAATCCAGAATTCCAGGCCCCCCGGGATGCCTTTTCCAGGGGAATGCACGGAGGACAAACAGCACCACACTCCTCCGACGGCAGCAACAACTCCTGGGGGCCACCATGTGAGGAGAACCAGGTGCCACCACCGCCCCGAGAGAGCCGGGGAGCTGCCTCAGTGCCTGCCCGGTGCCTGCCTGGTGCCTCTCGATGCCTCTCGGTGTCTCCCGGTGCCTCTCGGTGCCTCCCCGTGCCCGCTCCATCTGCAGCCAGCAGTTAATGAATACAAACGAGCGCCCCGTGCCCCGCCGGGGGGTCTTTAACACTTGGCACGTCGCGGTGACAGTGAGCGATGGTCCCCCCGCATCCCAACCCAGCCCCTCCGCGCCGGGAGATGAATGAGAGCCCCGGCAGGGCCGTCATTTGTCATCCTGGAACCTTCCGGGAGCGAAAATCCCATTTGGGCGCCACCAGCGCGGGTTGGGTGCCTGCGCTGGGTCAGGGAGGGGCGGCGGTGATGGATGGAGCGTGGCGGATAATCGCATCCAGCGCCCGGCAGATATGGATGGGGCTCCCCGCCTGGGATGGGATCATCTAATTAGTGCCCCCGCGGAACGCAATTAGCGCGGCTGGGGCCGCGTGGGTGGGGCAGGGAGGGAGGGGAGGAGGGGTTCCTGTCTCCACTTGGGATGAGCGCAGAGGGAAGGAGGAATATCCCTGGTGATCCCATCCGGATTTTGTCCCCATTGCCCGCATTGGGTGCCACCTGGATGGACAATCGTTATCGTCATTGTCATCGTCATCCCCACCCCCGTCCTCATCATCATCCTCATCTTCATCCTCATCCCCATCCTTGTCCTCGTCCTCATCCTCCTCCTCCTCCTCTTCCTCCACCTCATCCCCATCCCCATCCCCCATCCCCCATCCCCATCCTCATCGTCATGCTCATGCTCATCCTCATCCTCATCCCCGTCTTTGTCCCCATCCTCGTCCTTGTCCTCCTACTCCTCCTCCTCCTCCTCCTCCTCCTTATCCTAATCCTAATCCCTATCCCCATCCTCATCCCCATCCCCATCCCCATCCTCATCCTCATCCCTGTCCTCATCTTCGCCCTCATCCTCATCGTCATCCTCATCCTCATTGTCATCCTCATCATTATCCTCATCCTCAGCCTCATTCTCATCCCCATCCTCATCCTCATCCCCATCCCCATCTTCATCCTGATCCTTATCGTCCCCCTCATCCTCATCCCCATCTTCATCCTCATCCTCATCCACCTTATTTCACTTGAACTCCATTCCCTGTTGTCCTGATCCCAAGGGATTCCAGCTGGGAGGATGCAAGGCTGGCTGGGCCCCTCTTCCTCCCAGCCTGGAGAGTTTTCCTCAGAAATTCCTGCTGGAAGGATCTGGGCCCGGTGGAAGCGTCCCAGGCAGGAATTGCTGCCCAATATTCCACAAAAATCTCTCTTTTCCCATGGGAAGCCATTCCCTGGCTCCTGTCCCTCCAGCCCTTGGCCCCAGTCCCTCTCCAGCTCTCCCGGAGCCCCTGCAGGGACTCTGAGCATTCCCTGGAGTTTTCCCTTCTCCAGGGGAACATTCCCAGCTCTCCCAGGCTGCCTCCAGAGCAAAAGAGCTCCAGAAACCTGGAATGGGTTGGGATGGAAGGGACTTTAAATCCCACCTCATCCATGGGCAGTGACACTTCCCACTATCCCAGGTGGATCCAACCTGGCCTTGGGCACTGCCAGGAATCCAGGGTCAGCCCCAACAAATCTGGGAATTCCATCCCAGCCCCTCCCCACCCTCCCAGGGAGGAATTTTTTTGACAGAAACGGATGAAAATCCCCCCAAAATTTAGGCAAAATTTTGGCTTCCGCTCAGGGCAATGAGGGAGGATCCAACTCTCATCAAGGGATTTTCTTCCCCTTGGATCCTCTCTAACCCTGGGTGCTCCACCAGCCAGGCGTTCAGAGGTGTGGGATTTCATCTTTTGTGGGATTTTATATTTTGTGGGATTTTATATTTTGTGGGATTTCATCTTTTGTGGGATTTGGGGCTCGGGGTTTTTCCCCAGGGATGCACAGAGCCAGACGAGGCCTCGACAGAACAGTTAAATGCTGTATTTGTTTAATTGGAATTACACCAGGATAAATGTCCAACATGCTAATTTCTAACAGAATTGAACCTGTAAACAACCATGCACTCCTCTCTCCAACCATTCCAGCTCTTTTTCCTCTTGGGAATCAGTAGCTCTGCTAGCGAATTTTTAAGGAAAAAAAACCAAATAATAATAATAAAAAAAACCCAACAAAATTCCCTTTAAAGTTAAACCTAATTTGCTAAATTTTCCCCTTCTTGTGCAACGACTTGTGCAAAAAAAGCTGGTTTCAACGCCTCGGTTCCCAAAATCAGCTCCTTCCACCCCAAAACTCAACGGGAAAAGGCAACCCTGGCAGGGATGGGATGCGGGATGGGAGTGGGGGAGGATTTTCCTGGCAAAACAAAATCCGAGGGATGAGCCAAGGCAGGGAGCGGCTTGGATGGGGCAGGATTTTCCGGAGCTGCCCGTGGAATTTTTGGGAAGCTGCAGGTGAGGATGGATCCCAATGGCGGGAAAAGCTTCCCAAATCCAAAAAGAGAGGGGCTGGAGATTGGAGCAGCAGCTTTGGGGTGAAGGAAACTCCCCTGAGCTCCTCCTCTCCTCCATCCTGGGATTTTTGGGGTGAGTCCCGGTGTGTTTGGGTCGTTTCCCATGGATCCATGGCAGACAGCGGAGCTGGGATCATCCCGGAATCACCTGGGATGCAATTTATGGGATTTGTGTTTCCTTGGAGCTGCCGGCAGTGGGATCAACACGGAATCATGCTGGGGAGGATGCGAGGGAGCGAAAAATTCCATTTGGGGCTGTAAGCAAAATGGGATAGGGATCCCAAAAAATCCCAGGGATGGGACACAAATCCCATCAGAGCGCAGGATGGCGTTTGGGTGCTCCAAACCCCTCCAAGATCCCAAAAAAAAGGCACCAAACCCAACCCAGAACTAAGGGGGGAAGCCCAGAGGAGGCAGGAGACACCCAAGGGTGAGGAATTTCCGCTTAGGATGTGGAATTTTGTTGGAATTTGATCCCGAAATTTCACGAGGGATGTGACAGCAGCTTCATCCCAGCATCTTCCAAGGAATTTGGGACAACCATAACCCATCCCACAGCTCCTGCCCAAAATTCCCAACTTCCCCAAAGCAGTTGATGCAGGAAGAAAAAACGACCCCAAAGCAGCATCACCCCAACTCCTCCCGGCCCCATCCCAGCGGGAATTGGGATTGGATCTGGAATAAAAGTGCAAAAAAAAAAAAATCCCCGGGAGCATCTGGCTGGAACTCCAGCTCCAGGAATACCCAAAAAAAAAAAATTCCCAGGAAAACTCCTCCTTTCCCACCTCACACGTGCTGTTAGGAAAACATCTCATTGATGGGTTGGGCTGCAAATTCCCAACCTCTGGACGCCTTTTATAGGATTATTCCCAACTCTTGGAGTGCCTGACAATTCCTGAAGAAGGAGAGAAGGTTCTTGGGAAGCCAAATTTGGGGTTTAATAAAATTTTTTCCCCACTGCTGCTGGATTATATCTGCTGGAGCCTGGAAAAATGATGGGATAATCCAATTTTCTCTTCTTAAAAAATAAAATTCCCTAAGGAATGCCCAGTGGATGTGGAGTGAGGGGTGAGAGGGGCGTATTTATTTTGGGAAGCTGGAAATCTTGGATTCGGGTCCTGCCTCCCCTTTTACATTCCCTGCAGCGACTTTTTGGGATGTCTTCCAGAGGTTTTTTTTTCTTTTTTGGGGCAATCTGTTTAAAAGATTAATTTTGTTTAGATGGAGCCGCATCTCTGGGAACAAAAAGTTAATTGGGACCAGAGTTCCAAAATCCCATTTTTCATCCCGGGCTCCGACTCGCGGTTCCGGCTTTTGACCTCCCCGAGATCAGGAACTCCCCGAATTCTCTCCCTTGGCCGGGTTTGACTTTCCCAGCAGCAAAATCCCGGAGCCGGTTTGGAGAATCCCAATCCTGGTTTCTCCAAGGAGAGCCTGAACCCATCCCAGGTGGCTGCTCCTGGAATTGCAGCTCAGGGAGAGGGGAAGGGGAGCCCAGTGTGGATTTGGGAAGGGTGGGAGCGTCAGAAACGAGGATTTTTTTGTGGGAATGCCTTGTGGAGTGAAATATGGGAGGGAAAACGGAATTTTCACAAAATCCCTTCACTTTATCCCGGAGTTTTTTCTCCTTGTCCATCCCAGTCTTGGAATTCCCATCCCTTCTCCCTCTGGGTCATTTCCAGAGGTGTCTCCAAGCCTGATCCCTTTCTGGCCACGCCGACTCCGACTTTCCTTCACCTGCTGCTTCTCCCTCCATCCCTCTTCCATATCCCTCCAAGGATGCCCTGATCCCTCTCCAAAACCCAGGAATTACAAATTTTCTCCTCTTTTTCATGAAAAGAATCCCTTGGTCCCTGTAGCTGGAGATGGCTGGGACACCCCAAGAGTTCCAAGGGGTCGTTCCCGACCCTGTTCCCATTTAATTTTGGGATTGAGCCAAACGAGCCTTCCCCAAAACAAAAACCAACCCCAAAATATTGCTGAAGGTAAAATGGATGCTGATCCAGAGGGTTGGGAATGGGCGCAGGAGCAGCTTCCAGGGCTGCAACAACCACCAGGGAGATGGGAATTCCCTCCAAGGATTTGGGAATTTGGCTGGATAATGTGAGTAATCAGAGGCAAAAGGGTGATGAGATGAGAAGGGCGAAAATCCCGGTCTGGAATGGGAATCCTGGGATTAAATCCCGTTGGGAGCCGCCTGGTTGGAGCAGAGGATTTTTGGGGACCTTTGGGATGTGGAATTTTATCCCCAGGCACTTTGGAGCAGCGCTGCTCCGTGGGGAATCTCCCAGTGCCTCCAGGAGATTCCCACCGCTCCAGCTCCAACTGGGGGAAGTTTTCCCCATGGAATCATCAGGAGGAGAGGGAAGATGGGACATCAGCACGGAAAAGAGAGGGAAAAACCCTCCTGGACACTGGGAGATCCCTGTGGAGCATCCAACCCCTCTGGATCCCCATCCATGGATGTGTCCAGGAGATTCCCACTGCTCCAGCTCCAACAGGGAGGATCCAGGGAAGTTTTCCCCATGGAATTGTCAGGAGGAGAGGGAAGATGGGACACCAGCATGGGAAAGAGAGGGAAAAATCCTCCTGGATATCGGGAGATTCCATTCTGCCTTCCCCCATCCCTATGGAACATCCAACCCTTCTGGAGCCCCATCCATGGATGTGTCCAGGACATTCCCACCTCTCCAGCTCCAATGAGGAGGGTCCAGGGAAGTTTTCCCCATGGAATCATCAGGAAGATGGGATACCAGCATGGAAAAGAGAGGGAAAAACCCTCCTGGACAGATCTCAGTGTGTTCCCATCCCTGTGGAACATCCATCCCCATCCATGGATGTGTCCAGCAGCAGCCCAGCCCCACAGGACACATTCCCAGATTATCTTTCGCCTGTCCCTTCCCAAATCTCATCGAGGAGGTCACTCCAAACCCTTCTCCATGATCCCACAGCCCCTGGAAGATCCCGGAGTGGAGCTCAGGGATGGCCACGGACACGCGGGAAGGGGATTCCAGGGATTTGCAGACTAAGGTGGAAATCAGCCCGTGGAGGGGGAAAAGAGGAGGAAAAAAAACCTGGGAAATCCCTTTTTCCTACCGAAATCCAAACCACAGGACACACTCAAGCTGACCCTTTTCCCTCTGCCCACAGAACCCAAACCCGTGGCTCTTCCCAGATTTCCCTGTTTTCCAAGGGAATAAATTAACAAAATCCCTTCAATTTGGCTTTGACAAAAAAAAACCCCAAAAAACCAAAAAAACGACCCATTCCGGGTTCCAAACTTCTCCCAGGCTCCAAGAATTCCCATGGCTTCCTAAACCCCTGAAAATAGGAGTTGATCCAGGAGATTCCTGCCACCACCTCTTTTCCCAGGATTTGCCGCCAGGGAGGGGCTGGGAATTGGGGGGGGCAGAGGCTCCGCGGAGACTTTCCAAAGGCGAATAAAAAAATACAAATCTTCTCTCCCGACGGGATTCCCCAAGTCCAGGCTGCCGGGAAGGGAGATCCCGAGGCCCTCAGGAGTGGTGGCTGTTGATGAGGCCGCGCAGCTGCTTGGCCACGGTGTCGATCAACTTCTGCTTGTCCCGCTCGTTCTTCCGGAATTGGGCGAAAACGTTGTTCTTCCTGCTGGTGTCCCGCATCCTGCACGGAGCACAAACAGGTTATGGAATGAGGACTGGGAATGTTCAGTAATCTGAGAGAAGGACAAGAAATTTCCAGGCTCTACACTAATTTTTTGCGGCATTTTTTAAGGCTTTAAACCCCTCCAATCCCAGTTCCCGCTTGTTTTTCTGCAATTGGGCGAAAACGTTGTTTTTCCTGCTGGTGTCCCGCATCCTGCACGGAGCACAAACAGGGATTAGGAATGTCCAGTGGTCTGAGAGGAGGACAGGAAATTTCCAGCCTCTACACCAATTTTTTGGAAATTTTTTTAAGGCTTTAAACCCTTCCAATCCAAATCAACTGCTTGTTTTTCCAGAATTGGGCAAAAATGTTTTTTGTTTTTCCTGCTGGTGTCCCGCATCCTGCACGGAGCACAAACAGGAATTAGGAATGAGGATTGGGAATGTTCAGTGCTCAGAGAGGAGGACATGGAATTTCCATGCTCTACAGGAATTTTTTGGGCATTTTTTAAGGCTTTAAACCCCTCCAAACCTGATCAACCGCTTGTTTTTCCAGAACTGGGGAAAAATGTTTTTCCTGCTGGTGCCCTGCATCCTGCACGGAGGACAATCAGGAATTAGGAATGAGGATTGGGAATGTTCAGTGGTCTGAGAGGAAGACACGGAATTTCCAGGTTCTACATCAATTTTTGGGGAATTTTTCTGGCTTTAAACTCCCCCTCTAAGACTTTGGCGTCTCCCCAGTTCCCGCTCGTTCTTCCGGAATTGGGCGAAAATGTTGTTTTTCCTGCTGGTGCCCTGCATCCTGCATGGAGCACAAACAGGAATTAGGAAAGAGGATTGGGAATGTTCAGTGATCTGAGAGGAGGAGCTGGAATTTCAAGCCTCTACAGGAATTTTTTGCGCATTTTTCCAGCTTTAAACCCTTTCAAGACTTTGAGGTCTCCCCAGTTCCCGCTCTTTTTTATGGAATTGGGTGAAAACCTTGGTTTTTGTGTCCTGCACCCTGCATGGAGCACAAACAGGTTATGGAATGAGGATTGGGAATGTTCAGTGCTCAGAGAGGAGAACATGGAATTTCCAGACTCTAAACTAATTTTCGGGGCATTTTCCCAGCATTTTTGCTTTAAACCCCTCCAATCCCAATTACCGCCATTTTGGAATCTCTCTCTAATTCCCAAATGCAGGAAATCCTAAATTCTCCCTCTTCCCAGCAGGGATTTCTCCGTCCCCACTTCACCTTCTGTGGCTGTGAAGGAACTCGAGGAGGAAATTTAAAAACCAGCAGGGAACTCACAGAATTCAGGTTTTTTACCTAAAACTTATGTGCACGAGATGCGGCTTTAGGAGAGGCTGGGAAGGTCTGGAGTTGTGAATTTAAAATTCCACGGAATATTCCAGGGAATCACGGAATGTTTGGGTTGGAAGGGACCTTAAATCCCATCCATATCCAACCCCCCTGCCTTGGCCACTATCCCATTTTTCCTGATGAATTAAAAAATATATATAAATTATATAAATGGATATAATTTATATTAAATATAGCACGGAATGATTTCCATTCCAGGAAGGAATCCAGCTGTTTGGAAGGGGTCTCCAGGAGGTCTCCATAAATCCAGCAGAGCAGGAGGTGGGATGGGACCCCACACGCAAAGCTGGGAGGGGGTTTATGCACTCCTGGCATTCCCAGATCCAGATTTTATGGATTCCAAAATCCATATTTTGCGGGGAACAGGGCTTGGGACACGCTCCAAAGGTGTTGGGAAGGGAAAAAAATTCCCACCAGGATCAAACTTCCTGCAGATTCCCAAATCCAACCTGCCGGGGCTCGGCTCTCCCAAATGATCTCAATTTTCTAAAAGATTTTCTGGGTAAATTGGATCTGGCAGAGGGCTTTGGATGCATCTCAAAATCCCAAATTTTGGCTTTGGGGACCTAAAGGAAGGGTTGGAGTGACAAGGACACGGCACTGATGATCCCTGGGGAGCTGGAATCATCCCAAGGGTCTTGGAGTTCAACCGAAAACAACCCAAACTTCTCCAAACTCACATCCGAGGTTTCCCAGGCTTCAATCTCCTCGAAAGAACCACAGGGAATCTGAAATATTCCCCAAAAACATCTTGGAGCTGGAATCCCAGAGAACAACTTGATCCCAAAGGGGAATTTTCTGGAATTTGCTGTCCCAACAGGAACAGGAGAGCTTGGAGAAATTCCAGTTGTCAAAACTGGGATTTGTTTGTTTCTCCTTATTTTTTAGGTGCTCCTTCAGGAGAATCAGGGAGCGATTGTGCCAACAGGGAAACGGAGTTTGGAGTGGCCCAGGGCCTGCTGTCGTGGATTTGGGGATAATTTTCTTCCCTTGGAATTCCAAACAGTTCCAGGAGGTCTCCAAGCCCTTCCCCAGGAGAGCCAGGAGCTCTCCCAGGTTCCAGAGGGACACCAAAGGTGCTGGAAGTCGTCCTGTGCTTTTGGAAAGCTCCTCCTGTCCCTCTTCAGCCTTTCCACACACCAGGAATTTAAATTGGAATTAAGATTGGAATTTAGATTGGAATTTAGATTGGAATTTAGAGCTTTCCCATCCCACGGGACCTGCTGAGGGCCCATGGAATGTTCTGGAAGCAGCACACAGTTCCAGGCAAGAAAACCTTGGGGTGTGTTTGGATGGTTGGGAAGGAGCTGGATGGATAAACCTTTGGAAAAGAATGGAAAGGGATCACAGTGGAGCCCTGATCCCACAGCAAATCCACAGGGGTGAGGCTGGAAAAGTCTGGGAGCTGCTGGAATCACTGGATACCACATGAAGGCAGAAACTATTAAATATTATTAATTAATTAAGATACAGGACAGAAAATCCTGTGCAGATTTATTTATAAAATTCAGTTTTATTTCTCTGAGAAGAGCCTTGGGATAACTGGGAGCACCATTAACAAACACACCGAGGTGAAATCTGGGAGCACCTGGAATTTCCAGACACCACGTGAAGATGGAAGCACTGAGATATTAAATATTATTAATTAATTAATTAAATTGCCTACAGGACACAAAATCCTGGAAGATTTGGGTTGGGCTGTGCAGATCCACAGAGTTTTTTCCCTGAGCAAAGCCTTGGGATAACTGGGACGTCCCACACCAAACCCACAGAGGCAGATTTGGTAAATCTGGGAAGGATGGGAGCTGCTGGAATTTCCAGACACCACGTGAAGCTAGAAATTATTAAATATTAATTAATTAAGATACAGGACAGCAAATCCTGTGCAGTTCCCCAGTTTTTTTATCCTCGGGGCTAACCCAGGGCTGGGCAGCCGGTGCCAGGATCAGCAGTGAAAGGGAGGGAAAGGCGAGCTGGGCGCTGTCCCCACCCCTGTCAACAAACACCACCTCGGAGAGGGAGAAGGAGAGAGAAAGAGCCGAGCTTTGTCTCAATTAATCCGGGAGGGGCAGCAGGCAGCGGGGTCAGAGCGCCTCTTTTAGCTCTAATTAGTGCATTTGGGGAGGATCGGGTGTCGCAGGGCCCCGCTTTGCCTTCCCAGCCTCTCGGGCTGCATTGAGAGCGGGACAATCGCGGCCCCGGAGGGTGAGGGTGGAAGCCGGAGCGAGCGCGGATTTACACCCGGGAGATGCTGGGAGGGAGAGGCACGGGGGGGGTGATAAGGGACGGAGATAAGGGGGAGAATGGGTTAAAGGCTGAGCTGGGCCCTGCGGAATTCCCGGCGGGATGTGGCCAGAGTGAGGAGCTCCGGGGATCCCTGGGAGTGTCCAAGGTCAGGGTGGATATTGGGATCCAGCTGGGATGGTGGGAGGTGACCCTGAACATGGATGGGGTGGGAATGGGATGGGATTTAAGATCACTTCCAACCCAACCCATTCCAGGGTTCTGGAGCCCCTCTGCTCTGGGAGAGCTGGGAATGTTCTCCTGGAGAAGGGAAAACTCCAGGGAATGCTCAGAGTCCCTGCAGGGGCTCCAGGAGAGCTGGAGAGGGACTGGGGCCAAGGGCTGGAGGGACAGGAGCCAGGGAATGGCTTCCCACTGGGCAAGGGGAGATTGGGCTGGGATCTGGGGCAGGAATTCCTGGCGGGGCTGGAATTCCCAGATTTGCTGGGGCTGCCCCTGGATCCCTGGCAGTGTCCAAGGCCAGGTTGGACATTGAGCCTTGGATCTACCTGGGAAAGTGGAAATTGTCCCTGACACTGGCAGGGGGTAGGAATGGGATGATCCTTCAGGTTCCTTCCAACCCAACCCATTCCACGATTTTATGACTTTATGAAATGAGCCAGGCTGGGTTTTGGTGACATTTTAACACCACTGAGGGTGGAGCTGCTCCCACCGCCCTCCCAGCCCCTGCCACCATCCCAGCTCACTCCCTGCCTCCATTCCCCGGCTATTCCAGACGCTTCATGGCCAAGCTCCCAGATTTTGGGTGGCCCTTTTTACTCCAGCACTTTACTGCGAGCTCTGAATAAACCTCTCACTTTCACATCTCAATAATTTGCTGCGTATCACCGAATTATTCCGGCAGGAAAAGCCCTCCAAGGACACCAAATCCGTCCATCCCTGACCCTGAACAACCCAGGGATAACACAACCCATAAAATACCAATATTAAAACGACCCCGTGAGGTGTAAAAATCCTTTAAATGCAGCAGCTGCCCCGGTTTAGTCCCTGCATCCCTCCCTGGTGTCCTGAGGTGCCGTGACATCCGTTCCTCTCCTCTGGTGGAAAGGAGCTGGAGCTTCCCTGGACCACGATGGCACAGAGGGGAACCCCAAAGTTCAAAAACACCCCAAAGTCGCTCACGGAATCAAGGATTCAGAGAATAATCCGGGTTGGAATTCGGGACCATCCAGGGTGCTCCAAGCCCCGTCCGACCTGGCCTTGGGCACTTCCAGGGATTCAGCTGGGTTTGGTTGGATTAACCATGGAATTGGACCATGTGAGGAGCAGTTTAGGGTGATTTGGGGTCTCTCTTTCTCCTCGAGGAGGAGGTGATGAGTTCAGGGTTGGGGCCATGCTTCCAGAAGAACATTCAAGACCTCCAGATCCCTGGAAGTGTGCAAGGCCGGGTCGGATGGGGCTTGGAGCACCCTGGATGGTCCCAAATTCCAACCCGGATTATTCTCTGAATCCCGGATTCCGTGAGCGACCTTGGGGTGTTTGTGAACTCTGGGGTTCCCTCTGTGCCATCGTGGTCCTGGGAAGCTCCAGCTCCTCTCCATTGGAGGAGAGGAACGGATGTCACGGCACCTCAGGTCGGGATGGAGTTTGGATCCACCTGGGATAACGGGAACTCTCCCTGCCCATGGAACTGGATGGGTTTAAAGTCCCTTCCCACCCAAACCATTCCATGAATCCACCAGGATTCCCTCCTGCCCTCTCCTCCGCACAGGAGCCGCTCGGAAAACGACCAATTCCCACTTTTTTTGGCTCAATCCCTCATCCCACCAGCTGGAAAACGCCCTGGGAGGTCTGGAGCAGAGTGGATCCTTCCCGAGCCAGCTTGGAGCTGGACCAAGGGAGATCATCAGGGAGACCCACCACGGGCAGGCCGGGCGGGGTGACAGGCAGAGCAAATCCCGCTTTTTCCTTGGAGCCGCCGCCAATCCCGCGGCGTTCCCGGCCCGCAGGATTGGCAGAACCCCCCGGGAGTCACCCCGGAGCCGCGTCCGGGCGCTGTTCCCGGCACGGCTCCAGGATTTGGGCTGGAGCTGTGCGGAGCATATGAACGACGGCCCTCAAAGGATGGATTGAGGGATGGATTGTTGGTTCCCGAGCCGGGGAATTCTCCCGGAATTGGGGTTGGGGTTGGCCGGGAACGCCGCGGGAGAAACGGGAGCGGGAATGGATGAGGATGGGTGAAAATGGAAATATGAAATGGGAGTGAAAAGGATAGGGATGTACGGAGATAGAAGGAAATAAGAGATGAAAATATGGAAATTTGGGAAGAAATAGAAATGGAGAAATGGAGAAATGGAGAAATGGAGAAATAAATGTAGAAATACAAAAATACAAAAAAAAAAAGAAATGTAGGAATAAAGGAACAGAAATAAAAATATAGAAATAGAGATACAGATATACAAAAATATAGAAATAACTATAGAAATATAGACATATAGAAATATAGAAATAAAGACATATAAATACACAAAAAAATACAAAAATAGAAATAGAAATATAGAAATACAGAAATACAGAAATATAGAAAAAATATAGAAATATGGAAACAGAAATAAAAGTACAGAAATAGAAATAGAGATAGAGATATACAGAAGTATAGAAATAAACATAGAAATATAGAAATAATTCAGAAATATAGAAATATAGAAATAAAGACATAAATATATAAATACAGAAACAGAACTAAAAATACAGAAATAGAAAGAAATAGAGATATAGCTATACAGAAATATACAAAAAATAGAAATACAGAAATAAAGAATGAAATACAGAAATATAGAAACAGAAATAAAAATAAATAGAACTAGAAATACAGAAATATAGAAATATTGAAATTTAGAAATACAGAAATATAGAAATATTGACATTTATAAATACAGAAATATAGAAATATTGAGATTTATAAATACAGAAATATTGAAATATTGAAATTTGGAAATATAGAAATAGAAATAAAAATACAGAAAAAGAAATAAATAAAAATAGAAATATAAGAATATAGAATTAAATAGAAATAAAAATACAGAAATAGAAATATAGAAAGAAATAAATTTAAAAATAAATACACAGAAATACAAATGTAGAAATACAGAAATATAGAAATATAGATAGAAATAGAAATAGCAATATAGAAATAAATACAATCAGAAATACAGAAATAAATAAAATTCAAAATACAGAAATAGAAATAAAAATAGAAATGTAGAAATAAAATCAAACAGAAATACAGAAATACAGAAATACAGAAATAAATAAAATTCAAAATACAGAGATAGAAATAAAAAAAGAAATGTAGAAATAAAATTAAACAGAAATACAGAAATAGAATGGAATAAAACAAACTATTCCCAGGTGGAAGGGAACCCACAACAACGTTGTCCAACTGCCCGACCACTTCACAACCCAAAGTCGTCCATGGCATGGCCCAAATTCCTCCCAAACACCGAAAAATTCGGGATGGCCACTGCTGCCTGCAGCCCAGCACGTTTGAAAGGATTTTAGAGCTGGAAATTCCAGTGGAATTTTCTGGTAGGACAAGGAAAACTCTGCTCAAGAGCCAATAAAAAGGACCCACAGCCAAGCCATTGAATTTGGATAACGCGGGATTCGGGATAACGCGGGATTCGGGATAATGGGATCAAACAGGATTTTTCTATCAGAGCTCCCTCCATCCACCCAGGGCCGGGATCTTTGCTCACAGGGTTGGAAAAGGAGGATGGGGGTGGGAATTCTCCCGGGATTCAGGAGCCAGACTCACTTTTCCAGCAGGACGAGGGCGGTGGTGGGGTTCACACGGAGGTACTTGCACGTGGGCTGCCCGTAGTCGGCCAAATACGTCGACCAATCCCATTGGATGAACAGATCCAGGAGCTGGAAAGGAAAAACAAACGGGGCTTGAAAAAGCTGGAAAAGGGAGCAGGTGTTTCCCTGGATGATGGCAGAGGTCCTGGGCAGGTGGAGTTATCCATAAAAAAAAAAGGGAATGCAGGGTTTATTAATTTGTTTAATATTGTTCTGTTAACATTTAATAATTTATTTGATTGTACTTCATAATTGTTAATAATATTATTCTTTAATATTGTTCTGTTAACAGAATAATTTTAATATTATTCTGTTAACATTTAATCATCGACCTGATTGTACTTCATTGTTAATTTAGGAATATTTAGCATTAATTAATGCAGGGCTGGATTAATTTACCCATTGAGTATTCCTGCTCTGTGATCCCTAAAGGAATGCAGGGTTTATTAATTTGTTTAATATTATCCTGTTAACATTTAATCATTGACCTGATTGTACTTCATTGTTAATTTAGGAATATTGAACATTCATTAATTTAGCCATTGAGCATTCCTGCTCTGTGATCTCAATTTTTGGGGATTTGAGGTCTGAGACACCTCGAGGACGTGGGTGACAAACAACCCCTGACCCTCTCAGCCATGCAGGAGGAAATTTTTGGGGTCCAAGCCACCACAAACTTCTGTCCCCAAACAACCCCAGGGATTTCTCATCACCCTTGGTCCATCCCACCACCCTCCAAGGGCTCTGGAAGTGTCTCCAGTGCTCTGCGAGGAGCTCAGGGGTTATTCTGGGTGAGTGCAGCTCCCCGGGATGGGAGTCCCAGGTGCTTTCCAGACGTTGGGGAGAGAAACCACCAGGCCTTGGCAGCAGGGGAAGGAAAAGGGATTAACTCAGCCACCCGAGACAGTCCCTGCTCCAGACAGCCCAAAATTCCCACCCGCAGCCCTTCGTGTCCACAAACGACCCCGCTCCTCCCAGCCAGGTGAGGGACGGGCAAACAGCAGCTCAGGTTGCCTAAATGCCTTTTTCCCACACCATTCCTATCCTTGTTTTCCTTAAAAAAACAGGAGCTGCCATGCCCTCCTCACATTCCATTGATATCCTCACCTCAGTGGGGACTTGGCTCCTTCACTCACCCATGAAGGCACAGTCCAATTCCCTCTTCCCACACCATTCCCATCCTTATTTCCCTTAAAAAAACAGGAACTGCCTTGCCTTCCTCACACGTGGCTCTCTTCACCTCAACAAGGCCTTGGCTCTTCCACCCACCCATAAAGACACAGTCCAGTTCCCTCTTCCCACGCCATTTCCATCCCAGTTTTCCTTAAAAACCAGGTGCTCCTCACACATGGATCTCCTCACATCAACGAGGCCTTGGCTTCTCCAACTCATCCATGAAGGCACAGTCCAAGTTCTCTAAATTCCCTCTTCCCACACCATTCCCATCCTTATTTTCCTTAAAAACCAGGAACTGCCATGCCTTCCTCACATGAGGATCTCCTCACCTCAACGAAGCCTTGGCTCCAACTCATCCATGAAGGCACAGTCCAAGTTCTCCAAATGCCCTCCTCCCACACCATTTCCATCCTTGTTTTCCTCAAAACCCAGGAACTGCCATGTCCTCCTCACCTCAACAAGGACTTGGCTCCTCCAACTCATCCATGAAGGCACAGTCCAATTCCCTCTTCCCACACCATTCCCATCCTTATTTCCCTTAAAAAACCAGGAGCTGGCATGCCTTCCTCACATGTGGATCTCCTCACCTCAGTGAGGCCTTGGCTCCTCCGCCCTCCCATAAAGGCACAGTCCAGTTCCCTCTTCCCACACCATTCCCATCCCAGTCTTCCATAAAAACCAGGCACTCCTCACACGTGGATCTTCCCACCTCAACGAAGCCTTGGCTTCTCCACCCACCCATGAGGGCACTGTCCAATTCCCTCTTCCCACACCATTCCCATCCCAGTTTTCCTTAAAAATCAGACGCTCCTCACACATGGATCTCCTCACCTCAACGAGGCCTTGGCTCTTCCACCCACCCATAAAGACACAGTCCAGTTCCCTCTTCCCACACCGTTTCCATCCTAGTTTTCCTTAAAAACCAGGCACTCCTCACACGTGGCTCTCCTCACCTCAACAAGACCTTGGCTCCTCCACCCGCCAATGAGGGCACAGTCTAATTCCCTCTTCCCACACCGTTCCCATCCCAGTTTTCTTCAAAAACCAGGAGCTGCCATGCCCTCCTCACACGTGGAAGTCCTCCCTTCAACAAGGCCTCGGCTTCTCTGCCCACCAATGAAGGCACGGTCCAATTCCCTCTTCCCACACCATTCCCATCCTTGTTTTCCTCAAAAACCAGGAACTGCCATGTCCTACTCATATCAGGATCTCCTCACCTCAATGAGGCCTTGGCTCCTCCAACTCATCCATGAAGGCACAGTCCAATTCCCTCTTCCCACACCATTCCCATCCTTATTTCCCTTAAAAAAACAGGAACTGCCTTGCCTTCCTCACACGTGGCTCTCTTCACCTCAACAAGGCCTTGGCTCTTCCACCCACCCATAAAGACACAGTCCAGTTCCCTCTTCCCACACCATTCCTATCCTTATTTTCCTTAAAAACCAGGCACTCCACACATGGATCTCCTCACCTCAACAAAACCTTAGCTCCTCCAACTCATCCATGAGGGCAAAGTCCAAGTTCCCTAAATGCCCTCTTCCCACACCATCCCCATCCCGGTTTTCCATAAAAAGCCAGGCGCTTGCAATGCCCTCCCTACACATGGATCTCTTCACCTCAACAAGGCCTTGGCTTCTCCACCCACCCATGAGGGCATAGTCCAATTCCCTCTTTCCACACCATCCCCATCCCGGTTTTCCTTAAAAACCAGGCGCTCCTCACACATCGATCTCCTCACCTCAACGAGACCTTGGCTCCTCCACCCACCCATGAGGGCACAGTCCAATTCCCTCTTCCCACACCGTTCCCATCCTTATTTCCCTTAAAAACCAGGAACTGCCATGTCCTCCTCACATGAGGATCTCCTCACCTCAACAAGGACTCCACTCCTCCAACTCATCCATGAGGGCACAGTCCAAGTTCCCTAAATGCCCTCTTCCCACACCATCCCCATCCCGGTTTTCCATAAAAAGCCAGGCGCTTGCAATGCCCTCCCTACACATGGATCTCTTCACCTCAACAAGGCCTTGGCTCCTCCACCCACCCATGAGGGCATAGTCCAGTTCCCTCTTCCCACACCGTTCCCATCCTTATTTCCCTTAAAAACCAGGAACTGCCATGTCCTCCTCACATGAGGATCTCCTCACCTCAACAAGGACTCCACTCCTCCAACTCATCCATGAGGGCACAGTCCAAGTTCCCTAAATGCTCTCTTCCCACACCATCCCCATCCCTGTTTTCCTTAAAAACCAGGCACTCCCCACACATGGATCTCACCTCAATCAGGCCTTGGCTCCTCCACCCACCCACAGCGGCCCGGCCCGCGATTCCCGGGATGCCGCCATCACCTCTGCCCCATCGGCATCAGGTTAATTAAGAGCTCCTGCCTTTCCCCCCCTTCCCAAAGATCTTGGAGCGCCGCTGTGACCACTCTATTTGGGGACAGGCTGCCAAGCGCGTGGACGTCTTCATCGCCCTCTCGGCGCGTCCCGGCGCCCACCGCCGGGGCCGGGAGAAGCCGGGCCCGTCCCGCGGCCAAGCCGGGCCCATAGAGGCCTCATTGTCCCCGCGTCTCCATGGTTTTCCTGGAGGCCCCGGCGCTGTTTAACAACGCATCCTGCCCCGCCAAGAAGGGGATTTAGCTCCCTCCGAGACCTCCAGATACAAAACAAAAATGTGCAACAAGATTCTTTTTGACTATGTAGGTCAGGGCAAGGAAAACAAGCTGTCGGGAACAATCCCCCGGGCTGGCGGGGGGGACGGATTAGCCGGGACCTAAGAGGGCTTTTCCAGCCCGGGTCCCGCTCGGCTTTGTCCGGCGGGGCCTTTGTGTTGAACTACAAACCCGAGCTGAAC
Organism: Acrocephalus scirpaceus scirpaceus; assembly: GCA_910950805.1. NCBI lineage: Eukaryota > Metazoa > Chordata > Aves > Passeriformes > Sylviidae > Acrocephalus > Acrocephalus scirpaceus. The sequence goes on along the minus strand of OU383778.1, from coordinate 879,160 downwards.
ATCGTTGGCGGGAGGGTTTGTTTTTTATTTTTTTTCTTCCAAAGAAGGGGGCACCTTCGAGTGAAGACAACCTCAACTACGATTTCACAGGCGCTCTTCAGGCCGAGCGCCGGGGCCAGGACGCTTCCGCGGGGGTTTTGGCGGCCGCTGGGAGGGCTTGCATGGTTGTACAGGCTCAAAGGGAACCCCCACAATGCACCAAAGGCCTCTCGCTGGTGGCCCCGGGAGGCTGAACGTGCCTCGGGCAAATCCCAAACAAAGCCTTGAAGGAGTTCTTGCCATGGAAAAGTGGCTGGAGAGTCCAGGGGCCAGGTAGCTGCTGGTGGGGACAGGGAATAAAGAGCCAGGAGGAAAAGGGAATAAAAAGGTGAGGGTGAGGAAGGGGTTTGGAGAAGGTGGAATGAGAACGTTGGGAGTTGTTCGGGCAGAGGCTTGGGAGCAGTGCAGGAGATCAGAGGCACAGGGAGCTGCACTCAAGGTTGGAGCCCCTCTGCTCTGGGCTGGGAGAGCTGGGAATGTTCCCCTGGAGAAGGGAAAACTGCAGGGAATGCTCAGAGTCCCTGCAGGGGCTCCAGGAGAGCTGGAGAGGGATTGGGGCCAAGGGCTGGAGGGACAGGAGCCAGGGAATGGCTTCCCACTGGGCAAGGGGAGATTGGGCTGGGATCTTGGGCAGGAATTCCTGCCTGGGCTGGAATTCTCAGATTTGCTGGGGCTGCCCCTGGATCCCTGGAATGATCCCCAAGGCCAGGTTGGACACTGGGGCTTGGATCCACCTGGGAGAGTGGGAGGTGTCCCTGAACATGGAAAGGGTGGAACAGGATGGGATTTAAGGTCACTTCCCACCCAAAGCATTCCAGGATTCTGGAGCCCCTCTGCTCTGGAGCCAGGCTGGGAGAGCTGGGCATGTTCCCCTGGAGAAGGGAAAACTGCAGGGAATGCTCAGAGTCCCTGCAGGGGCTCCAGGAGAGCTGGAGAGGGACTGGGGCCAAGGGCTGGAGGGACAGGAGTCAGGGAATGGATTCCCACCACCAGCAAAACTCCAGGGACCTGGAGCCATGGACAGCAGCTCTACAGGAGCCCAGGTGTGCCCAGGTGGCCAAAAAAAGCCAAGGGCACCTGGGCTGTGCCAGCTCTGGGCTGGCAGCAGGAGCAGGGCAGTGCCCTGTGCTGGCCCTGGTGAGGCCACAACCTCAAATCCTGGGGCAGTTTTGGGCCTGTCCCAACAAGAGAGACCCCAGAGGAGCTGGAGTGTGTCCAGGGAAGGGAAGGGAGCTGGGAAAGGGCTGGAGAATTCCTGAGGGAGCTGGGGAAGGGCTGGAGAATTCCTGAGGGAGCTGGGAAAGGGCTGGAGAATCCCTGAGGGAGCTGGGAAGGGGCTGGAGAATCCCTGAGGGAGCTGGGAAAGGGCTGGAGAATCCCTGAGGGAGCTGGGAAAGGGCTGGAGAATTCCTGAGGGAGCTGGGAAAGGGCTGGAGAATTCCTGAGGGAGCTGGGAAGGGGCTGAGCCTGGAGCAAAGGAGGCTCAGGGGGCCCTGGTGGCTCTGCACAACTCCCTGGAATGTTGGAACCAGATGGAATTTGGGATCTGATCCCAGGGAACAGGGACAGGAGGAGAGGGAACGGCCTCAGGCTGGACCAGGGAAGGATTTGGTTGGAAACTGGGAAAATTCCATCCTGGAACGGGCTGTCCAACCTGCTGGAGCCCCAATCCCTGGAAGGACTTGAAGGATGTTGGGACACGGGTCAGCGCAGTGCCGAGCTCCATCTCTGAGCGCTTTTCCAACCTCGCCAATTCCATGACTCCCAACGCTCCCACCTCGGCCTGGACCTTCCCCGGAGCTCTCCGAGAGCCAGACCACCCCCAGGTGGCTCCCGACAGTGACGGATGGGCTGTGTATTTTCCAACTCTTTGCCCACATCCATCTTTTTTTTGGCTCGGCGCGTCCGAGGACGGCCGGGGCCGGCACCTTTGGCCCCGGCTGCCGGTGGCGCTCCGGAGGGGAGAGGTCCTGCAAGGAGGAAACCCGAAGGCTTCGGGGAGAGCCGCCTCCAGACGATTTATCTGTCACATAAATGTGGTTTTATTGGTTTTACTGCTTCAACTTTTCACCTCTGAGTGGGCCGAGGGGAAAGGAGGAGGGGAGGGAAAAAAAAAAAGGGAAAAAAGGCAGTGGAGCGGGGCTGCCGCGGGTCTGCCGGGGGAGTTTCCAAATCAAATATGCAAATACCATTAATTCTTTAAAAGTGGAGTCTCCCTTTCAAGGCCATAAATCAAACTCGACAGCAGATCCACTGGGGGTGGGGAGAGAGGGAAAAGGAGAAGAGGGGAAGGGAAAGCAGAAGAGGGGAAGGAAAAAAAGAGGGATAGGAAAATAAGAGGGAAAAGAAAAGGAGAAGTGAAATTACAGAGAAGAAGGAAAGGAAAAAAGAGAGAAAGGAAAAGAAGAGGGAAAAGAAAAGGAGAAGAGGGAAAGGAAAAAAGAGAGAAAGGAAAAGGAGAGGAGGGGAAGGAAAAGGAAAAAAAGGGAAGGAAAAAGAGAAGAGGGAAAGGGAAAAGAGAAGAGGGAAAGAAAAAAAAGAGGGAAAGGAAAAGAAGAGGGAAAAGGAGAGGAGGAAAAGGAGAAGAGGGGAATGAAAAGCAGAGAAGGGAAAGGGAAAAAAGAGACAAAGGAAAAGAAGAGGGAAAAGGAAAAGGAGAGGAGGGGAAGGAAAAGGAAAAAAGAGGAAGGAAAAAGAGAGGAGGGAAAGGGAAAAGAAAAGAGGGAAAGGAAATGGAGAGGAGGGAAAGGGAAAAAAGAGGAGGGAAAAATGAAGAGGAGTTTCACCACGGTGATGTGGGAGTGGATAAGATCAGGAAGGTGCAGATGTGCTCAGGGCTGGGCACCTGCAGCTTCCTGGGGTTCTGGGAACACCTTGAGCAGGAGCAGGGAGAGGTGCAGGCACCCCTGGAGAAGTGGAGGATGGTTTGAATAAAATGCCAGAAAAAAGGTATTAAAAAGTACTAAAATCGGTTTTATACACATACACGAGCTTGAATTCAAATCAAAGCATAGAATTCAAGGGAAGGAAACTCTGGAATGAAAGAATTAAACCGGGAGCCAGTTCCCAGCCCTGTCCCAGGCTCCCCTCAGAAGAACTTTCCCCCCATTTCACGGAATCATGGAATCATTTAAACTGGAAAAGACCTTGCACATCATCAAGCCCAACCACCAGTTCCATCTCAAAACCACTTCCTTTTCACGTCACCACCTCAAACTCTCCAAAAACGTCCTTTTTATGGCGGCAGGCACATTTTTGTGCCCCCTCACCTCCAGCACAGGGTGAGGGTGGCTGGAAGGGCCCTGCAGGAGGACGCCAGGCCTGGTTGGGCTCCTCGTCCCCCTCCAGATGGAGGAGGAAAGCAGGGACAATTTGTTCCATCCTGACGGAATCTGGATCGAATCCTTGAATTCCAGGAATGCGAATCCAAACTGATTCCAAACACGGTTCTGCGAGCCCTGCCAGAGCTCCTGGAACTGGATCAAAGCCACCACCGTGCTCAGACCTGTGTCGCGGTTACAGAATGACCTGTGTCACCTGTGTCATGGTCACGGAATGACCTGTGTCACTGTCACAGAATGACCTGTGTCACTTGTGTCACCCGTGTCACGGAATGACCAGTGTCACCTGTGTCACCTGTGTCACAGAATGACCTGTGTCACCTGTGTCATGGTCATGGAATGACCTGTGTCACCTGTGTCACTGTCATGGAATGACCTGTGTCACCTGTGTCATGGTCACGGAATGACCTGTGTCACCATCATGGAATGACCTGTGTCACCTGTGTCACAGAATGACCTGTGTCACTTGTGTCACCTGTGTCATCTGTGTCACCTGTGTCACCTGTGTCACAGAATGACCTGTGTCACCTCTGTCACAGTCATGGAATGACCTGTGCCACCTGTGTCACGGAACGACCTGTGTCACCTGTGTCACAGAATGACCTGTGTCACCTGTGTCACGGAATGACCTGTGTCACCTGTGTCACAGTCACGGAATCCCGGGGTGGGTGGGGTGGGAAGGGACCTCAGAGCCCACCCAGATCCAACCCCATGCTCGGGGACACCTGGCACCATCCAAGCTCCACCATCCAGCAGGGAATTGTTATGAAAATTCCTGCTGAGAACTTCCATGAAAAACTCAAAACTACTGAAATCCAGTGGCAATTCCCAGATTTTCCACATCCATAATCCATCCCACCACTGGTGGAGCAGCCCCTTCCATTTTCCAGTCGGGAATTCTTATGGAAATTCCTGCTGGGGACTTCCAAGAGAGACACAAAACTATGGAAAACCAGTGGCAATTCCCAGTTTTTCCATGTCCATAACCCATCCCACCACTGCTGGAGCAGCCCCTTCCATCGTCCAGTAGGAATGGAAATTCCTGCTGGAGCTCCATGAAAGACACAAAACTATGGAAAACCAGTGACAATTCCCAGTTTGTCCATGTCCATAACCCATCCCACCACTGCTGGAGCAGCCCCTTCCATCGTCTAGTAGGAATGGAAATTCCTGCTGGAGCTCCATGAAAAACACAAAACTATGGAAAACCAGTGGCAATTCCCAGTTTTTCCACATCCATAACCCATCCCACCCATCCTGGTGGAGCAGCCCCTTCCATGATCCAGCAGGGAATTATCTCCCGGATTACAAAAACCCCAAGGAGCTCCCAGCAGCAGCAGCAGCAGCAGCAGCCACGGAGGAGCAGAGTCCAAATAATTTATTTTGGGGAGGTTTCAATTACGCCTCGTGGGAAAGGAATACTGAAAGAGAAAGAAATATTCCGACCCCTGGGAAGAACGTGGGGGTTTGGGACAATAGCGTTCCCAAAAAGCAAAGGCACCGGGAATTGGAACATGATGTTTGTTGTTGAATTGTGAAAGGCACGGAGGGGGAAGATCGTGGCTTAAGTGGAAACAGGAGCGGATTTGTCGCTGGTTTCACTGGGAAGGAGGATTTGGGAATTTGGGAATTGGGTGTCCTCGGGGTGAGGGGTTGGAGAGCACCCACAGGACGAGGAAAAGGATCCAAACACGGAGCACAGGGAAGGAAAAATCTTGATTTAGGTGCTCCCCTAACTACCTGGATTTCTGGGAATTACTACAGATCCAAGAGTCCTCCTTGGGCCTCTCTGTGACTCCTCCAGCTCTCCTGGGATGTCCCACCCAGGGATGTCCTCCTGGACAGAGGAGAACCAATTCCAAGCTCCTCACCTCACATTTAACTGAGTTGATCTCACGAGTTAAAAGCAGCAATTTAATTTTTTTTTTTCTCTCTTTGTATCTGCAAAAGTCAAACAGTTCCTGGAAAAAAATAAACCAAAACAGGGGAGGAATCTGGAAGGATTTACAGCAGCCAGGACAGTTTGTAACTGAGAGAGGTTTGAGACCAACAAACCCCAAATCTGTCCAGTCTGGATTATTTTCAGCTTTGCATTATTGCCTGTTTATAGGTTTTCCCAGATTTCCAGGGAAAGGGCTCCACAAAGCTTTTCTGCACACAGAGATCTCCCGGTTTTTTCCAGCTGAAAACATTCCTCGTTTATTAGGAGGAAAACCTCCGGCTTTCCACCTCTGGCTTTCCACCTGCTTTGAAGCCACGCTGGAATTACACCAGCTCGACTTTTCTCCTCTTCCCAAAGGAATTTCCTCCGAGGGTCTCATTAAAAACTTTGTGGGATTTTACCTCTGAAAATTCGTGTTTCTGAGCACCAGGAGCAGCTGAGGGAGCTGGGGAAGGGGCTGGAGAAAAGAGGGATCAGGCTCTGCAGAACTCCCTGAGAGGAGGGGAAAGCCAGGGGTGGGATTTGGGATCTTATCCCAGGGAACAGGAGACGGGAATATTGGGAAAATTCCTTCCTGGAAAGGGCTGTCCAGTGAGGATGCCGAGGATCAGCACCAGGTGTGGGGTGACAGCCCTGGAAAGTCCCCCCAAGCCGAGCTCCAGGTCTGATTTTAGTCACCCACTGGATCCTTGCCCGTGGGGAAAGCTCTGCTAAATTCTAGGGAAATCCCGAGCTCCTCTCACCCTTCTGGGTGGAAAAATAAAAAGAGCAAGGCCTGAAAACGATGTGGTGCAAAACCCCTGGGATTTCGGAAATGATGTGGTGCAAAACCCCTGGGATTTCAGCATTTTGGGATCAGGAACACCCAGAATGAGGTGATTCTGTGAACGGCCAAGGCCTGAAAATGATGTGGTGCAAAATCCCTGGAATTTCAGCGTTTTGGGATCATTTTGGGATCAGGAACACCCAGAACGAGGTGATTTCATGAATAGACAAGGTCTGAAAATGATGGGGTGCAAAACCCCTGGGATTTCAGAAACGATGTGGTGTGAAACCCTTGGGATTTCAGCGTTTTGGGATCATTTTGGGATCAAGCAGTAACACCCAGAACGAGGTGATTTCATGAATGGCCAAGGCCTGAAAATAATGTGGTGCAAAACCCTTGGGATTTCAGCGTTTTGGGATCAGGAACACCCAGAACAAGGTGATTTCATGAATGGCCAAGGTCTGAAAATGATGTGGTGCAAAACCCCTGGGATTTCAGAAACGATGTGGTGTGAAACCCTTGGGATTTCAGCGTTTTGGGATCATTTTGGGATCAAGCAGTAACACCCAGAACGAGGTGATTTCATGAATGGCCAAGGCCTGAAAATGATATGGTGCAAAACTCCTGGGATTTCAGCATTTTGGGATCAGGAACACCCAGAACGAGGTGATTTCATGAATGGTCAAGGTCTGAAAATGATGTGGTGCAAAACCCTTGGGATTTCAGTGTTTTGGGATCATTTTGGGATCAGGAACACCCAGAATGAGGTGATTTCATGAATGGCCAAGGCCTGAAAATGATGTGGTGCAAAACCCCTGGGATTTCAGAAACAATGTGGTGTGAAGCCCTTGGGATTTCAGTGTTTTGGGATCGTTTTGGGATCAAGTTGTAACACCCAGAATGAGGTGATTTCGTGAACGGCCAAGGCCTGAAAATGATGTGGTGCAAAACCCTTGGGATTTCAGCGTTTTGGGATCAGGAACACCGAGAATGAGGTGATTACATGAACGGCCAAGGCCTGAAAATGATGTGGTGCAAAACCCTTGGGATTTCAGTGTTTTGGGATCGTTTTGGGATCAGGAACACCCAGAACGAGGTGATTCCATGAACAGCCAAGGTCTGAAAATGATGTGGTGCAAAACCCCTGGGATTTCAGCATTTTGGGATCATTTTGGGATCAGGAACACCCAGAACGAGGTGATTCCATGAACAGCCAAGGTCTGAAAATGATGTGGTGCAAAACCCTTGGGATTTCAGCATTTTGGGATCATTTTGGGATCAAGCAGTAACACCCAGAACGAGGTGATTTCATGAATGGCCAAGGCCTGAAAATGATGTGGTGCAAAATCCCTGGGATTTCAGCGTTTTGGGATCGTTTTGGGATCAAGTTGTAACACCCAGAAGGAGGGGATTTCATGAACAGCCAAAGCCTGAAAATAATGTGGTGCAAAACCCCTGGGATTTCAGCATTTCGGGATCAGGAACACCCAGAACAAGGTGATTTCATGAACGGCCAAGGTCTGAAAATGATGTGGTGCAAAACCCCTGGGATTTCAGCATTTTGGGATCATTTTGGGATCAAGTTGTAACACCCAGAAGGAGGGGATTTCATGAACAGCCAAGGCCTGAAAATGATGTGGTGCAAAACCCCTGGGATTTCAGAAATGATGTGGTGCGAAACCCTTGGGATTTCAGCGTTTTGGGATCATTTTGGGATCAAGTCATAACACCCAGAATGAGATGATTTCATGAACAGCCAAGACCTGAAAATGATGTGGTGCAAAATCCCTGGGATTTCAGTGTTTTGGGATCGTTTTGGGATCAGGAACACCCAGAACGAGGTGATTTCATGAACGGCCACAGAAAGAAACGCCGAGCGGAGCCGCTGGACTTAGCAGCCAATTCGCGCTCCTAAAAATCATTCCTTGGACTCATCCCATTCCCCAGGCAGGTTCAGGGGTTTGGAGGGAAGGCCGGGTGGATTCCCACCCTCCGGACCCTCCACACACACCGGGACAATACTGGGCGGGAGCCAGCAGGAATGAAAGAGGCTCGGAAGAGCGCAATTCCGCAGGGAATTCCGCTATTGAATAACGCTCGGCGTTTTTCCATTGAGCCGCCACAAAAGGGGGATTCATTCCCGAGGCAGAGATGGCTCCTGTAGCAGCATCCCCTCGGATCGGGTTCTGCTGGAGCTGCACCCGGATAAACCCGCCTGGAGCAGCATCCAACACCCAAAATTCGGGATGGGACGTTTGGGAAGCACTCAGGGTGTGGATAATCATCCCTAGAGGTTGTTCTGAAGGTGTTTTTGGGATTTTGGAAAAGCTCCGTGGTTGGGAGTTGATGGCTCCGTGCTCAGGTATCACATTAATAATTAAGGGATTAATTGGGATTCCTTTTCCAGTGCTGCATTCCAGGTGTCCATGGACTTCTGGGTTTCCCTGCCTGACCCGCGCATCCCAATCAGTGGCTCCAAAGAAAAAGTTGGGAAATAATGTGGGAAAATCCCAATATTTCAGCAGCAGAGAGTCCTTTAGTCAGGGAAGAGCGACCATGAGCACGAAAAAAATACAAAACCCCTAAAACCAGGAAAGGGCGTTCAGAGGGGAGAAATTGGGAGTTGTCCAAATAAACCTAAAGGAAACACCTCCAGCATCGTCCCAGTTGGGAAAAAATCATCCCAAAAAGGGAAAAAAAAATCACTTTAATGCCGTTTTTCCATGAGGGAGAATTCCCAACTCACTGAGCCGGAGAGCTTTGGGGTCAGGAGGGGTCAGAGCTGCCCATCAGCACCAAACCCCAGCACCTGCAGGGTGCAGGTGACACATTTTGGGACAAACAGAGCCCAGCGAGTGCCACCAGCACCACCCAGACCTCGCAGAATTTTCCTTTTGAGGGGGAGCAGTGGGGAGCAATTCCTCCTTCCCTCAGTGTCCAAACCCCGTGAGATTCATGGTGTTTGAACCAAATCTCTCCTGCTATCCCCAAAAAACCACCGGCATCACCTCCCCGAGCCCTCCACGCTTTTCAGCTGACGCCAAACCCTCGGCGGAGCCGCATTTTTCTGGTGTTTACACTTTAAAAAGAGGGGCTAAAAAAAAAAATATAAATGGAAAAAAAAAAATGGAAAAAAAAAAAAAAAGAGGAGGTGACCTCTTGCTCACCCCGGGCGGGCTGTGAGGAGCCGCCGCTGCCTTCACCTCCGGCTGAACTTCCAGATTATCTCAGCCAAGATTCACCTTGCACTGAACTTGTACCCGGAGCACGGCACAGTCACGGAGCCCTGATTAAACATTGCAGCACCACGGGGCCATAAATTTGTACGTTTAACGAGGATTAGCGGCGCTTCCTCCCGCCCTCCTCGGGGCTGGGGGACCGCTGGAAGCGCTCAGCAGCATGGGTTGGACATGGAAAAGCTGGGAATGAGCGGGGCATGGAACCCATGGCAAATCCCGCGGGAATGATCCACGGAGCGATTAGTACCACTTTCCACCAAAAATAAAAAAAAAAATCCCAAAAAAATTTTTTTTCCACCAAAAGCAAGAAACTGTTGTGGGACACGGCGCTCCAGGAGCCCGTGTGGGTCCCTTGGCCCAGCAGGAAACCGTCCGCAGGCCGTGGCCTCCTAAACTCTGGCTGCCCTCTTCCCACCGAGCGCCGCATCCCAGCGCTGCCGTCCTCCTCCTCCTCCTCCTCCCGTCTCTTTTCCAGGACGGGACGCGTGACGGGAGGCAGCGCCTGCTGCCTCCTCCTCCTCCTCCTCCTCCTCCTCCTGCTGCTGCTGCTGCTGTCCCAGCTGCCACGGAGGGAACGGGAGAGCTCCGCGCTCGCCGACGCCGGCCGGGGTCACTCGGCCGCGCCAGGGGAGAACGTCTGGGCGGCGAAATGGATCCGCTCAAGTTCAAGTGCTTGGAATGCCTCCCTCCTTTTTTTTTTTTTTTTTTTTTTTTTTTTTTTTTAATTTTTTTTTTTTTTTTCTAAGAAACTAAACGAATACATCCCTGCTTTTCCTGATAACTTCCTCCTTTTCCCCCTCGGAGGTTTTTGTTTAGCAGATCCATTGTTCTCGGCCAGCCTTGCCCTTGGGGTCCAATTTGAAGAGCGTTCTCGGTTTTCCCCCCTATGTAACCGATGCTTATTTCTTTAAGCTCCACTGTAAACACAAAGCGCACGGCTGAGCCCCTGCTCGGCTTTGCAGGAGGCAGCCTCAGCCCTGGAATTGCTTCTCCGTGAGGGTTTTTTTTTTTTATTGGAAACAAAAGGATTGGGTCTCCTGGCTCCGAGGAGTCAAACACCTGCGGGATGCGGGAACCCGCGGGTGGTCCGGCGGCTCCGTGACCCTTCTCCGCTTCCAGAAATGTGGTTTTGCTAATTAAAGACTTCTTGGTTGTTCATTAAGGGGCAGGGGTTGAGGTTGCAGGACCCCTCGGAGGTGGCCTGAAGGTCCTCGGGGTGCTCGGGGTGAAGGAGGAGCCACCAGAGCGTCCCCATGGGAGGGGTGGTACAGGGGGACAAATATAAACATGAAATATGAAATAAATCCTTGGAAGAGGTGAGAGCATCTCAGACGGTCCCAGGGACACGCCAGGAGATGAGGATTTGGGAAGGGTGGGTGACAAGGCCACCACAGCCCCGTGTCCCCAAGTGCCACATGCACAGGGCTCTGAAATCCCTGCAGGGATGGGAACTCCAAACCTCCCTGGGCACTTCCAATGCCTGAGCACCCTTTCCATGAGGAAATTCCTGCTGCTGTCCAACCTGAGCCTGCCCTGGCCCACCCTGAGGCCGTTCCCTCTCCTCCTGTCCCTGTGTCCCTGGGATCAGATCCCAAATCCCACCTGGTTCCAACATTCCAGGGAGTTGTGCAGAGCCACCAGGGCCCCCCTGAGCCTCCTTTGCTCCAGGCTCAGCCCCTTCCCAGCTCCCTCAGGAATTCTCCAGCCCTTCCCAGCTCCCTCAGGAATTCTCCAGCCCCTTCCCAGCTCCCTCAGGAATTCTCCAGTCCCTTCCCAGCTCCCTCAGGAATTCTCCAGCCCCTTCCCAGCTCCCTCAGGAATTCTCCAGACCCTTTCCCAGCTCCCTCAGGAATTCTCCAGCCCTTTCCAGCTCCCTCAGGGATTCTCCAGCCCCTTCCCAGCTCCCTCAGGAATTCTCCAGCCCTTTCCCAGCTCCCTCAGGGATTCTCCAGCCCCTTCCCAGCTCCCTCAGGAATTCTCCAGCCCCTTCCCAGCTCCCTCAGGAATTCTCCAGCCCTTTCCCAGCTCCCTCAGGAATTCTCCAGCCCCTTCCCAGCTCCCTCAGGAATTCTCCAGCCCCTTCCCAGCTCCCTCAGGAATTCTCCAGCCCCTTCCCAGCTCCTGGAAAAGATTTCCCGAAGTGGAAGTGTCCCAGGCCAGATTGGACAGGGCTTGGAGCACCCTGGATAGGGAAGGTGAGGAACGGGGTGGGCCCAGGTTCTTGAAGGTCCTTTCCCACCCAACCCATTCCATGATTCCATGGGGACAGAGGAAGATTGAACATTCCCACACCACTCCAGGTCTGCCCGGGAGCGTGTCCAGCCTCTTTCCCCCTCCACAAACCTCCTCCTGCACAGAAAGTCCCGAGTTTATCTGAACCTGTTCCCTTTTTCGTGGGATCCAAACCACCTCAAGGACTTGGAATTCTCAGGGAACAAAAGCGTGGAAGTCAGAAACCCTGGCAGAGAACCTGCCACGCTTTTGGCAACCTGGAAAAAAAAGATTCTGGACGACCCAAGCCCTGCTCTTAATTAATTACCATCCCCAAATCCCGCGGGACGCACATTCCTGGGATGAAAACGATGCCGAGCAGGAGCTGAGGCAGGATTTGATCCCGTGGCTGCATCCGCCAGACGGCCCCGGGCACGGGGAGCCCCGGCAGGATTTATGGATATTTGTTGGGAGATAAAAGCAACCCAAGAAGCTCCGGGAAACAAAAGCCAAAGTTTTTTTTTTTTTTTTTTTTTTTTCCCTCGGAGTGTCACAGTAACCCCTGGCCGGCCCCGCGCTCATTGTCACAGCCCTGGAAAGGTACAAACAAAAGGAACTTTGGGTGCCAAGAGCTGGAGCGGGAGGGAGAGGCCACGAAATTCCCTCCGCGGTCACTTCCAGGGCAGGAATCCCGGGAAGAGACATTTTGGGATGTTCTCAGCCCCGTTCCAAAGCGATTCCCGAGGGGGAAAAGGCGATAAGGGAAGAGGGTGGAGTCCTGGGATTGGGGAATTCGACACCAGGGCAAGAACAAAAAATCCCTTTTGGGGTTAAAAAGGATTTTAATGCGGTTGGGAATGGAGGGTTTGGGGTGAGAGTCCCCAAAAAAATGGTATTGGATCCCGAAATTGCTGGCCTGGTTATGGAAAGGTTGGACAGGTGTTCCCTAATTCCGAGGCTCCTCCTGGGACAAAGATCAGCTGCATTCCCAAAGTGTTTCCCAGAATTTTTGGGGGATTTGGAATGGGGGAAAACAGCTCTGGGGAGGTTGGAGTAAATGTGGAAAGGGGGAAAAGGGAGAAAAATGAAAATAGAGGGAAAGGGGGAAAAAAAAGGAAAAATGATAGTGAAAAGAGAGAAGGGAAAAGAAAGAAAAAGCAAAAAGAGAGAAGGGAAAAGGGAGAAAATTGAAAATAAAGGAAAAGGGAGAAAAGAAAGAAAGAAAAAAGATAGTAAAAAGAAAGTAGGGGAAAAAAAGTAGAAAGAAAGAAAGAAAAAGAAAGAAAAAGTAAAAAGAGAAAAGAGAAAAAAGAAAGTAAAGAGAAAGGAGAGAAAAGAAACAAAAAGCAAGGTAAAAGGAAGAAGCAAAAAAAGAAGGAAAAATGAAAATGAAAAGTTAAAAAGCAACAAGAAAGTGAAAGAAAGAGAAATGAAGGGGGGAAAAAAGCAGGAAGGATGGAAATAGGAGAAAAGGGACAATAAATTAAAAAGCAAGAAAGGGAAAGAAGAAAAAAAAGGGAAAAAGAGAAGAGAGGAAATAAATATAATAATAATGAAAAAATCCAAAGAAATTTAATTTAGATGGAATTTCAGAGGAGGATTTGCCAAAGCAGATCCAAACTCATCCATGGAACCCTCACCTGACACCTGGATTTGGGTATCGGAGTCTGGGATCTGCCACTGGGATTTGGGCACTGGAATCAGGGATTTGTGAATGGGATTTAGGATCAAATCAGGGATTTCTCACTGGGATTTGGGCTCTGGAATCAGGGATCTCTCACTGGGATTGGGGCACTGGGATCAGGGATCTCTCACTGGGATTTGGGCACTGGAATCAGGGATTTGGGCACTGGAATCAGGGATCTCTCACTGGGATTGGGGCACTGGGATCAGGGATCTCTCATTGGGATTTGGGATCAAATCAGGGATCTCTCACTGGGATTTGAGCACCAAATCAGGGATCTCTCCCTGGGATTTGGATACTGGGATCAGGGATCTTTCACTGGGATTGGGGCACTGGGATCAGGGATCTCTCACTGGGATTTGGGCACTGGAATCAGGGATCTCTCACTGGGATTTGGGATCAAATCAGGGATCTCTCACTGGGATTTGGGCTCTGGAATCAGGGATTTGGGCACTGGAATCAGGGATCTCTCATTGGAATTTGGTCCCTCAAATCAAGGATCTGTCACTGGGACTGGGGCACTGGAATCAGGGATCTCTCACTGGGATTTGGGATCAACTCAGGGATCTCTCACTGGGATTTGGGATCAAATCAGGGATCTCTCACTGGGATTTGGGCACCAAATCAAGGATCTCTCATTGGGATTTGGGATCAAATCAGGGATCTCTCACTGGGATTTGGGTACTGGAATCAGGGATTTGGGCACTGGAATCAGGGATCTCTCACTGGGATTTGGGCACGGAGCTCCCGGTTCCAGGTCTGACAGATCCATTCACTCCCTCACCCACCCAGGGACAGAACTGAATTCTCCAAACCCAGCCAAGCTCCTCCACGACCTGTCCAACCCAGGTGACCTCGCTGAGTTCAACCTCAACTAAACCCAGCTCAACTTTAAGCCCAGCCTAACCTGAACCCCCTTTTCAGGGCATTTCCCACCCTAAAACCGAGGCCTGTGCCTTTCCATCATGGTTCCCTCTCCTCATTCCCGTCCTTCCCGGAGCGTTTTCCTGGCAGGAAGGAGCAGGGGCCGGGCCAAGGCGTCTGCTGGCCCTTCCCTGAGCTCCAAGAGCGGTGTTGGAGACAAATAAATTTGTCTTTATTTACCCCGAAACGTGTTTGTTTTCCCCTGCCCTTTTAATTCCGTGATTTGTTTGATAGGAACATAAAGCAGAAGCCTCCGATCGATGCCAGAGGCTCCCGACCCGAGGGTTCCTTGGAAACTTCCTTGGGGTTTGTCGGAACATTTTCTGAGGGGTTATGAACTCCTTAAACAAACAGCTGAGGTCATTGTTAGTCACAAAAAAAGAAAAGAAAGGAGAAAAAAAAAAAAAAAAAAAAGAAAAGGGAATTATTTCAGGAAATAATAATAATATAAAAAAAAATAAAAGCGGGATTAAAGTGACAGGCTGAGGCTGCTCCCAGAGAAAGGAGCTGGGATGGGGGATGGCAAAATCCAAGGGAAAAGCAGCAAGGAAGCGTGAGGATGGCATTGGTTTTCCAGCTGCCACTCCAAGCCGCTCTCTCCATGGTTTTGAGATGTCAAATCCTCATCAAATCCTTCTCCCGGGACTCAGAAATAAATTCCCAGCCCCAAATCCAAGGGGCACTGCCCAGGAAAGGGGAAAGGGAAAAAGGGGAAAGAGGAAAGGGGAAAGGAAAAGGGGAAAGGAAAAGGAAAGGGAAATAGGAAAGGGGAAAAGGGGAAAGGGGAAGGGGAAAGGGGAGAGGGGAACAGGGAAAGGGAAATGGGGAAGGGGAAAGGGGAAAAGGAAGGGGAAGAGAAAGGGAAAGGGAAAAAGGGAAAAGGGGAAGGGGAGAGGGGAAAAGGGAAAAGGAAATGGGAAAGGGGAGGAAAGGAGGAGGAGGAGGAGGAGGAGGAGAAGGAGAAGGAGAGGGAAGGGAAGGGAAGGAGAGGGAAGGGAAGGAGAGGGAAGGAGAGGGAAGGAGAGGGAAGGGAAGGGAAGGGAAGGGAAAGGGAAAAGGGAAAGGGAAGGAAGGGAAGGGAAGGGAAGGGAAGGGAAGGGAAGGGAAGGGAAGGGAAGGGAAGGGAAGGGAAGGGAAGGGAAGGGAAGGGAAGGGAAGGGAAGGGAAGGGAAGGGAAGGGAAGGGAAGGGAAGGGAAGGGAAGGGAAGGGAAGGGGAACAGGGAAAGGGAAAGGAAAGGGAAGGGAAAGGAAGGGAAGGAAGGAAAGGGAAGGAAAGGAAAGGAAAGGAAAGGAAAGGAAAGGAAAGGAAAGGAAAGGAAAGGAAAGGAAAGGAAAGGAAAGGAAAGGAAAGGAAAGGAAAGGAAAGGAAAGGAAAGGAAAGGAAAGGAAAGGAAAGGAAAGGAAAGGAAAGGAAAGGAAAGGAAAGGAAAGGAAAGGAAAGGAAAGGAAAGGAAAGGAAAGGAAAGGAAAGGAAAGGAAAGGAAAGGAAAGGAAAGGAAAGGAAAGGAAGCATCAGAGCCATTGGATACAGGGGTGACCCTGTCAATGGATCCATGGATACAACACCTGGCTATCCCTAAATTCAGGCACAGGGATGGACTGGGATCTGAGCACATTGGAAAAACAAAGGAGAGCAGCCTCCTCTCCCACAAATCCACAGCCACAGGGAAGAGTCTGCCTGGCTGCCTCCACCCCAGCCCCTTCCCAGCTCCTGATCCAGGTGGGATGGAATCCCACCCATCCTGGAACCTCCACCGGTCCCATTCCCACCTCCAACAGATCCAGCTGGGACATCCCAAATTCCCAGCCCCAGGATAAACTCCCTGCACTGCTGGGAACTCCACGGAGTGGAGAAATTCCGGTTTTATCCCTTCTTGCTGCTAACGAGGCTCTCTCCCAGCCTCATTTCTCATTCCTGCTTTTCTCCCACTTTTCTTAAGGATTCATGCCTCCCCTCTCCCTGTCTGATCCTCTTTTTCTCCCTTAAAAAACAAAAAAATAAAAATCCTTGTTTTCTGCACAGCCCCAAACCCCCCTGAGCCTGCCCAGACAGCAACATGAATAAAATACAGAGGGAATTCGGAAAGAGAGGGGAAAATTAAAAATAAATAAAAGCCAAGCCGGCTCCTGGCAGGTGCTGAACTCGCCTGGCGCTCCAAGAGGAATTTTTCATGACGTTCCCATCACTTATTCAGGCTGTGCCTCCGTGACCTCCCGAGTTTCCCTGCATTCCAACGAGGCGTTGGCAGCTCCTCTGCCCACCGAAATCCCAGCAAAAAAAAAAAAAAAAAACCTCCAGGATTTTTTTGGAAATGAAGAAAATATTTCGGGAAAGGCAGGAAATAAAGAATGTTTCAGGAATGGATTGTAGGATGGGAGCGCTGAGTTTGGGAAAAACGCAAAGGGAAAATCTTGGTGGATGGAGAAGATTTTGAGGAAATGTCAGTGGAAGCAGCAGGGAAAAGATGGGATGGGCAAGAGGGAAAAGCAAATCTGCTTTAAGATCACGGAAAGACGGAATTTTTGGGGTTGGAAAAAATCCTTCAGACACGGAGTCCAACCATTCCCTGCACTGCCAGTGCTCCGTGTCCCCAAGTGCCACATCCAGAGGGCTTTAAATCCCTCCAGGAATGGATATTCCAGTGTCTGGCCACTCTTTCCATGAAGGAATTTCCCTGATTCCAACCTGAGCCTTCCCAGTGTGACCTGAGGCTGTTTCTCCTGGTTCTGTCCCTTGTTCCCACCTGGATCCACCTCCTGTGGAATCCCAGGAAATCTCTCAGATCCAGACATGATGGAGCAGCCCCTGAGGGGAGCTGAGCCCTGAAATGCTCCAGGAAATAGAGAGGAGTGAATAAAACCCAGGAAATGCAAAAAAAAAAAAAGAAAAAAAAAGAGGAAATAAAACCCAAGAAGAGCAAATAAAGAAGCTCAGGAAATAAAAAAAAAGAGGAAAAAAACCTCAAGAAATATAAGTGAGCAAATAAAATCCAAGAAATACAGAAAGAAGAGGAAATAAAACCCAAGAAAAGCAAATAAAGAAGCCCAAGAAATGCAAAAAACAAAAAAAGGAAATAAAACCCAAGAAATAAAAATGAGCAAATAAAATCCAGGAAATGCATAAAGAAGAGGAAATAAAAGCCAAGAAAAGCAAATAAAGAAGCCCAGGAAATGCAAAAAAAAAAAAAAAAAAAAATTAAAAAAAAGGAAATAAAACCCAAGAAATCAAGGTGAGCAAATAAAATCCAGCAAATGCAAAAATAAGAGGAAATAAAACCCAAGAAGAGCAAATAAAGAAGCTCAAGAAATGTAAAAAGAAAAAAGGAAATAAAACCCAAGAAGAGCAAAAAAAGAAGCCCAGGAAATGCAAAAGAAAAAAAAAAAGGAAATAAAACCCAAGAAATAAAAGTGAACAAATAAAATCCAGCAAATGCAAAAAGAAGGGGAAATAAAAGCCAAGAAGAGCAAATAAAGAAGCCCAGGAAATGCAGAAAGAAAAAAAAAAAAAAGAGGAAATAAACCCCAAGAAATAAAGGTGAGCGAATAAAGCACTGGGGATCCCCTCCAAAAATCATCAGGATTGGAGTTAATTTCAGGATTCAACTCCATGTGGAGGTGAAGACCAGATCACCTGGGGGTTCAAACACTGGGGATCCCCTCCAAAAATCAGGATTTATTTCCTGCACATCATGGATCAGAATCACAGAACCACAGAATCACAGAACCATGAGGCTGGAAGAGACCTCCAGGATCATCAAGTCCAACCCAACCCCAACCTCAACCAAACCACAGCAGCAGAATCCCAGAATAAAGAGAATCAGAGATCCGTCCTGGAGGACTCTCAGCCTTCCCTGCCCTCCCTGCTCCAAAGCCTCTGGAATACAAACGGCATTTGCAGTGGAGATGGAAACTGGATCATTAAAGAAGAAGAGGAAGAAGAGGAAGAGAAAAGCCCAAAGTTCCCATTCCAATCCATTCAATCTCCTTCTACACTGAATATTCTGATTTACACCAACCAATCCAGCACAAGATACAAATCCTACAGCATTTACACACAGCCTGTAAGAATCATTACATTTCCATCCTGTGTTAGATTTTAAACCCTAAAAACTACAAATCCTACAGCATTTACACACAGCCTGTAAGAATCATTACATTCCCACCCTGTGTTATATTTTAAACCCTAAAAACGACTCTTGGGACCCCTCCTGCCGAGCCAGCAGGGTCTGCTCTGACCCTTGGGCTCTTGGTGAGGAGAAGAATTGTTTAATTAATTAATTTAATTGTTTAACCTTCAGCTGGCCATGCCATTGTTTTCCAGTTGTTCAGTAATTAAAGCTCAGCATCTGAGACATCGAAATTTGCTTTCAATTCTATTTCACTTACAGGTTTCATATCCTCAAAATCTAAGCAGTCACCAACATCAACTAAATCTTAAACACCCTATGTCATCCTGTTATTACTTTAACTGATAATAGTGGGTATAAATTTAATAATGGAATCTATTGTGTTACTTCTGTGGAACTGGAGAACGCTGAAATGAGTAGCAACATATATATATCTCATTATATTATATAATTATGTTATATATATTATATTATTATATTATATTATTATATTAATATAATAACCTCATTATCTAGAAGGCATGAGATAACATTAAAAGGAGGATTACCAAGGTAGTTAGTTAAGATAAAGGTGTAGATAGTTCAGTAGTTAGGATTTAGGTGTAGATAGTGATTGGTGGTAGATGGTATAATTAGACTTGATCAATTGGTGGGGTACAATTGGCACCAAATATGAGAAGTGGCACCCGAAAATCCCTGGTAAAATTGCAGATACAGAAATTAGGATGATTTTTTAGCAGATAGTGACACATTGTCTCTATTTATCTCTATAAATGCACAAGCAGTTCTTAGGCATACACACCCATGGCCAATATATATAATTATAAATATATATATAATATATATTATATAAAATAACGATTAAGAATATTAATAATTATATAATTATATAATTACAATATAATATTAATTAATCTTAATATAATTATATATTCTTTTTATAGTAATTATTATATAATTATATAATTATAATATAATATTAATTAATCTTAATATAATTATATATTAGTTTTGTGATCAGTGCTTTTGATCAAGCTTTGTTCAGTGTCCAGCCATATATCCTGGGCATTAATATTATCACTGTCACATATAAACTCTTATTGCCCTAAAGTAATGCAAAATTCTAAATTTACAGTTTGCTATTTTTTTATTCACTGCCCAGGCCCACAATCTGTATGTTTAATGGGATACAATACTATGCTTCTATAGTTTAATTTTAATGGAATTATGGGATGTATCACGTAAATTGTGGCATTATGTACAGTGAGTGCAAAAGCAGCGGCCATATCGGTGGTGGGGATTATAAAATTTACTAAAGTCTACCAAGATTGGAGTTCTCTTTCAAAACTTCCAGCATTATCCCAAAAAGCTTTTCAAACTTCAGTCGGAAAAACACCTTCACCTCCTTCTCTAACAATTTGGGCAGCGATTGATGGTGTAAGATCTTCCTGTTTTATCTTCCCCAACACTCCTGCAGCCCGAGGTGAGCGCTGATGGGTGGAAGTGTTTAATTAATTTAGGGGCACTTCCCGGGACAATCGGAGATCTCCCGGATAAGTTTCACTCCCCGTCATCCTTCTGGGAGAGATTTTTCCCCCCTCCTCCTTTTTTTTTTTTGGACAAAGGGGCCTTTATGGCGTTTTTTTTTTTTAGCCCGAGTGTTTATTTAGCGCGTATTGCCGTTGGAATATCATCCATTTCCCTCCCCGGAGAGATATTCCAAGGAATCAGCTCTAAACAAAAAGGCCATCTAAATATACAAACTGAGGAGAACAATGGCAGCATTAATTATATCCCGGGCAGGAGGGGGGTCCAGGGGGAATTCAGAGGCAGGGAAGTTTTTTTCTGCACCATTTATTTCCCTCTCGGAGAGGGAACGTGAGGATGGAGGGATGGGGAAACGTCGAACAAACCGGGAGCCAGACAGGGCAAAAGCAGCAGGAGAAGAGGAGCTGTGGGATTTGGAAGGTGGGAGGGAGGATCAGGAGCTGGGTCCTGCTTGGCTGGGGCAAGAAATCAACAGCAAAGGCAGGGATGGATCCCAGAGCTCCAGGGAAAACGGGATTTGATTTGGAACTTCCAGAGGAGCTTAAAGTTCTCCCTGTGGGGGATAATAGGGAATTATGGAATGGTTTGGGTTGGAAGAGACTTTAAAGCCCATCCCATTCCACCCCATCCATGGGCAAGGACAATTCCCACCGTCCCAGGTGGATCCAAGCCCCAGTGTCCAACCTGGACATTCCCAGGGATCCAGGGGCAGCCACAGTAAATCTGGATAATCAGTGGTGCTCCTCATGGGTTTTCCAACCTTGAGGATTCTGGGATTCTCTCCCCAGGGAATGCGTTCCGGTTGGTGAAAAACTGTGGGAATGTTTGTGTGGGAATGAAGGATTTGGGGAATGCAACAGAAAACCTGGACACTGGGGCTTGGATCCACCTGGGATAGTGGGAGGTGTCCCTGACCTGGGTCATCTTTAAGTTCCCTTCCAACCCAAACATTCCAAAACTCCGTTATTCCCTTTTTTCCCTATTTCTGCCCTTTCTCAGCAGACTCTCCTTATTTTTCCCACTACGTCCCCTTTTTTTTTTCTAAATTGAACGTCGGATTTATTAACCTGAACTGTATTTTTCCCTGTAAATCCTTGTATTTTTTCCTACAAATCCCTATATTTTCCCCTACACATTCCTATATTTTTCCCTACAAATCCCTATATTTTTTCCCTACAAATCCCTATATTTTCCCCTACACATTCCTATATTTTTCCCTACAAATCCCTGAATTTTTCCCTACAAATCCCTATATTTTTCCCTACAAATCTCTATATCTTACCCTACAAATCCCTGTATTAAAACTGGTTATTTGGGGGGGGAAATAAAAGGGAATTCCACTCAGGGACAGAAATATTCATATTGCAAAGTACGAGAGGTGAGAGAGCGTGGAGCCAAATTCCTCCAGAGCCCCAACAGCTGCAACACTCTGGAGGGATAAATCATCCCAAAATGGCATCAAAACAACGTTTTAATCAGAAACTTTTATTCTGAATAAGAATAAAAAAATCACCTGTGCTCAACTGCATCATAATTCCATCAAGGAATTCCATTGGCAGAGCGGGAAGAGGGCAAGGAACCAAGGAACTCTTTCATGGCCACATCAAGCCCTGAGATTGTCACCTCCATCTTCATCCTCATCATCCTCATCCTCATCTACTTGGCTTCCCTGGATTTCACAGGTTTCACTGGATTTGGGAATTTCCAAATTCCCCCCAGAGAAAACTCTGGGGAAGTGGTAAAAGCTGGGATTTTTTTGAGGGAACACCAGGAGTTTCCATGTTGATCATGAGTGCTCTGGAGGGATAAATCATCCCAAAATGGGATCAAAACAATGTTTTATTCAGAAACTTTTATTCTGAATAATAATAATAAAAATATCACCTGTGCTCAACTGCGCCATGAATTCCATCATGGAATTCCACCGGCAGAGCAGGAAGAGGGCAAGGAACCAAGGAACCCCTTCATGGCCACGTCGCGCCATGAGATTGTCACCTCCAACTCCATCCTCACCCTCATCTATTTGGCTTCACTGGATTTCACAGGTTTCACTGGATTTGGGAATTCCCAAGGGTTCCCAAGGAACCCTTTCATGGCCACGTTGTGCCATGAGTTTGTCATGTCCATTATCATCCTCACCTTCACCTTTATCATCCTCATCTATTTGGCTTCACTGGATTTCACCGGATTTGGGAATTTCCAGGGCACCAGAAATCTCTGGGGAAGTGGTAAAAGCTGGGATTTTTTTGAGGGAACACTGGGAGTTTCCATGTTGGCCATCAGTGCCCCAGAGGGATAAATCATCCCAAAAGGGGATCAAAACAACGTTTTATTCAGAACTATCTCCATAGCTCTGAATAATTAAAAAAATATCACCTGTGCTCAACTGTGCCATAATTCCATCAGGGAATTCCACCGGCAGAGCGGGAAGAGGGCAAGGAACCAAGGAACTCTTTCATGGCCACATCAAGCCCTGAGATTGCCACCTCCAGCTTCATCCTCATCATCCTCATCCTCATCTACTTGGCTTCCCTGGATTTCACAGGTTTCACTGGATTTGGGAATTCCCAAATTCCCCCCAGTGAAAACTCTGGGGAAGTGGTAAAAGCTGGGATTTTTTTGAGAGAACACCGGGAGTTTCCATGTTGATCATGAGTGCTCTGGAGGGATAAATCATCCCAAAATGGGATCAAAACAATGTTTTATTCAGAAACTTTTATTCTGAATAATAATAATAAAAATAAAAATATCTCCTGTGCTCAACTGCACCATGAATTCCATCATGGAATTCCACTGGCAGAGCAGGAAGAGGGCAAGGAACCAAGGAACCCTTTCGTGGCCACGTCAAGCCCTGAGATTGTCACCTCCAGCTTCATCCTCACCCTCATCTATTTGGCTTCACTGGATTTGACAGATTTCACTGGATTTGGGAATTCCCAAGGGTTCCCAAGGAACCCTTTCATGGCCACGTTGTGCCATGAGTTTGTCATGTCCATCATTATCCTCACCTTCACCTTTATCATCTTCATCTATTTGGCTTCACTGGATTTCACCGGATTTGGGAATTTCCAGGGCACCAGAAATCTCTGGGGAAGTGGAAAAAGCTGGGATTTTTTTGAGGGAACACTGGGAGTTTCCATGTTGGCCATCAGTGCCCCGGAGGGATAAATCATCCCAAAAGGGGATCAAAACAACGTTTTATTCAGAACTATCTCCATAGCTCTGAATAATTAAAAAAAATATCACCTGTGTTCAACTGTGCCATAATTCCATCAGGGAATTCCACCGGCAGAGCGGGAAGAGGGCAAGGAACCAAGGAACTCTTTCATGGCCACATCAAGCCCTGAGATTGCCACCTCCAGCTTCATCCTCATCATCCTCATCTACTTGGCTTCACTGGGTTTGACAGATTTCAGTGGATTTGGGATTTCCCAAATTCCCAGATTCCCACCAGAGAAAACTCTGGGGAAGTGGTAAAAACTGGGATTTTCTGAGGGAACACCGGGAATTTCAATGTTGGCCGTGAGCCGCGGATTCCCGCAGGCGACCAACGCTCTGAGGAATCCCCACCCTGGAGCCATGACCCTGCTGTCCCATGACCTTCCCAAAACGAAACCCATCCCAATTTTTGGTTTTCCAGCAGCATTCCTGGCAGTTCACAGCCCCTCTTCCCAAGCCAAGGGATCCCAGGCTCCCTTTGATGTGCTGAGCTCTCCACAGCCGGCAGCGAGAGGAGCCGAGTCAATAATTGATGGAGGTTTGCTGGCAAGAGGCTTGGCTGTCTGAGTTACCTTTCCCAGACCCCTCAGAAGTCATCCAGAGAACTCAAATCCGTATTTTCTGCCTAAAAAAAAATCTCTGGGATGAGCCTTCGAGTGAACCGAATCTGTGAGGCAGGGTTTGCCTGCTCATGCTGATGGGAAATCAGAGCAAGGAAAAGACTGCAGGGAGCATTGCCAGGTCCTGAGGCAGAGCTGATCAACCAGAAAAATTCCAGGAATGGAAAATTCCCATGAAGCCAGCCTGGGAGAGCTGGGAATGTTCCCTTGGAGAAGGGAAAACTGCAGGGAATGCTCAGAGTCCCTGCAGGGGCTCCAGGAGAGCTGGAGAGGGACTGGGGCCAAGGGCTGGAGGGACAGGAGCCAGGGAATGGCTTCCACTGGGCAAGGGGAGATTGGGCTGGGATCTGGGGCAGGAATTCCTGCCTGGGAGAGGGGGAGGCTCTGGCACAGGGTACCCAGAGCTGCCATGGCTGCCCCTGAGCCAATTCCAACCAGTTCCAACCAGCTCCAACCAATTCCAACCAGCTCCAACCAATTCCAACCAGCTCCAACCATTTCCAACCAATTCCAACCAATTCCAACCAGTTCCAACCAATTCCAACCATTTCCAACCAATTCCAACCACTTCCAAGCAATTCCAATCAATTCCAACCATTTCTATCCAATTCCAACCAATTCCAAGGGGAGATTGGGCTGGGATGTTGAGCAGGAATTCCTGCCCGGGAGGGTGGGTAGGGGCTGGGCTGGAATTCCCATATTTGCTGGGGCTGCCCTTGGATCCCAAGGCCAGGCTGGATCCACCTGGGACAGTGGAAGTGTCCCTGCCCATGGATGGGGTGAGAATAGGATGAGCTTTAAATTCCCTCCCACCCAACCCATTCCATGATTCCACGGCACAAAGGGGCAATTTTGCGGGGTTTGCAAGGTGTCCTTGACAATTTCCAGGTGGAAACTGAGGCTCTCTGTCCCAAGACGTGTCCCTGAATGACACCACCTTGGGTTGGTTTCGGAACCGGTGGGGCAGAAAGTTTCACCATTTATCCCTTTGCCCATCCACAGAAATCACCAGGAATCCCTCCATGAGCTCCCAGCTCGGCTTTCCACCTCCACCAACAGCAGGGGAAAGCAAAAACCCAAACATTTTTATCCCACAGCCTCAACCCATTGATCCCAAAACACTTCACAAACTGGGCCCAGACTCTGCACGGGGCTTTGGTGTTACCGGGAGCTCTTTGACAAAAACCCCGGCCACAAACCACCCCCCCCGACCCCTCCTGGTGCCCCCATGTCCTCCCTGGCCATGTCCCACCCCGTCCTTGTGGTGCCAACCCTAATTGACATCATGTGTGCGCGGGGCTGGCTGCGCCGGAGACTCTCACGGCACCGAAAATCCGCGGAAAAATCCAACAACTCCAACCCCAAAAAATCGCCTTTTTCCCTCCCCGCTCCGGACCCGCCGTTGTTAGGCCCGGTTTAAATATAGATCCAGCTCGGAGCAGATGAATAATTGCGGTGCTTAAAACGTCTGGCTAATCTTTAGCAGAGCTGCAATCAATCACCGGTGTCAGGCTGGGACGCATTTCTCAGTTTCATACACAAAACCTTCCTTCAAATGCAAACTATATCCACTTTCAGGGCCTGGCCCGGCCTTCCCCGCATCTGATATTAATGGAAGAGCTCCCGGCATGAGGAGGCTCCGGGCGGAATTGATTTGGATTTTCCGAAAAAAAAAAAAAAAAAAAGAAAAAAAATGAAATTAAAAAAAAAAAAAAATCCCTTCAGTCAGGAATGACAGTTCTAAGGAAAAAAAAAAAAAAAAACAACGACCCTGAGCTGCTG
This sequence comes from Acrocephalus scirpaceus scirpaceus, assembly GCA_910950805.1. Lineage (NCBI taxonomy): Eukaryota > Metazoa > Chordata > Aves > Passeriformes > Sylviidae > Acrocephalus > Acrocephalus scirpaceus. Next base: position 853,717 of record OU383778.1, on the reverse strand, counting down.
AAGGGGGGATTTTGGATGGGTTTGGAGCTTGGGGAAAGAAAACACAGGGAACACGTTCGGCTGATCCTGCTCTTTGCTTGTGGAGGAAAAGCCAAATCTCCGGCTGAGCCCAAATCCCTGGAGCGCTTTGTGTCCTCCAGCCCTACGGTCTCTCCCCTGGAAGTGCCTCAAAATGGTGGAATATAAAGCAAAAATCACTGTGTTGTCGACAAATTGGATGTTTTTCTTAATTAGCAGTTGATATTCACTGATTTGAGGCTCTGGCTATCCCAAAGCGTTGCCCATCTCTTGGTGGACAATAATCCATGTCCAGCTTTCCCAGGGGAGTGTTCCTCATGTTTTCCCAACTTCCTGGAGAGCAGCTGCAGTTTTCCCTGCTTTCCTCGGATGGAAGGAAGATCTAACCTAAAGGATCACTAATCCTAACCTAATCCTAAAGGATTACTAACCAAGCAATCCTTTAATCCTTTCAGTTAATTAATCCGAGCTCCAGCTGACCACGGCTCCACAAAGTCATTTAGGATGGAAAAAACCCTCTGGATGACCCAGTCCAACCATTAAACCAGGAATTAGGCATGGATGGAGAGCAGGGATTCACATCAGAGCCATCTTCTGGAGGAGCCCACGCTGCTCCTCCAGGACAGGGAAGAACTCGACCAGGAAGAGCCAACTCCAGGCTCCTTCTCCCCACCAAGAGCTGGAGAACACCTGGCAGACCCTCCTGAGCTTTCAGAGAGTGGAGCTCACCAGTTTTACACCCAGGATTGTTTTCCCACCTCATTACGGCCGAGACTGAAGGGTCCTGTCACCATTTCCCATATTAAACCGTAAAACCCCACAGCTGGCAGCGGAATTGTGCTGGTTCCTGCCAGCAGACCATGGTGGAGGTCAGACTCCATCCAAAAATCTCTGCCTGGTCAAGTTCAGGGAGTGTTTTGAAGCTGTCAAAACCTTCCAGGTTGGCTTGAGATAGGGAGGAACCCGATCTGATCAGGCCCTGAAGAACTCAGAGGGGACAGGAGTGAGCACAACCCCTGTTAGGCACCTCCTGCCACTTCTCTCTCTCCAGAACTTATGATTTTTTTTACGATATTTTCATTTATTGGGATTTTTTTTCCTGTGGGCAGACTCTGAAAGGCAGAGCGCTGACATCTCCCGACAAGACCACGGGCTGCCCCGAAATTAAAACGTGCGAACACCGAAGGTGGCGATGGTATCTGGGGGCCCTTCGGGGGTGGAAAGTCGATAAAATCTGGTGAGTAATACCTGGATTTTTCATCAGCTGCCATCTGAGCACCAGGGGAGATGTGAGGTTGAGGGTTTGCTCCTCCAAACACCACGTTTGACTCATAAAACGCTGTTTTCTTTCCTGGTTCAGCAACCCGGCTCTCACCACCTGGGCAGGGACGTGCCCCTTGGGTGAGGTCAGGAATTCCCAGCCCCCCGTGCCCATCCCCTGAGCTGTAACCCAAAGTCAGGCTGATCTGGGTCGGCTCAGGAGATAAAATGAAATACAAGAAGTCACCTGAGCTTTGGTTTGGTTGGTGGGCAGTTGCCTGAGGGGTTTTGGGAGCATTTTTAGGGGTTCCTCCCGACTTGGAGAGTTATTTTACAGAATTCCTCTGCATTCTCCATCCCTGGAAACTTCCAGTGTCAGGTTGGAAGAGGCTTTGAGCAAACTGATGCTGTCCTGGCTCACCACAGGTTCCCTTCCCAACCCAAACCATTCCACGATTCCACGGCCACCCTCGCACTTATCCCCACCAGCAAACCAAGGAAATAACAACAAACCCAAGGAAAACCCTTGGACACCCCAGGAGCTGCCACCACCAAGCTGTCCCCGATCTGGTGTCGGATATTCCAACCACAAATCCATAATCCAAGGTGACAACATCCGAACTCCAAACTGGTCCCAGGCCCCGTGGTCGACACGGATTGGCGCTCCAGAAAAAAACCCAACATTGGCTCCCGTTTTTGGCTTCCCCTCTCCCGCAGGCAGGTGTGAGCCCAGCCCAGCCTCCCCTGGGAGACACCCCACCGTGCGGGAAGCACTGCAGGCTGCTCCCGTTCCCCCCGCGCGGATCAGATAAGTCCTGGTGGGAATTTTGGCGGCGGAGCTCCGAGAGATGAGCTTGGCTCCCGTCCAAACGGTTGGAAGCACCTCCGAGGCAGGATTTGTCTGATAAGGGATCTCTGGCTTCCTCCTTCCCTCTGCCCCGGCACGTCCCCGTGGCTTGGCTGATCCCATCACGCTCCTGCCCCACCAAGGTCAGCACCAAGGATGTGATGGTGGAACCACCCGTGACCCTAAATCCAGTGAACCCCACGGGTCGGGATGGAGGCTGGAAAGGGCATTTTAAAATCATGTGGAATGGTTTGGGTTGGAAAATGGATTTGATTGGATTGTGTTAGATATAAAAATGATACAGAACTTTTATGGTTATGCGTAACATTAGATAATGTTTGTGGGGGTTGTGAATTTATTGTGCATTTTATGTTGTATTGCATGGAATTATGGAATCATGGAATCATGGAATCAAGGAATTATGGAATCATGGAATCATGGAATCAAGGAATTATGGAATCATGGAATCATGGAATTATAGAATTATGGAATTGTGGAATCATGAAATGGATTGGGATGTGAGGAACCCTAAATCCCATCCAGTGCCACCCCATTCCATGGGCAGGGACACCTCCCACTATGCCAGGGTAGTCCAGCCTGGCCTTGGATACTCCCAGCGATCCAGAGCCAGCCACAGCTGGAAATTCTATCCTGGTCCCTCCCCACCCTCACAGCCAGGAATTCCTTCCTGATATGTAGGAAATAATAATTCCTTTCCCAATAATTAGGAAATTAACCACCTTGGATACTCCCAGAGATCCAGGGGCAGCCACAGCAAATTTGGGAATTCTATCCTGGTCCCTCCCCACCCTCACAGCCAGGAATTCCTTCCTGATATGTAGGAAATAATAAGTCCTTTCCCAATAATTAGAAAATTACCCCTGGGAAAATGGTTACGGATTTATACCCTAAAGGTGTAAAAGGATTGGGATCAAACTCCTCGGGTCTGCTCGAGGTTTCAGGAGGGTTTTGTTACACATCCCTGAGGTTTCTCACCAGCCCTTGAGGTGAGCCCGGGTTTAGGGAGGGCGAAACGACATTCCCGAGGTAACGGCAACAGAGCAAATCCAGAGCCGGGGGAAGAGCCCTGTTTGTAAGGAACTGGAGGACCAAAAACCCCCAGAAATCAAGGATCTGAGTGGTGAATTCAGGGATCTGATAAACAAATCCCACATGCAATGGATGATCCAGAGGGATCATAGATTTTCCCGGATATTCTCGCTTCAAATGTAGGGCAAAGAGTGGATTTATTCCTTTTGAAGGTTTTACACCTGAACTTTGTGATCCGGGGCTGGTAGGAGATTTGGGATGCCTCTGGAAGAGAAACCCCAAAGGAATCCAACCGAAAGATCCCTAAAGAGCTTTTCACGTATGGTAGAAGCATTTTCCTTCTCGTGCAAGGAGAGGGACGCTGGGATATTAATCACGGATTCCTGCAGCATCAATTACCGGGGCTGCAATGGTCAGGATCAAAACGAAGCAAAACCTGCCAGTCAAAACACTGCAAAACCCCAAATTCCTCCTGTCTCTCGTCCTTCACGATGATCCGGAGCCGCTCCAAGCTGACACCAGCGATTCCTCCAGGCTGTAATTCAGCAGCTCGCTCAGCAGCAAGGCCTCATTGCTTTGGAAAAACAGAATTTATTAGGAAGGCTCCCAGCCATCCATTCTTTGCCAGCGTCCAAACCGAGAGCAGATTCTGCAGGGAAGGATCCGAAGTTTTCTCTCTGCCGTGGGAAGCCAAGCTGGGACACAGGAGAGCTCACGGTTTGTCGGGTTCGGATGGGTGGGTCACAGGAAATTTGGTTTTTGAGGGGATTTTCTGCAGCTGCCACCACGGGATGGCTCTGGCTATGGAATGACCATCCCTGGAGAGGCACAGCTGGAGGAAAACATCTGGAAGTTCCTGAAGAGGTGGACAGCGGGATCTAAGAGGATCCAACTCCCATTCACCACCCAGCATGAGGCCGCCCATGGAACGAGGCGATTTTGAGGTCCCTTCCAACCCATGATTCCATGATTTCACCATTCCATGAACACAAGGCGCCCAAAACTCCAGAGCCGAGGCTGCTGGAAAAGCCAACGTGCTTGAGGTTGGGCTTGGAGAACTCCTCGCACGCAGTAAACGCCAGGAAATGAGGGCAGGATGGGAGCAAGCAGATTGTAAATCCCAGCTCTGCTTTGCTCCCCGCTCATCACCCCTCACCAACGACCCCTTTCATTGCCACCAAACCCGTTTGCCCGATTGTCAGCAGCAGCAGGCGACTGGCGGCGCGGAATTCCTGAAAAACCAGCAACAAAACCACGCCGACAGCAAGAGGCCTTTGGAAATCTGCATTTCTGGGGAAGTTTCCACCCCGTAAACACCACGGGAAGTCCCATCAGGGCCCGGAATTCTTCTGCTTTCTGTTCTGACTTAGCTCTTGTGCCTGTGCCAGTTGACACAAGCGAGGGACGCGGGGTGCCACATCCCTGGAGTCATTTTGCTGCACTGGGAGTGGAGAAAATCCCCCAGGAACGGCGGCTCTTGCTTGGTGCACCCACAGCGTGCCCTGACACCTTCCTGGAAAGGCGCTAAAACATCTTTTGTCCTCCACTGTCACATTAGGAGAAATCAAAGCCAGGAGAATTTTTAAACCCGAGCTGAAAATTTTGACCCCTGCCACCTCAGGGTCGCTCCTGAGGGATGAACCGGGGCTGGGGATCCCCGCAGGAGCTGTCACGAAGCCACCCAGATGTCAGCTCAGCCACGGCCACCCTTCCAAAGGGATGATCCTCGGCGTGGCCGGTGGCCAGGTGGGGAAACAAAAGGCGCCCGCTGGGTTTTTCCTGCCCGTCATTCAATCCCGGCTTAGCAGTCGCCTCCTCGGCTCTCCGCTGACGGACGCTCCCGCGCCTTCCTGGGTCTCTCTCACCTTCCCGGGGCTGCCTGTTCTCACCTTCCTGGGGCTGCCTGTTCTCACCTTCCCGGGGCTGCCTGTTCTCACCTTCCTGGGGCTGCCTGTTCTCACCTTCCCGGGGCTGCCTGTTCTCACCTCGGCGCTCCCGGCGAGGCAGCCCCGGCCAAAATGTCACGTTCCTGAAATTCGGCGGATTGAGAGCGCGTTAACAGGCGGGTCTTTCGAAACTTCCCCCTCATTCTTCTGGTAATTTCTCGATGAAAGGATTCCTCGCGGGTTAGGCAATATCCCCGCGGACGGATGAAAGCCTGGCTGAGGTTCTCTCCTTTCTCTCCCCCCTCCCTGGGTAACGTACACCTCCTCTCGGAGGGGCCCCTGATGAAAAATCCCCTGCCGGCCCTGCCGCGCTGCCGGCGGCGCTGCTGATGGATCGGGTTCCTCCTCTCTACCTGCTCGGATTAATCAGGTTACAGCTCCAGCCTGCCAACAAAGCCTGGCCTCACACCTCAGGCCGGGCCCGAAATCCAAAATCCCAGCCGGGCAAAGCGCTGTCCCAGCTTGAAACCCAGCCTAGGAGCAGGGAGAGGCCTCTGCCATCACTTCAGGTGAAAGGAATCCTTCATTCGCTCCACGTCCCACTTGTGAATCCAGTTGAAACTTCCAAACTTCCAAACTGCGAGGCCTGGAGTGGAGTGCCAGCCTGGGTGGTGGGAATTGAGATGGAGGAGCTCTGCTGCTCAAAAACACCATCAATGAGCTGTAAAACCAGCACAAAACTTCCCCCTCCTGCCCAGGCAGGGCTGCCTGGAAGTTTAATTTGTGTTTTTAATGATCTGAGACACTCCTGAGTGAAGGCTGGGAGAGAAAACACTCCTAAAGACGTCACAAATGCAGCGCCTGAGCAGGCAAAGTTTATCGCTGGGAGCAACTCTCATCTCGCCAGGGGACAAGGCCCATCGATCTCCTGGGTGTTTAAACCCAGCTTAGTGGCCCTTGGGATTTTACTGCAGGGGAGTAAATCCTGGCTGTGAACTTGTCTGATAGAGCACTCCCACCACCCACTCACCCCGTGACCGACCAGTTCTGACCTAATGTCACAAACCCACCTCGAAAGATGGTTTAAAGCATCGGGAACAGGTTGGTTTTGCACAGAGAAAATTGATCTGGAGGGGTTTTAAAACAAGGAACCGAGGTCTCCGTTCTGCCACAGACACACAGACACAGACTGGGGTGTGGATCTTGTGGCTGGAATTGCTGGGTGCTGCTTGTTTGTGAATTTAATTGAAACCAAGGATGTCCCAGCCCTGGGGCCAACAGCACAAGGACGTGGAGCTGCTGGAGAGAGTCCAGAGGAGGCCCTGGAGCTGCTGCAGGGCTGGAGCCCCTCTGCTCTGGAGCCAGGCTGGGAGAGCTGGGAATGTTCCCCTGGAGAAGGGAAAACTCCAGGGAATGCTCAGAGTCCCTGCAGGGGCTCCAGGAGAGCTGGAGAGGGACTGGGGCCAAGGGCTGGAGGGACAGGAGCCAGGGAATGGCTTCCCACTGGGCAAGGGGAGATTGGGCTGGGATCTGGGGCAGGAATTCCTGGCGGGGCTGGAATTCCCAGATTTGCTGGGGCTGCCCCTGGATCCCTGGCAGTGCCCAAGGCCAGGCTGGATCCACCTGGGGCAGTGGGAGGTGTCCCTGGCCATGGATGGGGTGGGATGAAGATGCTCTTTAGGGTCCCTTCCACGCCAAAGTTTTTAGGATTCTGTTCAATGCTGGTGCTGGGCTGGACCATGGGAAGGACACGACCTTCCACAAATTCCAGCTTTGCTTCTCCCCCTCGTTCTGCTCAAACCAGAACCGATTGCTCAACTCCTCCTTCTCGGCTTCACCTTCACCAGACAGCCAAATTCTGGTGAAATGAGGTAAGGGTTTCACCTGTGGGAACCACAGGCAGCTGCCGCAGCCAAATTCCTCAGCGGAGCAGCTCCAGCGCCGTAATTGCGTTGTCACTCATCATCAATGTCACGGAGATTATTCAGCAATTAACACCAACTCCCGAGAACTGCAGCCCTGAGACAGAACGAGGGCGGCTGGAAAGGCAGGGATTTTTAACTCATTGCTTTTCCAACAAAATTCAGAGGCCACGAGGCTCAGGCTACAACACTGAGGCTCAAGCTCAAAATCTGAAATATGTTGTTGTAATAAAAATAATAACAACAACAATAATGAAAAATATAGAACCAATAACTAAGAACCACTCCATGCTTTGGATTTTTCTCTGAAAGAAAACCAGGAACTTCTTAAGGAATTTTCTTGAGCAATTCTGGCTGGTTTGGAGCAGGGTTGAAACTCGCAGTTCTCTGCTCACAGGTGAAAAAACCTGTTTCTTCCCATTTTTGGAGTTACCACGAAATTCAAATGTACTGGTGGGAAAAACTGGCCTCATTGTGGTATTTTCCTATCAATTCATGTGGCTGTGAAGTTTTGTGGGGCTTGCTTTTTTTAATCTGAACCAGAAATCAAGGGATGAACTCGAATGAAGCCTCAAATCCCACGAGGCTGGACTCGCCCTCCAACAGCTCTACAAAAATCAAAAGTTGCCCAATATCATCCAACCCTTGAGCTTCTCACCTCCCAAAAATTATCCGTGGAAATTCCCCTCCTTCCCTCTTCCAAGCTGGGAGAACTCTTGGAAACGAGGTTGAAGGAGGTTTCTCCATTAATTTCTTCTGGTCGTGGCTCTCCCCACCCTTCACCCCAAACCCAGCGTGTCGTTTGCTGCAAATTGCAGCTGCATTTCCATCCTCCCAGAATGCCCAGAAGTAACGGATTAACACCGGCCAGGATTCCCCGCAGGAGCAGAGATTCCCCGAAAAAAAAAAAGCTCCAGCAATGAAAGGAATGTGACGGGGAGAAGAAGGAACGGCTTCAAAAAAGTACAAAAAAAAAAAAAAAAAGAAAAAAATTAGAAAAAAAAAAGGGCCGTAACATCTGGCTTAGCTTAGCCTAAAGCTGCAACCAAACCACAGTCGCCTCGGCTCCACCGGCACCGCGCTCGGGAGAAATCCCACAGCTCCGGGATGACAGTCGGGAGTCGGGGAAATATCCCTTGATGAGGTGTGGAGGAAAAGCGTCCTCGCCGAGATGGGATGGATGGCACAGGGCTTGGATCTCTCCTGGGAGGGGCGGATGGTTCTGGTGGAGGTGAACGTGGGCAAGCTCGGAGGTGTTGGCTGAGAAACTCCCAAAAGTCCCAGGCTAAAGGTTGCTGTGAAAATTCACGTTCTCTGTCTCAGAACTACTGTTTTAATCCTTTTTTTCCAGCAAAAATTCACAGGAGGCAGCGCCAGCTGCTGACATTATCATGGAATCGTGGAATGGGTTGGGTTGGAAGGGATCTGAAAGATCATCTTGACCCACCCCATCCATGGGCAGGGACATGTCCCACCATCCCAGGTGGATCCAGCCTGGCCTTGGGCATTGCCAGGGATCCAGGGGCAGCCCCAGCAAATCTGGGAATTCCAGCCCCGCCAGGAATTCCTGCCCCAGATCCCAGCCCAATCTCCCCTTGCCCAGTGGAAGCCATTCCCTGGCTCCTGTCCCTCCAGCCCTTGGCCCCAGTCCCTCTCCAGCTCTCCTGGAGCCCCTGAAGCTCCTGGAAGGTTTTGATTCCCTTGCCCAGCCACATCCTCCTTTGGAGCACCCAGAAGCTGGGAATGGGAAATCTCCGGGAATGGGAAATCTCCAGGATTGGGGTCACAGTGGGAGGAATTCATTGCCAGGGATTGTGGTTGCTCCATGGAAAGGAGATTTTGGGAATGAGAAGGAGACCTTGAACCATTTTTGGGAAGAGTGAGGGGAAATTGATCTCCAATAGGATTAGACTGATATTCCCGAGATCCCAGCCCAATCTCCCCTTGCCCAGTGGAAGCCATTCCCTGGCTCCTGTCCCTCCAGCCCTTGGCCCCAGTCCCTCTCCAGCTCTCCTGGAGCCCCTGCAGGGACTCTGAGCATTCCCTGCAGTTTTCCCTTCTCCAGGGGAACATTCCCAGCTCTCCCAGCCTGCCTCCAGAACCCTGGAATATCAGACTGGAAGCTCTCGCACCACCACGTTCCTGCCCTTTGCCACAGCTGCACCTGCAGCACCGCTGGAATTTGGGACAATTCCAGGGATCCAGGGGCAGCCACAGCTCCTCCGGACACCCTGTGCCAGGGCCTGGCCTCTTTTCCAGCCAGGAATTCCTTCCCAAGGGTCATTCGGGGCTCAGAGTTCCAGAGGAGCCTCTCCAGAGGCAGCAGCACTCCCACGGGATGGACTCATGTCCATAAAATCCGAATGCCATCACACACGGAGTGGCTTCCAGCCTTTTTTGATGGAAGCCAGATTTAAGCTCCCGTGCCGGAGCCAGGCTGCTGCATCCAATCCTTCCCCAACCCCCCCAAAAAAAGCTGATTTCATCAAGAGATCCAATTGCAACCCTATCATTTACCCAAAAAAAACCCCGAAAAACCAGGGAGGGGAAAAAAAAAAAAAATCCCTTCATCGTAATCGACTTAAAACCCCAAATCTCATTTGTAGGTCATTAGAGCTGCTCCCGTCTGTGACATCCGGGCACGGAGCTCCCAGGAATTCCGAGGAGTCGGAGCTGGTTTTTAGTGGAGCGCTCGGCCAAATTTCTGAAGGGCTCCTCAGCCGCCGTGGCAGCCGCAGAACGGCTTCCCGAAAAAAAAAAAAAAAAAAAGGGCAGTGGAAAAATCTGGGACTGAAAAAACCCAAATAAAACCGACGGCCCTAACGAGCTCTGCGCCGCTTTCGGGGCCGATCACTCAGCTCGTTGTCAGCTCCAGCTCCGGCCTCCATCCATCCCGTGTGTTTTCCATTTATCCCAGGCTGACAGGAGCGATAATCCCCGGCTCTGCTGCTCCGTGCAAACCACCCACACCACACTTTTCGGACCCTTTTCCACCCCAGAATTTTCAAGGATGTTTTGGAAGAGGAGTTTCCAGTCCTGCAGGAGTTTACAGGGAGGAGTTTCACTCGTTAAAAGGAAAAAAAAACTTTTTTTTTTCCTGATTACTGCTCGGCTTTTTCTGAATATCCACAAATACCCACGGTTTTCATGGAGGAGAGGAGGAAACTGAGGCACGGGGATTGTGGCCATGTGTGGAGCATCATTCCAGGCAGCTCCATCCCCATCCCGGGGGTCTGGATCCCATCAGTGGCTTTGGCAGAGTCCTGGGGCCGGGCTTTGCTCCGGGGACTGGAACATGGGATTTTCCTGCTCCATGGGTCACATCCCAAATCTCCGGGGTCGGAGGGGTGGGAGCAGTGGGATATCAGGAGAGGAGCTTTCCAGAATTAATTATCAGGAGCTCTGGTAATTAATTTTTTAGGATTCTGGCCCACAACCAGGTGGAAGCTGAGACGCTTCTTTGGAAGGAAGAGACACTTCCAAGAAGGAAAAGCTTCACCAACCAGCAGGGTTGGAATATTTCCCCAAACTTTTTCAACCCAAATCTTTGGAATGACCCTCAGGAGCAGATGGGTCCCATCCCTGGAGCACCCTGGGATGGTGGGACCTGACCATGGCAGGGGCTTGGAAGGGGATGAGCTTGAAGGTCTCTTCCAACCCAACCCATCCCATGGTTCTGTGACCATCTGGGCAGGTGGAACCTTCTCATTTTAACAAATAAATTAAAATTTAAGAATTAAAAATATGTATTTTCAGGACTGCGATGGTCCCGAACCAAAATCTGAAGTTTCTGAGGTTGATTTTTGGGACTTTCCAACCTAAAGGCAACTCCAGAGCGAAGAAATAAAAAAGGCCCAGAACTCTCTCAAAGTGATCAGGGAAAATACAGGAAAAACAACAATTTCCCAGAGGGAAAAAGGGTGGGAAAGGAGACCAGAGAGGTTGGGGAGTGTCTGGAAAAGGTCCTGAGGAACCTGGCCTGTCTTGGTCCTGAGTCCTGCTCAGGACAGAGGTCCAAGGGTCCTCAATAATTTTCATGGTCATCTTCTGGAATATTTGTTTTTTCTGAAGGAATCGGAGTTATTTCAGATATTTCACCCCAAGGATCTCACGGAATCCTGGATCTGTTTCCCTCCTGCTTCTCAAAGAACTCCAGGGATTGCAAACGGGGTGGAAAGAGGCAGGGGTGGGTGAGGAAAGGAGAATTTTGGGGGAAGAACGTGACAAAAAAGACAAAATGAGGGCAAACACCAACAGAGTCTGCTTGCCCAAAGGTATTGGAATCTGTCTGGAATTGGGAAAATATCCCAAAATTCCCAGCTAGATTGGAAGTTAAATGCAGCTAAACAAACCGCCAATTAATAAATATTAATTATTTCATTAATATCAAGGTCCAGATGCTGTCCAAAAGTTAAAAAAAAAGCTTTCATTGGCTCCATTTGGAAAATTCCCACCTGGATTTTCCATCCCAGGTCCCCATTTTTAAGCCAAATTCAAAGTCCACCCTTGTTGGTGCTCATTGCCACCACATCCAGGAGGCTGGAGCTGGGAAAATCTTCCTGGATATATTCCTGAGGGAATTCCTGAAGGAACCGGAATTCCAGGGTTTCCACAGGAAGCATCCCAAAGGGAATCCTGCTCCTGCCTGGCACTGCCCCTTCCCAGGCTGGAGGAGCTCTCAGATTCTGATGAAAGGAGCATTAAAAGTTTATTTAAGGGAAAATCGCCCCAAATGATTTAAATTCGGCAAACTGATCCCACAGGGAATCCAAAGGAGATTCCCAGCCCTGGATCCAAATGGTTTCCACTCAGTTGTGCCAACTCTTGGCTCCTGTCCTTCAGGCCGAGCTTTAAGGAGGCCTCAGCAATCCCAAAACTGCAATTCCAGCCTCAATTCCTGCCCCAACTCCCTGCCCTGCTCCAGGCAGAGCTGGAGCATGGATCCCATCACCCTGAGCTCCAGGTGGGAACTCCCACAGGAGAAATCCCAGGAGAAATCCCTCTGCTCTTCACCTGGAGTGTCAAACAACAAAATTCCAGCGGGAATTTCCTTCCTGTTCCTGAAGTCTCACCTGGGGATGAGATCTGCACCTTCACAGTGAGCAATAATTGACATTATTCCCCAAAATCCTGCCAAAGGCTGGATCAGCTCCACGGCTTCAAAATTCCCTGACTGAACTCTCCTGTCCCCAAACCCCAGCTGGGATTGGGATCTGAGATGCCCAGAGAGGAAAATGGAGCAAATCCAGCTGGTGTCAGTCAAAACCTGGAGTCAAACGAGTGCAGGACGTGAGGATTGCCCTGGAGCAAAGCCCCGGGGGCTGGAATGCAGCAAATCCCGCAGGAGAAATCAGGGAATCCAACCAAACCATCCCCAGCTCACGTTTGCACCTCTCGTTTCTTTCCCGTTTCACTCCTCCAGGCAAGGAGGCAATTCAGGCCAAAAAAACACGGAGCTGGTGCTTGAAAAAATCATGGAATCATGGAATGGGTTGGGATGGAGGGACCTTGGGGATCCCACAACACCTCCCACCGTCCCAGGTGGATCCAACCTGGCCTTGGACACTGCCAGGGATCCAGGGGCAGCCCCAGCAAATCTGGGAATTCCAGCCCAGCCAGGAATTCCTGCCCAAGATCCCAGCCCAATCTCCCCTTGGAATTGGTTGGAATTGGATAGAAATGGTTGGAATTGGTTGGAATTGGATAGAAATGGTTGGAATTGGTTGGAATTGGTTGGAATTGGTTGGAAATGGCTGGAAATGGTTAGAACTGGTTGGAATTGGGTAGAGCTGGTTGGAATTGGTTGGAATTGGTTGGAATTGGCTCAGGGGCAGCCATGGCAGCTCTGGGCACCCTGTGCCAGAGCCTCCCCCTCTCCCAGCCAGGAATTCCTGCCCCAGATCCCAGCCCAATCTCCCCTTGCCCAGTGGGAAGCCATTCCCTGGCTCCTGTCCCTCCAGCCCTTGGCCCCAGTCCCTCTCCAGCTCTCCTGGAGCCCCTGCAGGGACTCTGAGCATTCCCTGCAGTTTTCCCTTCTCCAGGGGAACATTCCCAACATTCCCAGTGGGAAGCAGGGACCGAGCTGCTGACGGGGAGTAAATTACAGCCCTGCACGGACTCCGCTCCCTCCAGTCTCCCCTTCTCCCTTTATACACCGATTTTCTGGGTTATTTTTGACTCCTGGCCCTGCCTAACGAGCTGCTGACTGCCTTGGCCACCTCCAAGCCGTGACAGATGGCTCCACACGCCGCCGTTAATGTGCTGGAAAACACCCCTGGATGGATCCAGCCCTGCCCGACCCCAGCACGGAGCTCCGGGGAGCCTCCCCGGCCTGGCTTTCATTTCCCTGCCTTTCCCCACTATTTATATCCTGAAGCGTGATCAGATGAGAGCAGGGGATATTTAAAAAAAAAAAAAAAAAAACCCAAATTATTCTTTCCACAGGCCATGACATCACCTTTTCCTCTCGGAAAAGTCGGTAACTCCATACGTTTTCGTGCAGGCAGCCCCACACGGGCTCTGCTCTCCCCTGACGTTCCCCCTCCACGAAAATTAAAGGATAATCGATAGGAAAAATGTGCTACTGGAGAGAAAATTTCTGCTGGAGGCTCCTCTGCTTTCTATTAAGGGCGCTTTGGAAGGAGTTTCGAGTGGCTGAAAGGCAGAGGGATAATTAAACGGCCTAAATTACGGCTTTGAGCAGACAGAGGGCAGGGTGAGATGGGATTTTGGGATGGAATTCCTCCCCTGCAAGGCTGCCGAGGTCCTGGCACAGAGGTTGTGAACTCCTCACCCCTGGAAGCGTCCGAGGCCAAGCTTGGAGTTGGGATTTGGAGAAACTTGGGATGGTGGGAAGTGTTCCTGCCCATGGATGGGGTGGGGATTGGAATTCAAGGTCTTTTCCATCCCAAAATTTGGGATTCTGAGTTCCACAGAGACCCAACAAAAGCAGAATTTCCCCCAAACCGGGGAAGGGCTCACTCATCCCACGAACCTGCTGCCACAGCTGGGTCTGAGAGCAGCTTTGAACCCCAAAATCCACTCCAAACACGAAATCCCAAATCCACAGCAGGAGAGCAGCAGGGAGAGAGGAGCGCGAACTCGGCGTGACCTCGGCGAAATCCCTGAACCTAAAAATACGACGGACAAAAAAACTCTTTCCACCGAGGGCCGGCTATATAAAACCAAAACTCCTCCGGAGCTAAACCTCAAACAACACGAGGCGAATTCCAAGGCTCGCTGTTTTCCTCTGGCATCCCGGAATGTTCGTCCCCGGGACAGAACTGGCTGTTCAGAGCCCCCCCCCCGCCTTGCTCCTGCAGGAGCAATTGTTTTCAAACACTTTGGAAAAGCAATCCCGGCTGCTGGGGCCGCATTCCAGGCAGGATTCCCTCCCCCCGCCAGGTTTTAGGCATTAAGAGGAGCCGAGCGGGAACAGACTTTGTCCTCTCCGCTTCCAAGCCGCCACAAATTAAAGGGAGAAAAGAAGGTTTTTTGGGATCCTGACAGCGCGGAGGATCGTTGAGGAGTTCAGGTTGGAAGAGAGATTCAAGGTCATGGAATGGGTTGGGTTGGAAAGGGCCTTTAGAGATGATCCAGAGCCAAACCACTCATAGGGCAGAGGCAATTCCAACTGTGCCAGGTGGATCCAACCTGGCCTTGGGCACTGCCAGGGATCCAGGGGCAGCCCCAGCAAATCTGGGAATTCCAGCCCAGCCAGGAATTCCTGCCCCAGATCCCAGCCCAATCTCCCCTTGCCCAGTGGGAAGCCATTCCCTGGATCCTGTCCCTCCAGCCCTTGGCCCCAGTCCCTCTCCAGCTCTCCTGGAGCCCCTGCAGGGACTCTGAGCATTCCCTGGAGTTTTCCCTTCTCCAGGGGAACATTCCCAACTCTCCCAGGCTGCCTCCAGAGCAGAGGGGCTCCAGAACCCTGGAATATCAAGACTGGAAGCTTTTGCACCACGTTCCTGCCCTGGAATTCTGGAATGGTTTGGGTGGAAAGAGACTTTCAGGATCATCTCATTCCATCCCTATCCATGGGCAGGAACACCTCCCACTATCCCAGGTGGATCCAAGCCCCAGTGTCCAGCCTGGCCTTGGGCACTGCCAGGGATCCAGGGGCAGCCACAGCAAATCTGGGAATTCCAGCCCAGGCAGGAATTCCTGCCCAAGATCCCACCTAAACCTCTCCTCTTTTCCTTTAAAACCCTTCCCTGCTGTCCTGACCCATGGAAAGCCTCTCCCTGTTCCCTTCCATCCCCTTTGGGCTTCAGGGAGCTCTCCCTTGAACCTTCACCCTCCACCCCAAGCCCAGCCGTGGATTCCTGATCCCTTGGATCCCCCAGAGGCTGGCGACAGCTCAGGATGAGAAAAAACCAAGGAATTTTCAGCAGGATTTGGGTTCCCTGCGTGGTTTGGAGCCGTGAGTCACGGGCAGGGACTATTTCTGGTCACGGGCACAACCCGGCAGGGCTGGGAGCTCCGGGGTTGGCTCCATGTGCTCAACAAAAGATCCCAATCGTCTCTCCCGGGGCTGTCAGTGCCCGTCCCCGCCTCGTTTCCCCATCGGCAGCCCTCATGTCAGCAGCCAAATTAAGGGATTACAGCCCGGAACGTTTAACGAGATTAGATCGGGGGAGTGTTCGCCCTGCCAGCCAACGGGAGGATGGGGAGATGCCAACAGCCTGGGTCACACCTACAGCTCCTGCCCTGTCTGTCTGTCTGTCTGTCTGACAAAAGGCAGGCTTTGTTCCGTGGTGTTCAGCACATCAGGCTGAAAACACACACACACACACACACAAAAACACACACGGGGATTGAAATGAAATTCGCGGATCCGCGGCAACCGGAATTTCCAACTCCCAGCCACACCCCAGCCCGGCACCCAGCTCTTTATGGGATCACAGGAGGGTTTGAGGTGGAAAAGACCACGGGCAAGGAGCTTTCTGCTCAACCAGGCTGCTCCAAGCTCATCCAACCCGGCCTGGATTGGTGGGAAGATCCCAAATAAAAACCCCAGGTGAAAATCGCCGGAATGAAAAGCGCTGCTCACCCCAAAACACACAAAACTCCCGAGGAAGCGCCACAAACAAAAGCTCTGTCTGGCCAAACCAAGCCCAAATTTTGACCAATTAATCAGAAAAGACACGAACGGAGCCAGGGAGGTGAATTATCCCATTTAGGGAACTCAGGCACGAGGAAAGCTGGGGGTGACTCACAGGACCCAACCGCCGCCATCCCCGCGGATTATCCGGGTCCAAGGAAGTTGGGCCATTGAACACCAACTATTCCAGCATTTATTGATGTTTTTATGGGCCAGTTAACACCAACTATTCAGGTGTTTATTTGGTTTTTTTGTAAGGCTCTCAGAGTTGGGGCTCAGTTCTGGCAGCAACGTTCATAAAGTTCAGCCCAAAATAACTCCAATGTCTCCTCAAAACTTTTCTCCCTTGCAAATCCCAAGGTTGGTAATCAGGGAATAAAAATTCCTGCACCAAATCTATGCTTTTCCCAGGAATTCCCAACTGCAGCGTTTTTGGGACTCGTTTGGCTTCAAAGCAAGAAAATTCTCAAGGCAATGAAAAGTTCATCCCAGTGTTCTGTAAAGAGTCGGAGGCACAGCTGCTCTGGAGAAGGGAAAAGTTGGGAGTTTCTTCTCTCTGGGATGGTATTTATGAGGGAATTGTTGAATTATGGAATCATGGAATGGTTTGGGGTGGGAGGGAGTTTAAAATCACCTCATTCCCACCCCATCCATGGGCAGAGGCAATTCCAACTGTGCCAGGTGGATCCAAATCCATCCAACCTGGCCTTGGGCACTGCCAGGGATCCAGGGGCAGCCCCAGCAAATCTGGGAATTCCAGCCCAGGCAGGAATTCCTGCCCCAGATCCCAGCCCAATCTCCCCTTGCCCAGTGGGAAGCCATTCCCTGGCTCCTGTCCCTCCAGCCCTTGGCCCCAGTCCCTCTCCAGCTCTCCTGGAGCCCCTGCAGGGACTCTGAGCATTCCCTGGAGTTTTCCCTTCTCCAGGGGAGCATTCCCAGCCTCTCCCAGCTGCCTCCAGAGCAGAGTGGCTCCAAAATCCTGGAATGGTTTGGGTTGGAAGGGACTTCAGGATCATCCCATCCCACCCCATCCATGTTCAGGGACACCTCCCACTGTCCGAGGTGAATCCCAGCCCCAATGTCCAACCTGGCCTTGGGCACTGCCAGGGATCCAGGGGCAGCCCCAGCAAATCTGGGAATTCCAGCCCAGGCAGGAATTCCTTCCCAAAATCCATCCCTGCCCTCAGCTGCTCCTGAGGCTCCATCCCCTCCCTGATCCTCTCTCCCTCAGCATTACCCGGACACTCCTGGAATCCAGGAACTCCTCCTGGTCCCACGGAATGTTTCCTCCTCCCCTCAGGTCAGTCCCACACCTGCTCTGAGGTCCAGGTCTGGACCTTCATCCCAATCCCACAATGTCCCCTCCCTGCTCTGGTGGCCAGGCCACCCTCATCTTCATCAATTAAAGGCTGGGCCTGACGATCCCAGAGATCTTTTCTGACCTCAATGATTCCATGATCCTGCAATTAAAGCCCATTAGGCTAATTGCACCCAGGACATGGAACCCTCCTGGGGCTGATCCCACCACGGAGTTGTCCAGGATATGCAGGAAAACAGGGAATAATGAAGGTATTTGTGCTAATTTTTACTCCAAACTGCACTCAGGATTTCCAATCTTGTTAAATCTGTGATGTTTTGGAGAATTTGTTCCATTTCCAGCATGAAGTGTTGGGTTTATCACAGGACAGGACACAAAGTCATTCTGCAGGGACAGGAGCTCAGCCCAGGATATTCCTGGCTGGTTAATTTGGGGTGTGAAGAACCACAGAACCAACCTGGATTCGTGGGAAGATCCCAAATAAAAACCCCAGGTGAAAATCACCGGAATTAAAGTGCTGCTCACAAAAGTTCTCACTCCAAACCACACAAAACTTCCACGGAATTTCTGAGGCTGGAAAAATCCTCTCAGATCACTCAGCACTGCCCCACGTTCCCAAGTGCCATCTCCACACAGCTCTGAAATCCCTCCAGGGATGGGGACTGGGCTGGAAAACCTTTTCCATCAAAAAATTCCCCTTAATATCCCAACCTGAACCGGATATTCACCTGCCTGCGTCCCCTCCACCCCTTTTGGAGACCACAACTCCATAAATGAAAAGCTGGGAGGTGAAGCAGGTTCAGCACAGCTGGGCTGGAACAAACCCCAGCTCAGCTCCCGTCCCTCCCCGGGGAGCAGCGCTGTGACCTCGCAGATGTGGACACACATCTGATTACCCACCCGTCACTCAGCCCGGCCCCTCCGCCCCTCCAGGCCCCGAAAATCATCCAGCAGCTGCTGCTCCAGAGGGACACGAATCCCTTGGATGCTCGTGGACAGCTGGGACACCTCCGGGCTTCTCCGGCAGCAACACCTGCGGGATCACGGCGTCATCTGGGCTGGAAAAACCCTCCCAAATTGAGTCCAAATCACTCAGAGCCACCAAGGCCACCACTGACCACGTCCCCAAGGGCTCTGAAATCCCTCCAGGGATGTGGGCTCCACCACCACCCTCAGAAATTTTGTTTACTGCTTGAGGACCTTTTCTCCTACAGGAATTCTGCAGGAAATCTTAAATACTTGCACTTAAATCTTGCACTTTAACATTGATATGGATTTAGAGCATGAAACTTCCCACTTCCACCAGATCAACCTCAAAACCTTCCCAAAACTCTCCACTTCCACCAGATCAACCTCAAAACCCTCCCAAAACTCTCCACTTCCACCAGATCAACCTCAAAACCCTCCCAAAAAACCTGGGCTTAAAAATAACCCATTTAAACATTTAATGGCACTTAATCCAAGCCCTGGGATGGGCAGAACCACCAGGAATGGAAATGCCCATTTTTATCAAATTAATTTTTAGCTGATGAATCAAAAAACCATCCTGTGATGCCGTGAATCCCACAGGAAGGTTGGAATGGATCCCAGCAGGATGTTCCTGGCCAGACAGTGCCACCTTGCTGTCAACCCATCAGGGAAGTGACATCTGGGATGTGCAGCACCCTCACCTCGAGTGACCCGGGAATTCTGGGCTGGAACACCACCCTAAAATCATCTTTATCCCAATTCTTAACCCATTCCAAGTGATCTTGCTCTCTTTTCTTCATGTTAGAGCCAGGATTAATGCTGTTTTCACAGTTGGACTCAGATTCATAAGAGTTCATAAGATTCATAATTAATATCTTATCATTAATAAGATATTAATTCTTATTTAAAGCACAGTCTCAGGAGTTGTGAGCTCTGGCTAACAGGAAATGGTGATGCCTCCAACTCTTCCCAACGTCTTTTAAATTATAATTATCCAATAACAAATTGACACCTACATTATTTATACTTTTGACCCAATAATTGACCAACCAAGGTCTGCCCAATAAGAAAAAATCACCCCAAAACCACAAAGAAGGTGAAGAAGGACTTAGATAAATCCTCCATCTTGCCCCTTGTATATTAATACATACTAAAACCCTAAATTTAAGTTTTTCACCCTGTGAAATACTTTTCAATACTTTCAAACTACACACAATATTTTTTAAACTCCACACCCACAACCCCAGCGCCATCACTCAATTTTGGAAGCCTTTTCCAAGGTCTCAGGTGGAATGCAGTATTTGGTTGAGGGTCAATGTCCCTCAGGACAGAAATCCTGGAATTTTCAGCCTCCAGGATTCCAATGTTGCTCTCATGGATTCTCCCACAGCTCCACATCCATCGTTCCCAGAGTTTTTCTCCACCTCTGGAGGTTGAACTCCCTCTCCTCTGCCTCATCCCTGCCCTTCCTCTCTGCCCTCATCGATTTTCCTGCTAATCCAACGCTCCGTAAACGCCGCTCAATATTTGTATTCCTTGAATTCAGCGGGGAAAAAAATCAATGGGAAGCTCCAAGGACAGACTGCTCTGGGATTGAGTGCCTGGGAGGGAATTAATCCCTCATTCCTGAGGGATTCAGGCTCTGAGGCTTTGCCATCAAAGTCACCTTAGTGGGGAAGAGCCCCCAGCGGTCCTGCCCCTCATCCCACGGTGTTATCCCAGGATAATTGGATATGGAGGAACACCCCAAGCTTTTCCAGCAGCTAAAGTTGCTCTGAAACTTTCCAGCTGCCCTGGAGAGGTCAGGAGGAGAAGAATGAGGCAGGGATTCACCGGGATAAAATTTCCCTATGGCTTCAAACTGTCCCGGCCACCCACGGCGCTCCGGCTGGGGGATCCCATTCCAGGGAAACCCGGGAGCAACAGGAGCTCCCTGGAGGAGGGGAGGGAACCTCACAGGGCACCAGGGGAAGGTTGGAGGGATGAATGAATGAAAGGCAGCTCCATAAAAGCTCCTTTATGGACGGCAGCTCCTCCTCATCCCCCCGGATCACCGGGGCGGGTTGGGTTTCCCGGCTGGGGGTGAGGAGGTGAAGGGCACCCACCCCTGGCCCTCTCTGTTCCTGTCAGTCCCGCCCCAATCCGTGGGATAAAGGGGAATGTGGGCCCTGAAAATTCCAGTGGTGTCTGTTTTCCTGGCTGCAGTTACAGGGATGGAATCTCGGGAAGGAGATCCCGGCTCCCACAGCACCAGGGGCAGCCAGAGGGTGCTCAGGAAGGAGCCAGAGGCTCCAGCTGAGTCTTGGAGGAGGGAAACCCGATGGAAAACACGTTCCTGGCTCAGTGCAAGGTCCCTTGGGATGAGGTTCTCCATGGAGTCCCTGGGAGTGGCTCCTTTTGGCCATAAAATTCCACCAGACCAGGCTGGAGTCATTCCCCAGCCCTGGAAGTGTCCAAGGCCAGGCTGGAGCACCCTGAGATGGCAGAAGGTGCCCCTGCCCACGGCAGGGGCTTGGAATTAGAGGATTTTTGGGGTCTCTTCCCATCCAAACCATTCCCCGACTCCGTGATTGATGTGGGAATCTCTCCCACCTCACCAGCCCCTGCTCATCCAACACCAGCTCCCACAAACTCCTCCAGCTCCTCATTCCCTCCCTCCATCCCCTTTGTCCTGAGAGGCTCCCAGCGAGCGAGGGTTTGATTGTTTGTTTGCTTTTATTGTTCCAGAGTGGAAGGTGTCCCTGCCCAGAGAGGATTTTTGGGGTCCCTTTCCATCCAAACCATTCCCTGACTCCGTGACTGATGTGGGAAGAGTCTCTCCCACCTCACCACCCTCTGCTCATCCAACACCAGGTCCCACAAACTCCTCCAGCTTTGCAGCTCCTCATTCCCTCTATTCATCCCCTTTGTCTGAGAGGCTCCCAGCGAGTGAGGATTTGATTGTTTGCTTGCTTTTATTGTTCCAGAGTGGAAGGTGTCCCTGCCCATGGAAAGGGATTCAAATTAGAGGATTTTTGGGGTCCCTTCCCATCCAAACCATTCCCTGACTCCGTGACTGATGTGGGAAAAGTCTTTCCCACCTCACCACCCCCGCTTCCAACACCCAACCACCAAGTCCCAAACCCCACTCCTCCAGCTCCTCATTCCCTCCCTTCATCCCCTTTGTCTGAGAGGCTCCAGCAAGCGAGGATTTGATTGTTTGTTTGCTTTTATTGTTCCAGAGTGGAAGGTGTCCCTGCCCACGGCAGGGGCTTGGAATTGGAGGATTTTTGGGGTCCCTTTCCATCCAAACCATTCCCTGACTCTGTGACTGATCTGGGAAAGGTCTGTCCCACCTCACCACCCCCTGCTCATCCAACACCAGCTCCCACAAACTCCTCCAGCTCTCCGGCTCCTCATTCCCTCCCTTCATCCCTTTTGTCTGAGAGGCTCCAGCAAGCGAGGATTTGATTGTTTGTTTGCTTTTATTGTTCCAGAGTGGAAGGTGTCCCTGCCCATAGAGGATTTTTGGGGTCCCTTCCCATCCAAACCATTCCCTGACTCCATGATTGATGTGGGAAAAGTCTCTCCCACCTCACCAGCCCCTGCTCATCCAACACCAGGTCCCACAAACTCCTCCAGCTTTGCAGCTCCTCATTCCTTCCCTCCATCCCCTTTGTCCTAAAGGCTCCCAGCGAGTGAGGATTTGATTGTTTGTTTGCTTTTATTGTTCCAGAGTGGAAGGTGTCCCTGCCCACCACTTGGGGGTTGGAATTGGAGGATTTTTGGGGTCCCTTTCCATCCAAACCATTCCCTGACTCTGTGACTGATCTGGGAAAGGTCTGTCCCACCTCACCAGCCCCTGCTCATCCAACACCAGGTCCCACAAACTCCTCCAGCTCTCCAGCTCCTCATTCCCTCCCTCCATCCCCTTTGTCTGAGAGGCTCCCAGCGAGCGAGGATTTGATTGTTTGTTTGCTTTTATTGTTCCAGAGTGGAAGATGTCCCTGCCCACAGCAAGGGGTTGGAATTGGAGGATTTTTGGGGTCCCTTTCCATCCAAACCATTCCCTGACTCTGTGACTGATCTGGGAAAGGTCTGTCCCACCTCACCACCCCCTGCTCATCCAACACCAGCTCCCACAAACTCCTCCAGCTCTCCGGCTCCTCATTCCCTCCCTTCATCCCTTTTGTCTGAGAGGCTCCAGCAAGCGAGGATTTGATTGTTTGTTTGCTTTTATTGTTCCAGAGTGGAAGGTGTCCCTGCCCATAGAGGATTTTTGGGGTCCCTTCCCATCCAAACCATTCCCTGACTCCATGATTGATGTGGGAATCTCTCCCACCTCACCAGCCCCTGCTCATCCAACACCAGGTCCCACAAACTCCTCCAGCTTTGCAGCTCCTCATTCCTTCCCTCCATCCCCTTTGTCCTAAAGGCTCCCAGCGAGTGAGGATTTGATTGTTTGTTTGCTTTTATTGTTCCAGAGTGGAAGGTGTCCCTGCCCACGGCAGGGGCTTGGAATTGGAGGATTTTTGGGGTCCCTTTCCATCCAAACCATTCCCTGACTCCGTGACTGATGTGGGAAAAGTCTCTCCCACCTCACCACCCTCTGCTCATCCAACACCAGCTCCCACAAACTCCTCCAGCTTTGCAGCTCCTCATTCCCTCCCTCCATCCCCTTTGTCTGAGAGGCTCCCAGCGAGCGAGGGTTTGATTGTTTGTTTGCTTTTATTGTTCCACAGGGCCGGGTGTCGACAGCCTCCGCAATCCCCAGCGCCCAGAAACCCCGGCAGCGCTCCCCGCGCCCACAAGTGCTAACAGGACATGTTTGCACTCTGAGTTTTTGGGGTTTTTTTTGTTGTTTGGAGGCTCTGGGGAACATCCAGGCTCTTTCAAGTCCTCCCCATGCCACTGCATCCCTCCTGGATGGAGAGTGATGGCTCTGGAGCCTGAGCAGCCAGAGGGGATGGGGATCTGTGTGATTTTAATGGGATTGAACCACAAAAAGAAACACTAAGACCAGTTTAAAAAAGACAGACTTTTCCCACCAGTTTAAAGACCAGTTTAAACCCACCAAGGCAGGAAAAATCAAGAGTTAAGGCTCTAAATCTGCTCCGAGCTCCTGCTTTTGTGTTTCCTGCCTTTTTCCCATCCCTTTTTCCGCAGGCAGCTTGGATTTCCAGCCTGAACTTTGGAGGATCCCTCCTCTGTGAGCCAGGCAGTTAACACTGATTTAAAAACAAATAAACCCCTCCGTGTGCCCTCCTCCAACACTGCTGGGATTTGGGCACTGGGAAAGAAAAGAATAGGAAGTGCCCTGAGCCTGACAAGGATGAACAGAGTGGTTTGGCCAAGGTTCTGGAATGTTCTCCCTGGAGCGCCGCCCGAGGGATCCCCGCTGGTTCCCCAACAATCCAAGCCTGAGCACGTGGATCCACGGGGAGATGTGTTGGAGGGAGGAAAAATGGATTTACAGATCAGCTCTGATGGGTCTCCAGCGTGGAGCGGCATTCCCGGTGGGAATTCCGGGAAGGGCGAGCAGGGCCAGGGGTGTGGGACACCTGGAAGAGCAGGGCCGTGGGCTGGAGCTCAGCCTGAGCTTCAGGAGATCCCAAAAGAGTTCCCAACCATCTCTTGCTACTTCTTGGATGTCTCCCAACTGCCCTGGGATAGATTTCCACCCGGATCCTGTTGGTTTTCCAGGGAAAACGCCTCATTTTGATGGCACTGCTTGGAGGTCACACGTGAACACCAAGGCACAAGGATCTGGTGATGTTGGGAGCAGGAAATAAAGCCAAAAAAGGAACAGATTTCCACCCAAATCCAGTTTTTTCCCTGTTTTTTTCCCTGGTTTTCCATGGAAAACGCCTCATTTTGATGTCACAGCCCAGGGGTCACACGTGAACACCAAGGCACAAGGGTCAGTGATGTTGGGAGCAGGAAATAAAGCCGAAACAGGAACAGATTTCCACCCAAATCTAGTAGGTTTCCATGGAAAATGCCTCATTTTGATGGTACTGCCTGGAGGTCATGTGTGAACACCAGGGCACAAGGGTCAGTGATGTTTGGAGCAGGAAATAAAGCCAAAAAAGGGAACAGATTTAGACCTGGATCCAGTTGGTTTTCCATGCAAAACGACTCATTTTGATGTCACTGCCTGGAGGTCACACATGAATACCAAGGATCAGGTGATGTTGGGAGCAGGAAATAAAGCAAAAAAGGAACAGATTTAGACCTGGATCCAGTTGGTTTTCCATGGAAAACGCCTCATTTTGATGGCACTGCCTGGAGGTCACATGTGAACACCAGGGCACAAGGGTCAGATAATGTCGGGAGCAGGAAATGAAGCCAAAAAGGACAGATTTCCACCCAGATCCAGTTGGTTTTCCATGGAAAACGCCTCATTTTGATGTCACTGCCCAGGGGTCACATGTGAACACCAAGGCACAAGGGTCAGGTGATGTTGGCAGCAGGAAATAAAGCAAAAAAGGGAACAAATTTCCACCCAGATCCATTTGGTTTTCCAGGGAAAACATCTCATTTTGATGTGGCTGCCTGAAGCCAAAAAAGGAACAGATTTCCACCCAGATCCAGTTGTTTTTCCAAGGAAAATGCCTCATTTTGATGTCACAGCCTGGAGGTCACACGTGAACACCAAGGCACAAGGATCTGGTGATGTTGGGAGCAAAAAATAAAGCCAAGAAAGGGCCCCTCACTGAACATCTGTGGGTTTGGGGTTGAGAATTTTGGTTTTTCTCCATTCTTTTGTTTCTTCACCTCTCCCAAGTGTTTTTAAGGAGCCATGGGAGAGGGTTGGATGGAGACAATGCTTCAATGGGGAATGCTCCCTTCTCCCAAGGGAAAAGCAACAGGAAAAGAGGAAACGGCCTCAAGTTGTGCCAGGGGAGGATCAGGTATTGGGATTTGGTTATTAAGGAAGATTTTTTTTCCTGGAAAGGATTGTCCAGCCCTTTAACTCAATAAATCTCAATAATTCACAGATTTTCCAAAGGGAAATTAATTCCAATTATGGAATGACATTTCTGGAGAGGGAAATCCAACATATAGGTGATTTCTTTATGTTAAAGAAATGATTGACCTCCCCCTGCCAATGACCTTGGAGAGGACACTCAGCCACCCCTGAGCACCCCCAGGAATTTGTTTTGGCTTCCCCAGGCAAGCTGGGAATTCGGGAAAGCCGGGATAATTTGGGTTTCTGGAAGCAGAGAGGTGGGACAGAGGGGAATATTAATAATATTAATATTAATAATAATAATAACAACAACTTCTGGGAAGCTGATGTGGTTACGGCTGCCTAGAGGAGCCTCCATCACACTCGGGGGTGTTAGGAAACAAAATATCCTTTAATTAGCAGTAATTAGCTGAGCTGGAAGTCAGGCACCTGCCCTTGCTGCTCCCCATTATCCCTTCAGACCCTTCAGGGCTTCGTGTTTGCACAAGAAGCAGCAAAACGGGCGCTTCCCAATGGCCTGTGGGCATCACCTTAATGAAGGTGATTAATTAACCCTGGATAAACGATCCAGGAGATATCAGTCAGTGCGAGGAACCTGGAGAGGAGCCACAGAAGTAATGAAGATCCTGGAGATAGGATCTGAACAGCAAAATCCGGGATTTAAGGGTCATGATCCAACCAGCTCCAACCTCTCCTTGCTGGGAAATGAGGGATTAGGGCTGACACTGGAACCTGTGTCTTCACACCTCGGCTTCCTGAGTGCTCCAGGTGTTTGCCAGGGAAAATCCAGGGAATTCTGGGATTCAGAGTTTCCCCTGGCACATTTGGGAGGCGTGGGCAAGGATCCAGAGCTGGAAAAGGGCTTTGCATCACCGGGATGGACACAACAACGTGGCAGAGGCCAGAGAAAAAGTGATTAAAGAATTAAAGGATCCACAGGAGTAAAGGATGCAGGAAAACAGGGAGAACAGTTGAGGGTTGGTTGATGATCTGGGAGGTGTTTCCCAATTCTGTGCTGATTATAAAGTTAAAAAACATGCAAAGTACAAATGTCATCTTTCCATGGCAAAAACGCCCCCAGCAAAGGGCCCTGAACACCGAAGGTGAGCAGGAACCCGAAAGTACAACCTGAAAAATCATGGAGTCATGGAATGTGTTGGGTTGTGCATGGAGTCATGGACTGGGTTGGGTTGTGCATGGAGTCATGGACTGGGTTGGGTTGTGCATGGAGTCATTGAATGGTTGGGTTGTGCACCATGGAGTCATGGAATGAGTTGGGTTGTGCACCATGGAGTCATGGAATGGGTTGGGTTGTGCATGGAGTCATGGAATGTGTTGGGTTGTGCACCATGGAGTCATGGACTGGGTTGGGTTGTGCATGGAGTCATGGAATGTGTTGGGTTGTGCACCATGGAGTCATGGAATGTGTTGGGTTGTGCACCATGGAGTCATGGAATGGGTTGGGTTGTCCATGGAGTCATGGACTGGGTTGGGATGTGCACCATGGAGTCATGGAATGGGTTGGGTTGTGCACCATGGAGTCATGGAATGAGTTGGATTGTGCACCATGGAGTCATGGAATGGGTTGGGTTGTCCATGGAGTCATGGAAGGGGTTGGGTTGTGCGCCATGAAGTCATGGAATGGGTTGGGTTGTGCATGGAGCCATGGAAGGGGTTGGATTGTGCACCATGGAGTCATGGAAGGGGTTGGGTTGTCCATGGAGCCATGGAATGGGCTGGGTTGTGCATAGAGTCATGGAATGAGTTGGGTTGTGCACCATGGAGTCATGGAATGGGTTGGGTTGTCCACAGAGCCATGGAATGGGTTGGGTTGTGCATGGAGTCATGGAATGGTTGGGTTGTCCATGGAATCATGGCACAGTTTGGGTTGTGCACCATGGAGCTGATCCAGTTCCAGTTTTGGGATGGGCAGGGACAGCTCTCACTATCTCAGGGGGATCCAAGCCCCCCAAGCCTGGCCTGGGACACTTCCAGGAGCAGCCACAGTTTCCCTGGACAAATCCAGCTCAGATCCTTCCTTGTCCGGGAATTCCAAGATCTGCCCCAGCTCCGAGGCCGGACAAGGCAGCGGGAAACGGGGTTTGGAGCCAGAGGAACAATTTGGGGATGAAAACCAACGAGTGAAAGGAGCTGCAAACCCCTCATGAGTCACTTTTTCATCCCTGCCCTCCCAAATCTCCAGTGACTAACGTGGCAGCCCGGCAGACACAAGCAGGGACACGCCAGAGGAGACACCTCGGCGGGAGGGCTCGGCTAATCCACCATCCCCTCTCCTGCTGCATCTCCCAGCAAAACCAGTTTGCTGAGCAGGACGGCTCTGGGCTCACCCCAAAGTCTTGTTTTGGTTCTGCTAACCCAAACTTTGCAGGGTTGGGGAGGCACATTGAACTGTGAAATAGAAAAACAAGCTTAAAAAAACAACCCAGAGATCCCTGCCTGGTGGGAACGAACTTTCAGGGTGTCCAGGGATGGAGCTGAGAGGTGGCTAGAGCCACCAGGGTCACATCAGGGACACCTTCAGCCCAAATTCCCAAGGGCTTTCCACCAGGGATGGAGCTGAGAGGTGGCCAGAGCCACCAGGGTCACACCAGAGGGACCTTCAGCCCAAATTCCCATGGGATTTCCCTCAACCACCAGTGACAGAGCTGAGAGGTGGCCAGAGCCACCAATGTCACACCAGGGTCACCTTCAGCCCAAATTCCAAAGGGCTTTCCCTCAACCACCAGTGACAGAGCTGAGAGTGGCCAGAGCCACCAGGGTCACACCAGGGTCACCTTCAGCCCAAATTCCCAAGGGCTTTCCCTCAGCCACCAGTGATGGAGTTGAGAGGTGGCCAGAGCCACCAATGTCACCTCAGGGGCATCTTCAGCCCCAATTCCCATGGGATTTCCCTCAACCACCAGGGATGGAGCTGAGAGGTGGCCAGAGGCACCAGGGTCATGTCAGGGGCACCTTCAGCCCAAATTCCCATGGGATTTTCCTCAGCCACCAGGGATGGAGCTGAGAGGTGGCCAGAGCCACCAATGTCACACCAAGGACACCTTCAGGCCAAATTCCCAAGGGATTTCCCTCAGGCACCAGGGGTGGAGCTGAGAGGTGGCCAGAGCCACCAGGGTCATGTCAGGGGGACCTTCAGCCCAAATTCCCAAGGGCTTTCCCTCAGCCACCATCCTGCAGGAGATGGAAGCCCTGGAGCAGATGGAAGCAGCAGGAGACAGGGCTAAAACTCATGGGACGTCCTGAGCAGGAAGAGATCCACCAAGATTGAGTACAGCTCCTTCCCTTGCTCCAAACACCCCCAAAATTCCACCCTGGGCATCCCTGGGATGATGATGATGATGATGTTCCAACGCTCCTGGAGCCACAGCAGCCTTGGGAATGTGACCATTCCCCGGGGAGCTGTTCCAGTGCCACAAGGACACAATTCCAGGTCTCCCAGTGCCTCTAGAGCAGCCAGAGGGGGTTCCAAACACCTGATGGATCAGCTGATTTTGGATAATCAGCTGATTTGGGTATCCAGCCCAACATTCCAGCCCAGCTGGAGCTCCCGGGGTGACCTCACACCGGCTGTTCCCTCCGAGGGAGCAGGAGGTTCCTTCAGAGCAGGCACGGAGCCCAGGAATGCAGGGCTCTGGAATGGGAGGCTCAGGGATGAGCTCACACCGCAGCTTTGCTCCTCTCTTTGGGGTTTTTATTTTAGATAAAAGGGTTTGAAGGGTTGAGGAAAACGGGAACATCTGGTGGCTGCACACAGAGCAGGAGAGAGGGGAAAACCTGGGTGAAGTTATGGATGCTCCTGGATCCCTGGAGTGTCCAAGGGCAGGCTGGACTTTGGGGTTTGGAGCAGTGGGAGGTGTCCCTGCCCATGAATGAAATGGGATGGGATTTAAGGTCCCTTCTCAACCAAAAGTTTAAAAAGTTATAAATTATAAAGTTATATTCATATATTATATAATTCCATGATTCCATCACAGAGCAGGGATGGAAGGGAATTGTGTTCCCGAGGGGATCATTCTTTGAGTGTCTCTATCAGGAGTAGTAAGAGAAAAATGAACACATTGGAGGCAGACTTCCCATTTCTTTCTTTCTTTCTTTCTTTCTTTCTTTCTTTCTTTCTTTCTTTCTTTCTTTCTTTCTTTCTTTCTTTCTTTCTTTCTTTCTTTCTTTCTTTCTTTCTTTCTTTCTCTCTTCTCTTCTCTTCTCTTCTCTTCTCTTCTCTTCTCTTCTCTTCTCTTCTCTTCTCTTCTCTTCTCTTCTCTTCTCTTCTCTTCTCTTCTCTTTCTCTCTCTCTCTTTCTCTCTTTCTCTCTTTCTTTCTCTTTCTTTCTCTCCTTCTCTCCTTCTCCTTCTCCTTTTCCTTCTCCTCCTCCTTCTTCTCCTTCTCCTTCCTTCCTTCCTTCCTTCCTTCCTTCCTTCCTTCCTTCCTTCCTTCCTTCCTTCCTTCCTTCCTTCCTTCCTTCCTTCCTTCCTTCCTTCCTTCTTTTCTCTCTCTTTCTCTCTTCCTTTCCTTCTTTTTTTCTGGCCGGGGTCCATCAGGATCCCACAACAGCCCCAGCTGGATCCCAACACGGGGAAAACACACACAGAGCACTTCCCATGGGACAGGCAGTAACAGAGTCACGGAATGGGTTGTGTTGGATGGGACCTTAAATCCCAACAATTCCACCTCATCCATGGGCAGGGACACCTCCCACTGTCCCAGGTGGATCCAGCCTGGCCTTGGGCACTTCCAGGGATCCAGGGGCAGCCCCAGCAAATCTGGGAATTCCAGCCCAGGCAGGAATTCCTGCCCAATATTCCACAAAAATCTCTCTTTTCCCAGTGGAAGCCATTCCCTGGCTCCTGTCCCTCCAGCCCTTGGCCCCAGTCCCTCTCCAGCTCTCCTGGAGCCCCTGCAGGGACTCTGAGCATTCCCTGGAGTTTTCCCTTCTCCAGGGGAACATTCCCAGCCCTCCCAGCCTGGCTCCACAGCAGAGGGGTTCCAAAATCGTGGAATGGGTTGGGTTGAGAGTGACCCTAAATCCCATCCCATTCCCAGCCCATCCATGGGCAGGGACACCTCCCACTGTCCCAGGTGGATCCAGCCTGGCCTTGGGCATTCCAGGGATCCAGGGGCAGCCCCAGCAAATCTGGGAATTCCAGCCCAGGCAGGAATTCCTGCCCAACATCCCACCTAAGCCTGACCTTGGCCTGTCTTACCCTCACCAGTGGGATTTGAGGAGCTGAAATCCACCAAGTTTCCATAAAGCAAAGCAGGAAAACGCTGGGGGAGAATCGTGGAACCTCCCTGCCCGCATCCCTTGGGACACCCAGGTGTTTTCCCACCTGCCCTGGCCCAAACACCCCTCTGGCTCCTGCAGAGGGAATCCAGCAGTCAGGATTTACAATTCACTGGACAGAAGGAGAGGCTGGGAGGAGGGAGCTCCAATTCCCTCCCTGGAGCTCAGAGTGAAATTCCTCAAGTGCTGGAGGCAGATTTTCCTTGGAAGGCGGCCACGAGCGCTGATCTGGCTTCTAGGAGAGATCAGGGATGGCAGGGACCTCGCAGGCCAGCACAAAATCCTCACAGAAAAACCCAGGAAAACCCAAAATTAAAACATTCCCAGCCGTGGGGAAAAGCAGGGAATGATTCCACACACCTGAGAGCACCTGGAGATCTCCAGGGATATTTGGACATTTGGATATTTGGATATTTGTGTTTGGTGGAGATGCAGAGGAGTTGATTATTTCAAATTTCAGCAGGGTTATTTAAGGGACTGAATTTATTTCAAGTTTCTAAAATACAGCACTGAGTGTGCAAGAGCAACGTTTAAATTGGAAGGGGGAAAAGAAAATATCCATCCCTTGTAAAACCTTAAATATTTGAGTCTCACTCCTGCAGAAGGACTTGAGATGGGAGCTGGTTTCCTTTACGACTTCATTAAGGCTATTTATGGATTTAGAATTGTCCCAGAATAGGAAACCAAGCCCCATTTTACATTTCTGTCTGCCTAAAATAGTGATTTTTTTTTTTTTTTTTTTTGATTCTTTGGGCTTGACTCTTCCTCTTTTCCAGACAGGGATGGAATTGCTCCCGATTTCCTTGGGCACCAGGGGAAAATCAGGATTTTGGTGGACTAAATTTGAGTCTGCTGCTCTGAACAAGGACAAACCCTGATGCCTTTAAACAGTGACATCTTTTTAGGGTTTGTTTCCCACTAAAAGGATCTGTACCAGGGCACCACATTTTCCCATCACTTCATATTTTATTAATTTTGGCCATTCCCTCAATCATCCCCCACTCCTGTGAAAATTTTCTTGGATTTATAAATGTTCTGTAACGGCTCCTACCGAAATAAGTTGGGAAGGGAAATTTTTCTCTTTCATTTCCCTGCTCGGGAGAGTTTTTGCCCAATCATTTTTCCTCCCTCCTTCCCCCCCAGCCAGGTCATTCCATTTAAATCAACACTGTGGTGACATTTCACAGAATCGTCATTGTGGTGACATTTCACAGAATTGTGGAATGGTTTGAGTTGGAAAGGACCTTAAATCTCATCCATTCCCACCCCATTCTATGGGCAGGGACACCTTCCACTATCCCAGCCCCAATTTCCAGCCTGGCCTTGGACAATTCCAGGGATGCAGGGAAATCTGGGAATTCCAGCCCAGCCCTCCCCACCCTCACAGAGAGGAATTCCTTCCCAATATCCCATTTAATCTTCTCTCTTTCAGCTTAATTTCATGTCATAAAAGACAAAGAATGTCAAGTCCAAAAAGAAAAATTTCGAGATGAGTCAAAGAACAATCAAAGATCTTCATCCATGACCTTCCCACCTCTCCCAGCTGGAGCTGTGGTCCAACAAGAAGTGCTGGGAGTGTTGGAGGTCACAGAGCAGCCACCAGAGCCTTGCTTGGATGGAGTCTGGTGACACATCCCAACATTCCAAGGTACCACCAAATCATGGACAGGACCAGGGAGTGGGAACTGCCTCATCTTCCCATGCTAAGTCAGGGATGGGTCAGCTCTTCCCCGTTATCTCTACAACATCTTGTTTGTCCCCTCATCATCCATCATCCAGGAGATCCAGGACTTCCCACCCTCACCTGGAACTTGTACCTGCCCTTTTCTCCTGGAATGGTTCACAGGGTGAATATTCACAGAATCCTGGAATGCTTTGGGTGGGAAGGGATCTTAAAGGCCACCCAGTGCCACCCCCTGGCATGGGCAGGGACACCTCCCACGTGTCCCAGGGTGCTCCAACCCTTGTCCAAGCTGGAGATTCAGAGGTGCTGCTGTTTTTAAAGGCAAGAACAAAACTCGGCGGAAATAAAGAGGAAACCTCCATGTCCATAGACACCCATTGGACAGAAGAGGAAGGATTGAGGAGTCTCTTCCTCCTCCTCACCCAAGCTGGGTCTCTTTGGTTTTGGGCTCAAGAACCACTCAAACCTTTCACTGCTTGACCTCACCGAGCATTTTCAGGCCCAGCTTCCCTCTCCAAAACCTCCAGGCATTCACGGCCCGGCGCTTGGAAAAGGCCCAAGGCCTCCACATTTCCTCACACCCTCAATAAAGCACCGAGGAGCTAATGAAGATAAAAACATCAACGCAGCCCGGTGATAACGCACACCTCTCCCGTGGAGCTGTCGGGACCTTTCTGCAAACAAATTTGGCATTTCCTGGCCGGCCCAGGCCCGGAAAGCAGCATTGCCACGTTATTAAAATTAACACAAGTGTCGTGGGATGACAGATGGCTCCCCGCACATCAATTGGATGCTTGAGGAGTTCTCAAACCCTGGCGGGTTGAAAGCGGCTCCAGAGGCAGGCGCAAGATCATCGATACAAGGGATTATGCAGATCTAAGAAATACCCAGGGCACCCGCAAGTTTTTCAGAATGCAAACGACGTCAACCCCGCGAACAAGAGGCACTGCATCATGATGGCAGCAGGGACAAAGCCAGGGGGGTTTAAGGGACAAAAAAAGATTGTTTTAATAGGAGAGAAGCATCAGTCATTGAGTCTCACTTCATTCAGACTTTCTCTCCGACCCATCCATCTTCAGTGCCAAGAGATGACAGGACCACCTCACTTTTTCCCCCCGGGCCTAGCGTATCAATAATGCCCATTTCTCCCCAAACAAATGACTCGCCCAGAATGGCCCTTTTCCCAAAAATTGGCTGCCAAGCCCCACAAAGGCCTCAGTACCTGCTACGGTCAACTTGGCTCCAACGGGGCCCCCTCCAGAGGTGGCCACCGATGGGTGGAGCCTTCCCCAACCCAATGTCCCCAAGAGCCACTTTTGTCATCGCTGGCCGGGGAGCATCTGCGGAAGAGGGGACCGGGACGGGGGGGTGGTGACACAGAGAGAGAGAGAGGGACACAAACGGGCACGGCCACAGGGGAATGCAAATCCCTCGGCCCTCGCAAACGCCTCCGTGGGCATTCTCTGGGGAACAAAGGTCCCCGAGGCGGGCGGGCTCTGCATCACTGCTCTCTCTGTTCCCAGCACCTGCTCGGCACCGGCCGCGGTCCCGCCGAGGCCGCAGAAGCCAACGGCAGCACAATGGCCCTGGTTGGCCAGGGTCAGGCCAGGCTTTCTTCCTCGCCCCCTTCCACCAGCCCTTTTCACCTCCACCACCATCTCCAGGAGGTGGCTTGGAGGGGATGAGAGCAGGAGGAGGAGGAGGGGGGAAATATAGGTCTCTGGCGTAAATCACTGACGCCGTTTCCCCTCCTTCTCCCTTCCCTTAAGACCTGATGGTCTTCAGTCACACATCTTAAAAGCAAAACAAAAAACAAAAACACAAAGACTTACTTGTCTCAAGTCGATGAAGGCCAACTGCAGCGTGTCCCCTTGGAACCCAGGCACTGGGCCGGATCTGGCAAACTCTGTGGGAAAGAAAAGAGGATAAAAAGCGCCTTTAACTAACCATGGACAGGGAGATTGGCAGACGGATGACAGGGAAGACAAGAGAGGCTGGGGGAGAGGAGGACCGCGCTTCTAAGGAGTCATGTCTCCCTCCCTTCAGCGTCTTTGTTCGCCCTTCAAAATTCGTGTCATCAAAACACCATTAATTCCACCGTCCTGACAGCAAGGAAACTGTACTAATTCGACCTGAAATTTATTCCCATGAGCCGCGCTGGGCTTCAGAGTATTTGTTTTGTGAACGGACAAACAACTCGCCCAGAAGAAAAAGGGGGGGATGGGGGGGGGGGGGGGGGTGGAAAAGTTTTTCCTCTCAACACAATAAAATCTTCAGCTGTGAAACTCTTTTCAGTTCCGAAAGCTATTTATATTTTAGGGCGCTGAAGGAATTTTCTAATTTCACGCCTGTCACCAGGCTCCACGAGCATTCATCAAAAAAATATGCCCGGCCGCGTCATTAATTATCAGGCAGGCTGATTATTTGCATGATCTGGTGATGGCGCCTCTTGGTCAGCCCAAACGCGGAGAACCGCGGCCGTTGGGCGGCATTTTTACTCCTGGTGGATGAAGACATCTGACAACTGAACAACATCGGCTTCTAAAGCGAAGGAGAATATTTCTAAGGCCACATTTATCTCCTTCCAGGCTAATCTGGCCAAAATTCCATACTTTGGTGGCTCGTTTCTCTCCTAATCCATTCTTTAAACCAAACCTAAAAGCGCTGAAGGGGCTTGAATGGATCCATGTTAGAGGACCTCGGTTCTTCCATGGCATTTAGCGGCTTTTCCTTGGGAATGCTCACGGACCCGACGCCTGCACGCATCCTAGGGTGGCTTTTGAGGTTGGTTTTGCCCAACTTCACTTCATTTTCACCCTCTGCGGTTACAGCTTCATCTCCGCTCTCCTCACAACCTCTCGGCACTGAGGGGATCTGGTTTGTGAGGCCACAATCAATGTCACTGAAAGACTCAGGGAGTGTCTGCCTGGGGTTGGGTTGTGTGGGTCCTGCAGCACTGGAGGTGCAGGAGGAATGAAAGGTTGTCTTGGGATGAAGCCAGGTGTGATGGCAAAAAGGGAGGAAAGAGGGAAAATACACAAAATCCAGATTTTTCTGATATACTGCTCATTATTGCCCATCCACCCTGGTTTTTACACTATAGGAACCCTCCAGCAGCTCCTAAAGCTCCACAAAGATGAGGATTAGGGATGTTTGGGCAATAGGGAAGGAGGATTTTGCCTTTTTTCTCCATGACTGATCAGAGGTACCAAATGGACAAAACATTTTCACACCAAGTGGTCTTTGCCTTGAACGCTCATCCTCCCAAAAGTTTCCCTATTTCCATTTCACAAAATCGGGAACATAAATCATTGCATTCCCATTTCCTAGAGCAGCCCAATCACAGAGCAGCCCCTCGGCTCTAACAAGAAGAGATTAATGAGTGGAACACCAGTCCTGTCCCTCAACCGCCTCATTTCGGGGAAGTGAGGCAGGGTTATTAATCAGCTCCCTTGCTCCACCTTCCATTAAAACCTTGGGATGGAGAACATCCTTCAAGCCAGACACAGGCACCTCCAGGGGCACGGGGGACGCTCCTCAGAGCCTGCTTTTTAATAGTCTCAGATGCCAGAAGAGCTTTGAGATTGAAGCCATCGCTCATCTCTGCGGCGATCGCTCAAGTGACAGCGGCCGCGGGACAGGAGCAAGCACGGCTGGGAAATTATTGCTTTTATCTGAAGTTACGAGTTGAGAGGAGCAATAAAACAATAAATAGAGAAACTATGGATGTGAGTGTTCAGGTTTAAGTTTTGGATAGGAAAACACAAACTAAAGACAGCAGGATGCATCCGTGGTCGTGCCTTTGGAGTTTTGTACAGGATGGGACTGGCAGGGATGAGCAGGAGGAACTTCTTCCTTCTTCCCTGTGAGGGCAAAGGGTGCCTGGAGAAGCTGTGGCTGCCCCTGGAAGTGTCCCAGGCCAGGTTGGATGGGGTTTGGAGCATCCTGGGACAGTGGGAGGTGTCCCTGCCCATGGCAGAACACAGGATTGGATCATCTTTAAGGTCTCTTCCCACTCAAACCATTCCATGATTCCTTAAGCTCGGAGCTGCTCAGCTCCAGAGATTCCACTGACCAACCCCACAATATTCCGGGTGCAAAGAGCCCAAAGCGACTTCACATGAGTCCCTCAAAAACTGTTTTAATTAATCCTAACCGCAGAGGCATTTTAATGTAGGTTTGCTATAAAACTTGACTGCAGCCAGCAGGGAGGGAGGATCAACCCAAACTCTCTGATCTGCAAGGGATAAATCATCTTTACACATTCCCTCTACGCCCCACTGTCCCATCTGGAACAATTCTCCCGAAAGCCACATCAATCCTGGAACACCCCACTTTGGAAAAGGGCAATACCTGAGAAACTCAAAATGTTTAGAAGGGAGGAATGGTGCTCAGGCACCTTCTCAAGAGAGGAAACCCCCCTGGGTGGCTCAGGGTCAGAGATGTCCCTGGGCTGAGGAACCCAGCCATGATGTCCTGCCCTCCAAGGATGGGGTCACCTCATGTTCCTGATTTACATCTGGAGAAATCCTGGAAAAGAAACCCTGGAAGGACTGTGAGGAAAGCAAAGTTTCTATTTTGGATCAAGGGCCTCACAGCTGCTCAGCATCTATTTAGGAGCACACACGGAGTTGGGAAATTTAAGATCTCCCCCGAAGCATGAACTTCAAATCCTCATGAGAAAATGCCTGTGATTGTGAATGTTCTCACAAGGCTGGTGAATTTATCACCACTGTCAGCTGCCTGTGAGCAACCCAAGGCAGCTTCCATTCCAAGGCAGATTTCATCCCAAGGCAGATTTGATCCCAAGAGAGATTTTATCCCAAGACAGACTTAATCCCAAAAGAGATTTCATCTCAGGACAGATTTCATCACAAAACAGATTTTATCCCAAGACAGACCTCATCCCAGAAGAGATTTCATCCCAAAACAGATTTTATCCCAAGGCAGATTTCATCCCAAAACAGATTTCATCCCAAGGCAGATTTCATCTCAAGACAGATTTCATCCCAAGACAGACTTCATCCCAAAAGAGATTTCATCCCAAAACAGATTTCATCCCAAGGCAGATTTCATCTCAAGACAGATTTCATCCCAAGACAGACTTCATCCCAAAAGAGATTTCATCCCAAAACAGATTTCATCCCAAAACAGATTTCATCCCAAGACAGATTTTATCTCAGGACAGATTTCATCCCAAGACAGACTTTATCCCAAGACAGATTTCATCCCAAGACAGATTTCATCCCAAGACAGATTTTATCTCAGGACAGATTTCATCCCAAGACAGATTTTATCTCAGGACAGATTTCATCCCAAAACAGATTTCATCCCAAGGCAGATTTCATCCCAAAAGAGATTTCATCTCAGGACAGATTTTATCCCAAGACAGATTTCATCCCAAGAAAAATTTCATCCCAAGGCAGATTCCATCCCCAGACACGGCTGCTCCTCAGCAGCTCACCTTTAGCTCTCTGCCCACTGTCTCTGCCCACAGTTCCCTGCCCATGGAGGGGTTGGAACTGGATGTTTTTTAAGATCTTTTCCATCCCAAACCAACCAGCGATTCCCAAGGAACCTTCTGGAAGAAGGCTGAGGGAGTTATGGAGTGACATTGCCCTTCAAAACTTAGGGTGGTGACACATCGAGCCAACACCGATTTAAGCTGAAATTTTCACCAAAATATTGAATTAACAATGCTCTGGAACCTTCTAGAGCAAGGTGTCCCTGCCCATGGTGGAATGAGATGGTCTTTAAGGTCCTTTCCAACCCAAATTCTACAATTCTGGGATTCTATGATTGACACCCAGGAAGTAAAATGACATCCAAGCCGATATTCTCTGTGTCCCAAAAGAAATTATGGACAAGCTGAAATTTTCCTTGTGTTCAAGCTGAAACGTTCTTGGTGCTCCAGAAGAAATAATGTAGGAGCTGATATTTTTTGTGTCCAAGACAATGGATGTAGGAGCTGATACTTTTTGAGTCCAAGAAAACATGATGGAGGAGCCGATATTTTTTTAAGCCCAAGAAAACACGATGGATGTAGGAGCTGATATTTTTTTGTGTCCAAGAAGACACGACGGATGTAGAAGCTGATATTTTCTGTGTCCAAGAAGACACATTGTCAGAGCTGATACTTTTTGTGTCCAAGAAGACATGATGTTGGAGCTGGGATTTTTTTGTGTGATGTAGGAGCTGATATTTTTTTTGTGTCCAAGAAGACACAATGTAGGAGCTGATATTTTCTGTGTCCAAGAAGACACGATGTAGGAGATGAAATTTTTTGTGTGATGTAGGAACTGATATTTTTTGTGTCCAAGAAGACACAATGTAGGAGCTGAGATTTTTTTGTGTCCAAGAAGACACATGTAGGAGCTGATACTTTTTGTGTCCAAGAAGACACAATGTCGGAGCTGATATTTTTTTGTGTCCAAGAAGACACGATGCCAGAGTTGATAATTTTTGTGTCCAAGAAGACATGATGTTGGAGCTGAGATTTTTTTGTGTGATGTAGGAGCTGATATTTTTTTGTGTCCAAGAAGACACAATGGATGTAAAAGCTGTTATTTTTTTGTGTCCAAGAAGACACGATGTAGGAGCTGAGATTTTTATTTTGTGTCCAAGAAGACACGACGGATGTAGAAGCTGATATTTTCTGTGTCCAAGAAGACACATTGTCAGAGCTGATACTTTTTGTGTCCAAGAAGACACCATGTAGGAGATGAAATTTTTTGTGTGATGTAGGAACTGATATTTTTTTGTGTCCAAGAAGACACGATGGATGTAGGAGCTGATTTTTTTTATGCCCAAGAAGACACGATGTAGGAGATGAAATTTTTTGTGTGATGTAGGAGCTGATATTTTTTGTGTCCAAGAAGAAGCAATGGAGGAGTTGATATTTTTTTGTGTCCAAGAAGACACCATGTCAGAGCTGATACTTTTTGTGTCCAAGAAGACACAATGTAGGAGCTGAGATTTTTTTTGTGTCCAAGAAGACACGATGCCAGAGTTGATAATCTTTGTGTCCAAGAAGACATGATGTTGGAGCTGAGATTTTTTTGTGTGATGTAGGAGCTGATATTTTTTTGTGTCCAAGAAGACACAATGTCGGAGCTGATACTTTCTGTGTCCAAGAGGATGCGATGGATATAGGAGTTCATGCTTTTTGTGTCCAAGAAGACACAATGTAGGAGCTGATATTTTTTTGTGTCCAAGAAGACACGATGTAGGAGCTGAGATTTTTATTTTGTGTCCAAGAAGACACGACGGATGTAGAAGCTGATATTTTCTGTGTCCAAGAAGACACATTGTCAGAGCTGATACTTTTTGTGTCCAAGAAGACACCATGTAGGAGATGAAATTTTTTGTGTGATGTAGGAACTGATATTTTTTTGTGTCCAAGAAGACACGATGGATGTAGGAGCTGATTTTTTTTATGCCCAAGAAGACACGATGTAGGAGATGAAATTTTTTGTGTGATGTAGGAGCTGATATTTTTTGTGTCCAAGAAGAAGCAATGGAGGAGTTGATATTTTTTTGTGTCCAAGAAGACACCATGTCAGAGCTGATACTTTTTGTG
Organism: Acrocephalus scirpaceus scirpaceus; assembly: GCA_910950805.1. Classification (NCBI taxonomy): domain Eukaryota; kingdom Metazoa; phylum Chordata; class Aves; order Passeriformes; family Sylviidae; genus Acrocephalus; species Acrocephalus scirpaceus. Next base: position 813,830 of record OU383778.1, on the reverse strand, counting down.
TCCAAGAAGACACAATGTAGGAGCTGAGATTTTTTTTGTGTCCAAGAAGACACGATGCCAGAGTTGATAATCTTTGTGTCCAAGAAGACATGATGTTGGAGCTGAGATTTTTTTGTGTGATGTAGGAGCTGATATTTTTTTGTGTCCAAGAAGACACAATGTCGGAGCTGATACTTTCTGTGTCCAAGAGGATGCGATGGATATAGGAGTTCATGCTTTTTGTGTCCAAGAAGACACAATGTAGGAGCTGATATTTTTTTGTGTCCAAGAAGACACATTGTCAGAGCTGATACTTTTTGTGTCCAAGAAGACACGATGTAGGGGCTGATATTTTTTAAGCCCAAGAAGACACAATGGATGTAGGAGCTGATATTTTTTTGTGTCCAAGAAGACACGATGGATGTCGAAGCTAATATTTTCTGTGTCCAAGAAGACACGATGTAGGAGCTGATATTTTTTTGTGTCCAAGAAGACATGACGGATGTAGAAGCTGATATTTTCTGTGTCCAAGAGGACACAATGTAGGAGCTGATATTTTTTTGTGTCCAAGAAGACACGATGTAGGAGATGAAATTTTTTGTGTGATGTAGGAGCTGATACTTTTTGTGTCCAAGAAGACACGATGGATGTAGGAGCTGATTTTTTTCTATGTCCAAGAAGACACAATGTCGGAGTTGATATTTTTTTATGCCCAAGAAGACACGATGTAGGAGCTGATATTTTTTGTGTCAAAGAAGACACCATGTCAGAGCTGATACTTTTTGTGTCCAAGAAGACACAAGGTCAGAGCTGATATTATTTGTGTCCAAGAAGATACGATGTCGGAGCCGATATTTTTTATGCCCAAGAAGACACAATGGATGTAGGAGCTGATATTTTTTTGTGTCCAAGAAGACACGACGGATGTAGAAGCTGATATTTTCTGTGTCCAAGAAGACACATTGTCAGAGCTGATACTTTTTGTGTCCAAGAAGACACCATGTAGGAGATGAAATTTTTTGTGTGATGTAGGAACTGATATATTTTGTGTCCAAGAAGTCACAATGGATGTAGGAGCCAATTTTTTTTATGCCCAAGGAGACACGATGTAGGAGCTGATATTTTCTGTGTCTAAGACACCATGTCAGAGCTGATACTTTTTGTGTCCAAGAAGACACAATGTCGGAGCTGATATTATTTGTGTCCAAGAAGATACGATGTAGGAGCTGATATTTTTTATGCCCAAGAAGACACAATGGATGTAGGAGCTGATATTTTTTTATGCCCAAGAAGACACGATGTAGGAGCTGAGATTTTTATTTTGTGTCCAAGAAGACACGATGGATGTAGAAGCTGATATTTTTTTGTGTCCAAGAAGACACCATGTATGGGCTGATATTTTTTTTTTGTGTGTGTCCAAGAAGACGCAATGTCAGAGCTGATATTTTTTGTGTCCAAGAAAACACGATGGATGTCGGAGTTGATATTTTTTGTGTCCAAGAAGACACGATGGATGTCGAAGCTAATATTTTCTGTGTCCAAGAGGACACAATGTCGGAGTTGATATTTTTTTATGCCCAAGAAGACACGATGTAGGAGCTGATACTTTTTGTGTCCAAGAAGACACCATGTAGGAGATGAAATTTTTTGTGTGATGTAGGAACTGATATATTTTGTGTCCAAGAAGACATGATGGATGTAGGAACTGATATTTTTTTGTGTCCAAGAAGACACGATGCAGGAGCTGATATTTTTTTGTGTGATGTAGGAGCTGATATTTTTTTGTGTCCAAGAAGATACAATGTCAGAGCTGACACTTTTTGTGTCCAAGAAGACACGATGTAGGGGCTGATATTTTTTAAGCCCAAGAAGACACAATGGATGTAGGAGCCGATTTTTTTTTATGCCGAAGAAGACACCATGTAGGAGCTGATATTTTTTGTGTCCAAGAAGAAACAATGGAGGAGTTGATATTTTTTTGTGTCCAAGAAGACACGATGCAGGAGCTGATATTTTTTTTATGCCCAAGAAGACACGATGTAGGAGCTGAGATTTTTTGTGCCAAGACAACATGATGTAAGAGCTGATATTCTTCATACCCCAGAAGAAAGGAGAAGAGGAATTCAACCCAGACACTCGGAGAAGCTGCTGCAGCTCCGGGCTGCAGGAATGAACCCAATGCTTCCCCTGGGCTGCTGGAGAAGGAGCTGCACCTCCTGTAATCGCGGCTCACACTTCACATACCGATGCCATTCCGCGGGAGGAACGAACAAAGTCTCGGTGCCGAAAAAAAAAAGGAGGAACAAAGAGGAGAGTGGAGCTTTAGAGGAGAGCCCCCAGCCAGTTCTTCTTGGGTTTAATCTCTTCAAGCAGATTTCAGGATAATTTCCTCGGAACGACCGAGCGCAGCGTTGGCCTCGGTACTGTCGGATCCGCTCATTGTCGCGCCTTCAGGGCCGAGGCAAGCGGCAAACAGAGCAAGCAACCCACAGAGCAGCCCCTTGAGCAGAAAATCACCGCAGAATAGAGCAGATCAGTATGCGGCTGTTTGTACAAAGCATTTAGCCAGGCTAAAGGTTTGAGGGGTTTGTGTTCAGGCCAAAAAAGTAATGTCTTTGCAAGGTCTACAGGCTTGGGCCACCCAGGGCAGGTCACAGGGGGATTCCAACCTCTCTTCCAAAACATTTCACCGATGAAAGAATCAAGGAACAGGAACCGTTAAGCCCTTTACAATGGGAGAAAGAATAAAGAGTTCAAAGGCGCGGCAGAAAAGAGACATCCACTGTAAATTAATTAATTACAGCCAACGGGGGGATCTCCCCGTGCCCCCGGCGCGGCTGCGCACGCGGGGACAGGGCCTTGAGCAGTGAAACGGACCCAGCCGGTGATTTCATCCCTCAAAAACATCATCTGAGGGCAAGATTTCCTCGGAATTACAGGGATTGGTGATGGCACCTCCGGGATGGAGGCTGAAGCAGCTCCCAGGGAAGGGAACGTGGACCAATCTGCTCGTGGACATGGATAAGATCTGGGGAATCGACCATCTTAGGATTCCTCAAGGAAGGATGGAGATCTTGAGGTCATCTTCCTTGGATAAAGCCTTGGAAGGCCATCCTAGAAAACACAAATCATGGGATCTCCTTGGATAAAGCCTTGGAAGCTGTCCTAGGAAAGCCAAGTGATGGGATGTCCTGGAATAAAGCCTTGGAATGGCATCCTAGAAAACCCAAACCATGGGATCTCCTTGGATAAGGCCTTGGAAGGCCATCCTAGAAAGGCCAAGTGATGGGATCTCCTTGGATAAAGCCTTGGAATGTCATCCTGGAAAAGCCAAGTGATGGGACCTCCTTGGATAAAGCCTTGGAATGCCATCCTAGGAAAGCCAAGTGATGGGATTTCCTGGAATAAAGCCTTGGAAGCTGTCCCTAGAAATGCCAAGTGATGGGATCTCCTTGGATAAAGCCTTGGAATGCCATCCTAGAAAACCCAAGTCATGGGATCTCCTTGGATAAAGCCTTGGAAGCTGTCCTACGAAAGCCAAGTGATGGGATGTCCTGGAATAAAGCCTTGGAATGGCATCCTAGAAAACCCAAACCATGGAACCTCCTTGGATAAAGCCTTGGAATGCCATCCTGGGAAAGCCAAGTGATGGGACCTCCTTGAATAAACTCTTGGAAGCTGTCCTAGAAAGGCCAAGTGATGGGATCTCCTTGGATAAAGCCTTGGAATGCCATCCTAGAAAAACCAAGTGATGGGATCTCCTTGGATAAAGCCTTGGAATGCCATCCTAGAAAAACCAAGTGATGGGATGTCTTGGAATAAAGCCTTGGAATGACATCTTGGAAAAGCCAAGCGATGGCATCTCCTTGGATAGAGCCTTGGAAGCTGTCCTAGAAAACCCAAGTCATGGGACCTCCTGGAATAAAGCCTTGGAAGCTGTCCTAAATAGGCCACCTTGGAATGCCATCCTAGAAAAGCCAAGTGATGGGATCTCCTTGGATAAAGCCTTGGAAGGTCATCCTAGAAAAGCCAAGTGATGGGATCTCTTTGGATAAAGCCTTGGAAGGCCATCCTAGAAAAGCCAAGTGATGGAATCTCCTGGAATAAAGCCTTGGAAGGCCATCCTAGAAAAACCAAGTGATGGGATGTCTTGGAATAAAGCCTTGGAAGGCCATCCTAGAAAAGCCAAGTGATGGAACCTCCTTGGACAAAGCCCTGGAAGGCCATCTTAGATAGGGCAAATGATGGGACCTCCTGGAATAAAGCCTTGGAAGGCCATCCTAGAAAAGCCAAGTGATGGAATCTCCTGGAATAAAGCCTTGGAAGGCCATCCTAGAAAAGCCAAGTGATGGGACCTCCTGTTCCATATCCACAGGATCAAAGTGACACCATGAGGACCCTGAGGCTGAAGAACAAATCCACGCACGGACTCTGGAGAAGCTCCCAGGTGAGGGAAAAAGGGAGAAATGTTGGGTAGGAATTGAGGCAAGGGGAACAGGGAGAAGATCCCGATTCCCACGTTGAGCTTGTCCCTCACCCAGTTCCCACACTGAGCTTCTCCCACAGCATTCCCACACAATCCTGCTCTGAAGCTGTTCCCCATTACAGCCCGAACGCTCCAAGCTCCTTCCCAGCTGGGTAATTTTAGAGAGCTGTGGGAAGAGGGAGGAGTCACCCAAAATGCTCTGAACTGGGTCAGATTAAAGAAAAAAAACTTCTCTCCCTCCCCATCAATCGCTCCTCTGATGGAACAAAGATGGGCCTGGGGTGCTGTCCCTGCAGAGGAGGGAGTGGTCCCAGTCATGGGACGTGGCAGGAGCACCCACGGGACTTCTTGGGGTTGACCACGAGATATTTTTCAAGCTGAGGAGGAGGAAGCTCTTCAGAAGGATGTGGGAGGTGGGTGCCAAAAAATTTGGAACAGAGTCCACAGGACTGGCTTGAGAGTGGGGTCATGGATCTCGTCAGGTTCCCAGATCCAAACCCAAGGTGCCCAGTGGAGGTGTCCTGGCAGATGTGAAGCTCTCGGATCATTAAATACCAACGCCAGCAAATATCAACTGTGCCCATCCCACCATCTGCTCAAGGGGCCATCGAATTTCCATCCCTGGAAGTGTCCAAGGCCAGGTTGGGAATCCACCTTGGGATCCAGGAGCAGCCACAGCTTCTCTGGGCCACCTGTGCCACGGCCTGGCCACCCTTCCCGGCAGGAATTCCTTCCCAATATCCCACCCATCCCTGCCCTCTGGCAGTGGGAAGCCATTCCCTGTGTCCTGTCCCTGTTCCCTGGGATAAGATCCCAAATCCCCCCGGCTGTCCCCTCCTGGCAGGGAATTGTGGAGAGCCACAAGATCCCTCTGGATCCTCCTTTTCTCCAGGCCCAGCCCTTTCCCAACTCCCCCAGGAATTCTCCAGCTCCTTCCCAGCTTCCTCAGGAATTCTCCAGCCCCTTCTCAGCTCCCTCAGGAATTCTCCAGCCCCTTCCCAGCTTCCTCAGGAATTCTCCAGCCCTTTCCCAGCTCCCTCAGGAATTCTCCAGTCCCTTTCCCAGCTCCCTCAGGAATTCTCCAGCCCCTTCTCAGCTCCCTCAGGAATTCTCCAGCTCCTTCCCAGCTCCCTCAGGAATTCTCCGGCCCCTTTCCCAGTTTCCTCAGGAATTCTCCAGCCCCTTCCCATCTCCCTCAGGAATTCTCCAGCCCCTTCCCAGCTCCCTCAGGAATTCTCCAGCTCCTTCCCAGCTCCCTCAGGAATTCTCCAGCCCCTTCTCAGCTCCCTCAGGAATTCTCCAGCCCCTTCCTAGCTCCCTCAGGAATTCTCCAGCCCCTTCCCAGCTCCCTCAGGAATTCTCCAGCCCCTTCCCAACTCCCCCAGGAATTCTCCAGCCCCTTCCCAGCTCCTTCAGGAATTCTCCAGCCCCTTCCCAGCTCCCTCAGGAATTCTCCAGACCCTTCCCAGCTCCCTCAGGGATTCTCCAGCCCTTTCCCAGCTCCCTTCCCTTCCCTGGGGTCTCTCTTGTCGGGAGGTGCCCAAATCTGACCCCAGCCCCTACCAAAAGATTTTGGGTGGACATTCCTCTCCTGACCTGCTCTGCTTAAACCTTCCCATCTCTCCACTGCAACATTCCCATTTTTTTTCCCCCAAATCCCAGTTTTTCCTGGCTCACTGCAGCAGGACTGACACCAGTTTGGGATATCCAAACTCCAGCAGCACAAACTCCAATCCCTGACGGATCACAGGTTGGAACAACACCTGGGAATCCCTTGGATCATGCCAAGGGAGAAGATGACTCCAGGATCATGGACAAACCTCGGCACTTCCCCCAAATCCCAGGATTTCCACGAGAGAAATTCCCAGATAAGGCAGCCAAGAAGGAAGTGGGGAACGGCTGAGCCGGGATCCGTGTGGGATTTTGGGACAATCTGTTGGGATGGAGAATTCCTGAACCCAGCAGAGACATCTGGGGCTGTGTGTGTGCCTGGCTGATCCCCAGCAGAGGGGCTGACTAAAAATAGGATATTTAACAGAATTTGGAAATACACATTTTTAGGGCGCTTTTAATTTCCCATAAAGCAGCACTTAAAGGACTTCGGAGATGATGGAATTGCTCATTTTATGATCTGAGGATGGCAAAAACCCCTCAGCCACTGCTGGAACCCGTTATGGAGATGGGAAATATTTCCTGGGAGTGAGAACAGCCCCAATTCTTTGGGATTTTTTGGCTGCCACCTCCAGATCTGGGTTGTTCCATTTGATTCCCACTATGTCTGAGGTAGAGGGGAGGTGGGAAAATGATATATTTATCAAATTTTATATTTATCAAATTATATATTTATAAATTATATATTTATCAAATTATATATTTATCAAATTATATATATTTTATATATGGATTTATCAGTTCAAAACAAGCAGAGCAGAGCATGTAGGAATTAAAAAAATTCCCATTGCATTGTTAAATCTTGGATTATGGATGAGTTCTGGGAGACAAGAATCCCTGTGAAAAAATGAAATGCTTTTCCTGTAATGCCTTTCCAAATTATTTCTTCAGCATTCACAAACAAAACCTTATTTTTTATTAACTCCAGCATCAAAACTCTGCAGCCCCATTCCCTTGTCATGGCACTCACTGGAGGTGCTCCAAACAGACACAAAATCCGATTTTAATGTGATAAGTGCAAGATAAAACTGCTGGATTGGGCAAGGTTTGGGAATTTGTGGGGAGGGAGAGGAAGGAGGCAGAGGCACCAACGGGTACTGTGAGGATGCTGAGATTCACAGTTGTGCTTTCAGGTTAAAAAAAGCTTTAAAAATCACCAAAAAACAACAATAAATAATAACCTTGCAAACTGAAACTGATTTTCTGAATGCACCACTTCCCTCTTGGCACTGGCTCATCCCAAAATCCAAATTTTGAAGGGTTTCTGCTCCAAAAAAAAACCCAGAGGAGCAGCAGACATGTGGGGATGACAGGGCACAGTTTCACTGCTGGGAAGGAAAAGGATTTTCCGTGCTGGGGCTGACAGTGATGGATGGGGAGGATCCAACTCCAGCATCCATCTCCATTCCCTGCTCCGGTGGCACCTGGGGACAGGGGTTGGGGACAGTCCCTGACCCTGGTGCCCAGGTTGGCGTCACCTGCTCCGGGATGTCTGAGTGCTCCAAACAACCAGAGTTTAAATTAAATTCCTGAATTTGAGGAATTGTGCTTCCCTCCCCACCTGCTGTGAAATCCCATCCGTCTTTCCTTGGCAGCAGCAGCTTTTTGGGAAGAGCTGAAATGGATTGGGTGGAAAACTGCCGGGTTTGGGAGAGTTTGCAGCCAAAAAAAATTGGGAATTATTAGGGATGACAAAGGCTTCCCATTATTCCCAACTCCTGGGCAGACACCCATGGGAACACAGCTGCTCCCGAGGTGCTGAGGGGACACAAACGAGCATCAGGAATTCAGGGATGGAGAAAAATCAGGCACTGAGTTCTGGTGCTTGGATCTGGATGGGAATCATTAAACTGGGATCCTTCTCCAAGGCTGCTCAGCTGAGGGCAAGTGGATGCGAGAACATGGAAAAATCCTTGCTGGAAAAAGCAGAATTCCTGCTGGGGGATCGTTCCTGGCAATGAATTTAACCTCAGTGTGGATGGGGGTGGTTGGAGTAAAATCTGGTCAGGGAAATGTTGGATAAAGGATGGAAAAACGTGGAAGTGGGATGAGGAAACAGACAGAGCTGATGTCACTCCCTGTCCCTGGAAGTGTCCAAGGGTGCATGGAGCACCCTGGGACAGTGGGAAATGTCCCTGCCCATGGAGCTGGATGGGCTTTGAGGTCCTTCCCACCTAAAGCATTCCAGGATTCCATGATAAACACGAGAGATCCCCGTCTCCAGCTCAACCAGGAAAGCCAAAATGTGGATATTTTTGGGGGAAAAAAAATCCCTAAAACACCTCACCAAAGATCAGCTGAGTTCTTTAGGAATTCTGTCAAGAACTCAACCACCACGGTCATGAATGAATCGTGGAATGAATCCCAACAAATCCATCCCAGAATGAATCCCAACAAATCCATCCCAGAATGAATCCCAACAAATCCATCCCAGAATGAATCCCAACAAATCCATCCTGGAATGAATCCCAACAAATCCATCCCAGAATGAATCCCAACAAATCCATCCTGGAATGAATCCCAACAAATCCATCCCAGAATGAATCCCAACAAATCCATCCCGGAATGAATCCCAACAAATCCATCCCGGAATGAATCCCAGCAAATCCATCCCGGAATGAATCCCAACAAATCCATCCTGGAATGAATCCCAACAAATCCATCCCGGAATGAATCCAAACAAATCCATCCCTCTCAGAGGGAAGAGGATCCTGCGCAGGGCTGTGTTCACTCTGCCTTAATTAATTATCAAGTTTACTTAATTATCAAATTTTCTTTAATATCAGGTTTACTTAATTATCAAGTTTGCTTTAATAACAAGTTTTCTTTAATATCAAGTTTTCTTTAATATCAAGTTTATTTTAATATCAAGTTTACTTTAATATTAAGTTTAGTTCTATCAAGCTCTGGGTTTTCAACCACCATGGTCACAAATCCATCCCAGAATGAATCCCAACAAATCCATCCCAGAATGAATCCCAACAAATCCATCCCTCTCCTGTGCAGGATCCTCTTACTGCCTTACTTAATTATCAAGTTACTGCCTTAATTATCAAGTTTACTTTAATATCAAGCTTACTTTAATATCAAGTTTAGTTCTACCGAGTTCTCAACCACCACAGTCACGGATCCATCCCAGAATGAATCCCAACAAATCCATCCTGGAATGAATCCCAACAAATCCATCCCAGAATGAATCCCAACAAATCCATCCTGGAATGAATCCCAACAAATCCATCCCAGAATGAATCTCAACAAATCCATCCCAGAATGAATCTCAACAAATCCATCCTGGAATGAATCTCAACAAATCCATCCTGGAATGAATCCCAACAAATCCATCCCGGAATGAATCCCAACAAATCCATCCCGGAATGAATCCCAACAAATCCATCCCGGAATGAATCCCAACAAATCCATCCCTCTCGGAGGGAAGAGGATCCTGTGCAGGGCTGTGTTCACCCTGCCTTACTTTAATATCAAGTTTACTTTAATATCAAGTTACTTTAATATCAAGTCTTCTTTAATATCAAATTTAGCTCTATCAAGTTCTCCACCACCACGGTGATGAATCCATCCTGGAATGAATCCCAACAAATCCATTCCAGAATGAATCCCAACAAATCCATCCCTCTCAGAGGGAAGAGGATTCTGTGCAGGGCTGTGTTCACTCTGCCTTAATTAATTATCAAGTTTACTTAATTATCAAATTTTCTTTAATACCAAGTTTACTTTAATATCAAGTTTACTTAATTATAAAGCTTTCTTTAATATCAAGTTTTCTTTAATATCAAGTTTACTTTAATATCAAGTTTACTTTAATATCAAGTTTACTTTAATATCAAGTTTAGTTCTATCACGCTCTCAACCACCACAGTCACGGATCCATCCCAGAATGAATCCCAACAAATCCATCCTGGAATGAATCTCAACAAATCCATCCTGGAATGAATCTCAACAAATCCATCCTGGAATGAATCCCAACAAATCCATCCCAGAATGAATCCCAACAAATCCATCCCAGAATGAATCCAAACAAATCCATCCTGGAATGAATCCCAACAAATCCATCCCAGAATGAATCCCAACAAATCCATCCCAAAATAAATCCCAACAAATCCATCCCAGAATGAATCCCAACAAATCCATCCCAGAATGAATCCCAACAAATCCATCCCGGAATGAATCCCAACAAATCCATCCCCCTCAGAGGGAAGAGGATCCTGTGCAGGGCTGTGTTCACTCTGCCTTACTTTAATATCAAGTTTACTTTAATATCAAGTTCTGTTTAATATTAAGTTTACTTTAATATCAAGTTTAGCTCTATCAAGCTCTCCACCACCACGGTGATGAATCCATCCCAAATGAATCCCAACAAATCCATCCCAAAATAAATCCCAATAAATCCATCCCCCTCAGAGGGAAGAGGATCCCGTGCAGGGCTGTGTTTGCTCTGCCTCACTTTAATTCCAAAACCAGGATGAAAAAGATTAATTTTATCTCCTTTGTGCTCTGGTTTTTAACCCTTTCACTGAGCAGGACAAGCAGCAGCTTGAGGGCAGGCAGAGAATTCCAGGTGAGCACCTGGAGATCCAAGAGGAGCAGGTTTGGGAGCAGAGGTTTGGTTCCACACCCCCCTGAGGAGCTGCTATCACTTTGTCACAGAAAAACTCATTTCCATCACTCTGACTTGGAACAATCCCAAAAAATTTCCTGCAGAGAGGACAAAGGGCTGAGGCCATGAGAGGACCAGAAGTGGTGAAGAACATCAACTCCTTCAGATGCTCCAAACCCCATCCAGCCCTGCCTCGGACACTTCCAGGGATGGGGCAGCCCCAGCTCCTCACAAAGAGTCCTAAATAAACTGAATTTTGATTCATGCACTCCAATCCCTCCTATTTTTAAAATACTCCATCCCAAAAAGTAGGGATGGTCTGGAGAACATCAAGGTGGTGTTGAAGAGGACAAGGAGGAGTAAAACTTGGATGTCTTGGAAAAATCTGTGCTGAAATTGCTCTGGGTGAGTTCTGTGGGCACCCAGCACCCACAGAGCTGAGACCCCAAACACAAAGGGGCACAGCAGCACTGTAGGGTTTTACCCCAAAATGGGGACTCTGCTTTGGGGTCGGGAATCAGGAGGTTGAGGGAAAGGACTCTGGGTACACCATGGTCATTTTGGTGGGAGGTTCCATTTGATTCCTAATCTGTCCTATTCCTTTTGATCCCTAATGTATCCCATTCTTTTCATTCCTAATGTATCCTAGTCCTTTTGATTCCTAACCTATCCTATTTCTTTTACCAGATGTATTGGAAATAAATAAATATATAAATATATAAACATATAAATAAAAATATATAAATATATAATATATAGATAACAATATATAATATATATAATATAATATATATAATATAATATAATATAATATAATATAATATAATATAATATATTGTATTTTACATATACATATGATATATATATTATATATGATATGCATAATATATAATATATTATATATTATATATTATATATTATATATAACATATATAGAGTTTGCAATAGGATGTGGAAGTTTTCTAACGAAGTTTTTAAGTTTTAAGGTTTATTTTATTCTATTTCTTTCTTTCTTTTTAGTTAATTTTATTGTATTCTGTTTTTATAGGTACTTACATGAACTTTTTTACAATAGCCTTGGACTTCAGTTAAAATTGATGTATGAAGGCAAACTCAATTTCTTATACAAATTCTACATGTACACCTTCATTTGTTTTATTTAGTAAGGCCACTTTATTTTTGATTTTTTGTTTTATTTTTGACTATTTTTGACTATTTTTTAAGGTTTTATTTATGACTAGAATTTAACTAACTTTGCAAAAGGCAACGTCACTTGAAACTTTAAACTAGGTTTTAGGGCTTCTCTTTCTTACTAACTTTAGTTTTTATTTTTTAAAGAAAACAACTTTAGTTTTTATTTAAAACTAAGCTCGCATTTCTACTTTACGTCTGCGTGGATTTATATATTTATATATTTATATATTCATATATTCATATATTTATATATTGCATTTTTTAATATTTTTATATTTATATATTTATATATTTATTTATTTATCTATTCATATATTTTTATATGTTTATATTTTTATATATTTATATATTCATATATTCATATATTTATATATCTATATATATTTCGTTTTCCTGAAGGTTTTGATTCAATTTTTACATTTCTGTTTTTACATTTTCTGTTAAATGTAATTTCCTGAAGGTTTTAATTCAATTTTTACATTTCTGTTTTTACATTTCTGTAATAAATGTAATTTTCACATTTCTGAGCACATTATACAAAATTAACCAAGGGAGGTTGACACTCCAACAGGGCACCTGTACTTTTTAAAATTTTTTTGTAAATTTTTCCCAAATCCCCGGGACAGAGCAGGAATTCCCAGGGGTGCTCGGGGCTCTTACGTTCACACTCCTCCACGTCCAGGTTGAACTGGTGCAGGGCGCCCAGCGTCAGCTGCCTCACCTCGGCCTCCAGCAGCAGCTGCAGCAGCGACGTCGAGAGGTGTTTGCAGGCAGACATGCAGGCGGTCTGGGCCACCTTCCCCTGCGGGACAGACGGACACTGGTCAGCCACGGAAAGGCACCGGAGAAATTCTGCAGAGCGGAGCAGTCACCACGGGAAAGACACCACAGAACTTCTGCAGAGCAGAGCAGCCACTGCGGTGAAGCCACCAGAGAACTTCTGCAGCCCAGCTCAACCTCAATTAAAGACAGCAGAGAATTTCTGCAGAGCAGAAATTAGCTCTCTCAAGTCCCCATGGTAAAGCCACCAGAGAACTTCTGCAGCTCAGCCCAAACTCCTCAGTTAAAGACACCAGAGAACTTCTGCAGAGCAGAGCAGCCACTGTGGTGAAGCTACCAGAGAACTTCTGCAGCCCAGCTCAAACTCCTCAGTTAAAGACAGCAGAGAATCTCCAGAGCAGAGCAGCCACCATGGTGAAGACACCAGAGAACTTCTGCAGCCCAGCCAAACCTCCTCAGTTAAAGACACAAGGGAACTTCTCCAGAGCAGAGCAGCCACCGTGGTGAAGCCACCAGAGAACTTCTGCATCCCAGCTCAAATTCCTCAATTAAAGACAGCACAGAACTTCTCCAGCTCAGCCCAACCTCCTCAGGTGAAGCCACCAGAGAACTTCTCCAGCCCAGTCAAACCTCCTCAGTTAAAGCCACCAGAGAACTTCTGCAAAGCAGCCCAGCCTCCTCAGGTGAAACCACCAGAGAACTTCTCCAGAGCAGAGCAGCCCCAGTGGTAAAGCCACCAGAGAACTTCTGCAGCTCAGCCCAAATTCCTCAGTTAAAGACACCAGAGAACTTCTGCAGCTCATTCAAACCTCCTCAGGTGAAGCCACCAGAGAACTTCTCCAGCCCAGCCAAACCTCCCCGGTTACAGCCTTACAGCCACCAGAGAACTCCAGAGCAGAGCAGCCACTGCAGTGAAGCTACCAGAGAACTTCTGCAGCTCAGCCCAAACTCCTCAGTTAAAGACACCAGAGAACTTCTGCAGCTCATTCAAACCTCCTCAGGTGAAGCCACCAGAGAACTTCTCTAGACCAGCCCAAATTCCTCAGTTAAAGACACCAGAGAATTTCTGCAGAGCAGAGCAGTCCCCTTGGTAAAGCCACCAGAGAACTTCTGCAGCTCAGCCCAAACTCCTCAGTTAAAGACACCAGAGAACTTCTCCAGCTCAGTCAAACCTCCTCAGGTAAAGCCACCACAGAACTTCTGCAGCCCAACCAGACCTCCTTGTTAAAGCCACCAGAGAATTTCTCCAGCTCAGCCCAAATTCCTCAGTTAAAGACACCAGAGACTTCTCCAGCCCGACCTCCTCAGTTAAAGACACCAGAGAACTTCTTCAGACCAGCCAAACCCCCTCAGTCAAAACCACCAGAGAACTTTTCCAGCTCAGTCAAACCTAACACATGCTTCTAAGGGTAACCAAGTAGCATGAAACTCATGATTAAGGCTAAGAATTGTATAAAAGAAACTAGAAAATCTATTAAAATCACTTACTTCCGTCATATTGACCATAGTGTCCCTTTTTCTTTTCGCACAACCCCTCTCAGTTCTGGGCTGACAACCCTCTGAGAACGTTGTTAAAAGTCCTTCTCCCAAGCCCCAGTGCCAGAAGAGAGAGTCGGGATGTGTCCGTATCGTTATCAAGGATGGTTTTTATCTCTTATCTAGGTACATTTAATTCTCACCCCGGTCAGGGTGCAGCTACAGTGCTGGTTGTAATCTTTTATACTCTGTACTACGTGTCCTGTGCTTACAGATAAATACCAACACCTATCACCTATGTTAGACATTTCTACTCGAATCCAATCCAAAAGTGCCACCACCACAGCAGAAGATGGAGGGCAAGAAGAAGAAGGAGGACAGAGACACACCCAGACTCCTCCATCTTGCCTTCTTGAACCCCCATTAAAACCCAAAATTCTACATCTACACCTGGTGATAAATTAATATTATACTAATCAAACTCTCGTGGCTTGTCTCTGGACCCCCTGCCAGGGTCCTGGATCACCCAGGGCAGCCAGGGGGATGTCCTGGGTTCTGACTTCTCCAGCCCAGCCCAGCCTCCTTGGTAAAGCCACCAGAGAACTCCTCTAGACCAGCCCAGCCCCCTCAGTTAAAGCCACCAGCACAAAACTTCTCCAGACCAGCCCAAATTCCTCAGTTAAAGGAACAATCCCGACGCCTGCATGCGCAACCCCACGAGGGAGGCTTTGGATCATGGTGCAGCCCTGAGAACAGCTCCAGCAGGAGATTATGTTCTCAAACACTCACAAAAGGCTCCTAACACGCTTTCCTGACACCAAGGCGTGGCTTAGGAGCTCTCTTACACACTGTGTTTAAACTGGGATTAAATGTGGTGCTCACGCCGCGTCTCCGGCTCGGCATCGCCGGTTTCGTTATCGTGCCACGGCGACGTTTGATGTCAGTGCTGGGAAGGGTTTTTTAATCCCAGCTCTGCAAAGTTGGTTTGGATCTTCAGGCCACATCCATCTTCAGCAGGAGGAGGAAAAAAAAATGGGTTTTTTATTTAAAAAAGGAGCTGAGCCGTGCGTGGCGGGGCAGGGTGCTCCATCTCCCGCCCGCCACCACGTCCATCACTCACCTCCCAACAAACACCTGCACCAAAATGAAGATGAAGCATGGCGACCATAAAGTTTAGCAGAGCTCTGGGGTTTTTTCCTTCGCTTTTCACCATTTGTTTGTGCTTTTCTGACACCAAGGCGTGGCCTAGGAGCTCTCACACGCTGTGTTTAAACTGGGATTAAATGCGGCGCTCACGTCGCGTCTCCGGCTCGGCATCGCCGGTTTCGTTATCGTGCCACGGCGACGTTTGATGTCAGTGCTGGGAAAGCTCTGCAAAGTTGGTTTGGATCTTCAATCCACATCCATCTTCAGCAGGAGGGAGAAAAAAAAAATGGGTTTTTTATTTAAAAAAGGAGCTGAGCTGTGCGTGGAGGGGCAGGGTGCTCCATCTCCCAGGCGCCGGAGCGTCCATCACTCACCTCCCAACAAACACCTGCACCAAAATGAAGATGAAGCATGGCGACCATAAAGTTTAGCAGAGCTCTGGGGTTTTTTCCTTCTCTTTTCATCATTTGTTTGTGCTTTCCTGACACGCTGCGTTATTTAAAACCCAGCTCGTGCCGATTCCTCATCCCCCGAAAGCCGCGGGAAGTGCGGCGCTGCCCGGCTGTGATTTTTCTTCATTACTTCCAACAGACACTCGAGTTTTTTGTTGTGGCTGAGGAGTTTTGACAGAGTCAGGGAATATCCTGAGTCGGGAGGGATTGTGGATCCAACCCCTGGTCCTGCACAATTCCAACAATTCCAACATGGTCCCCCAACAATTCCACCCTATCCATGTGAGCGCTGTCCAAACCTTCCTGGAGCTCTGGCAGCCTCAGGGCCGTGCCCATTCTCTGGGAATGTCAAGCTCCTGGCATTCCTGGGATGAAAAATCTTGCCCTGACCTCCAGCCTGAGCCTCCCCTGGCACAGCTCCAGCCATTCCCCAGGTCCTGTCCCTGTCACAGCTGCCCCTCGGGAGGAGCAAATCCCCATGAGTCTCCCCTGAGCCCCCTCTGCTCCAGCTGGACATTCCAAGTGCCCTCAAATGCTCCATGTGTCACTGAGATGTCCCAGATGGACGCAGAGGATGGGAAATCAAAGCTCTGCACCCAAGCCCTCGTACCCTGCTGAGGACTCTTCCTGGGAGAGCAGGAGAAAATACCTGTATCCCTCACGCTCCACATCGGCGGGAATTTCCAAGGGTTGTAACCCTTGGAGAAGCCTTGGAGGTTTTCCCACCCAGGTGAACCATGGAATGGTTTGGGTTGGATCTTAAATCCCACCCAGTGCCATCCCTGCCATGGCAGGGACAGCTCCCACTGTCCCAGGGTGGATCCAAGCCGGCCTTGGGCACTGCCAGGGATCCAGGGGCAGCCCCAGCAAATCTGGGAATTCCAGCCCCGCCAGGAATTCCTGCCCCAGATCCCAGCCCAATCTCCCCTTGCCCAGTGGGAAGCCATTCCCTGGCTCCTGTCCCTCCAGCCCTTGGCCCCAGTCCCTCTCCAGCTCTCCTGGAGCCCCTGCAGGGACTCTGAGCATTCCCTGCAGTTTTCCCTTCTCCACGGAAACACCCCTCAAGATGAACTCCATGAGCTTCCCACGTGCTCACCTCTCCAGCCTGCCCAGGTCCCACTGAATTCCCTCTTCCCACACCACACAAAGGAAAAACCCCAGGAAGCTTTTCTGTCCCTACTGACCAAAATTTAAGAGGAACAAGCCTGTTATACCCCCAGCAGGGATCAGATCAACCTACAGAGGTACCTGAGGGTGACCCACACCCACCCTGGGCACCAATTCCTGGTCAGGACAGACTAAATGAAAAGTGACACCACGAGAGGGTAAAAACCAGCAAACAATTCAGATGAAATGTCACGAAATTAAGCCCCAAACAGGGAAAATGGGATGGGAAAAGCAATTTCATCATCAGGGCTTGGCAGCACCACGACTCTGAGAGGCTTCCCCGAGTGGAAGGGGCACTTCAGGATGTTCCTTATGGGAATGTTCTACCAGGACTCATTCCAGAGATAGCAAAGGGAATCCAAACAAGCTCAGAAGCAGCTCCTGGCTGAGCCTTCCCTCCTGCCTTTTCCACACAGGATTAGGCCAGGCCTAAAACTGTTTCAGGTGCAAATGTCCACCATCCTCACTCTGAACCCAAATCCCCTCAGACTTTTTATTTCCATTATTCTTGAGGTTTGAACACCTAAAAACCTTTTCTTTTAAAAACACTCAGTTTTTCCTCTCAAAGAACACAGGGATGCCTCAGGGTTTAAATCCGGTATTATCCGAAGAAAAGCAAAAGTATACGGAATTTTTTTTTTTTCCTCCTTTTTAAGCCTGAATCCCTTTCTTCCCTTATATTTATTATCAGCGAACTCGGAGATGCCACAGGAGTTTCAATCACGGTGTTAAATGTCTGCTCGGAGAACAGAAGGTACCACCAGGGATGAGCAGCAGCTCCTGCCCTGGGCACCGAGATTTAAAACCCTCCCAGAATTTATGGGTTTCACTCCTTATAAATAAGACCCAACTTAATCCTTTCCTGCCTCACCCCTGCGCTCCATGAGTTACAGCAGCTCCTTATAAAGTCAGCCGTGGCTTGTGAACATCAATTTCAGGCCATTTCCCCGGGAATACAGCGGGAAATCTGCTGGATAAGCAGCTGCTGCTGACAGGAGACAAACGAGCGCGCGGCCGCTGATATATCAGCGCTAATAAGCTGCTGCTGCAGCTGAAGGTTGTTTGTATTCCCGCTTGGAACGGCTCGGGCTGGCAGGAATTGAGCACATCCTCCTGCCACAGATGCCCATTACCACAGAGTTTCACTTCATGGCTTTGGGGTTTTTTTTCTGGTTCTTTTGTTTTTTGAGTTTTCTTGCAGTGCTGGAAGAGCCTGACTCGCCTGCCTGGCTGCGGGATGAGCGGAGTCAAGCCCGGCCCTGATGTGTTTGCCACAGCCCCAACCCACCCAAAATCATTACCCACCCCTAAAATGTTATTCTTCCAAAATCGTTACCCTTCCAATATCGTTACCCACCCCAAAATCGTTACTCTCCCCAAAATCGTTACACGCCCCAAAATTGTTAAATGCCCCAAAATCATTAACCACCCCAAAATTGTGTACCCACCCCAAAATCGTTCCCTGCCCCAAAATCGTTACACTCCCCAAAATCGTTACAGTCCCCAAAATCATTTCCCTTCCAGAATCGTTCCACACCCCAAAATTGCCACCCGCCCCAAAATCGTTACCCATCCCAAAATCATTTCATGCCCCAAAATCGTTCCCTGCCCCAAAATTGTTACCCAAAATCATTACCCTTCCAAATTTGCTACCCACCTCAAAATCGTTACCCATCCCAAAATCATTACCCACCCAAAAATAATTACCCGCCCCAAAATCGTTCCCTGCCCCAAAATTATTACACGCCCCAAAATTGTTCCCCACCCCAAAATCGTTACCCTTCCAATATTGTTCCCCACCCCAAAATCATTACCCACCCCAAAACCGTTACTCTCCCCAAAATCGTTACACGCCCCAAAATTGTTAAATGCCCCAAAATCATTAACCACCCCAAAATTGTGTACCCACCCCAAAATCGTTCCCCGCCCCAAAATTGTTACCCACCCCAAAATTGTTACACACCCCAAAATCATTTCCCTTCCAGAATCATTCCACGCCCCAAAATCACCACCTGCCCCAAAATCATTACCCATCCCAAAATCATTTCATGCCCCAAAATCGTTCCCTGCCCCAAAATTGTTACCCAAAATCATTACCCTTCCAAATTTGTTACCCACCTCAAAATCGTTACTCATCCCAAAATCATTACCCACCCAAAAATTATTACCTGCCCCAAAATCATTCCCTGCCCCAAAATTGTTACCTTTCCAAAATTGTTACCCACCCCAAAATTGTTCCCAAAATCATTACCCGCCCCTAAATCGTTACCCACCTAAAAATCATTACCCATCTCAAAATCCTTACCCGCCCTAAAATCATTACCCACCCCAAAATCATTACCCAACCCAGAATCGTTTCCCACCCTAAAATCATTACATGCCCCAAAATTGTTACCCATCCCAAAATCATTTCCATCCCAAAATTGTTACCCACGCAAAATCATTACCCGTCCCAAAATTGTCACATGCCCCAAAATCATTATCCATCCCAAAATTGTTACTCATCCTGAAATCATTACCTGGCCCAAAATTGTCACCCACCCTGAAATCGTTACCCATCCCAAAATCGTTACTCACTCCAAAATTGTTACATGCCCCAAAATGGACACTTGCCCCGAAATCATTACCCATCCCAAAAGTGTTACATGCCCCAAAATCATTACCCACCCCAAAATCACTACCCTTCCAGAATCGTTACCCGCCCTAAAATTGTTACATGCTCCAAAATAATTCCTTGCCCCAAAATCTTTACTCTTCCAAAATCATTACCCACCCCAAAATCATTACCCACCCCAAAATCATTACCCACCCCAAAATCGTTACCCTTCCAAAGTCGTTACCCGCCCTAAAATCATTACATGCCCCAAAATCATTCTCTGCCCCAAAATCATTACCCACCCCAAATTTGTTCCCCACCCCGCCCTGGGCGGCGGTGCCGGGACTCGTGCCTTGGCACGCAGGGGAAGCTCCGAGGTGTCGGAGCAGCCGGGACGGCTCCGGCTCCTGGGACAGTTCCGGCCCCGCGCCAATTCCCTGATGATTTTCAGGAGCGTGGCAGGAGCGGGGACACTCCCAAAATCTGTCCCCGTGCCAGCACCTCAAGCAATCTCTCGTGACATCCTGATCTCGCTCCCCGGCACGGGGCTGTGGCCCTGTCTGGATTTCAGGAACAACCTGGGCCCTCTCCAGCTCAGGAATGGTTTATCCAAAGGGTGGATAGGAGCAAAGAGTGGGAATGCAACCCCAAGCTGAGGGAAAGGGGAAAACAAACACCTCAAAGGCAGCGATGCTCGTTCACCACCGACAGAGCTTCAACCCTCACTGAGCAACCCCAGGAACAGCTCGTGGGGTCACTCAGTATTTAAGAGCTTTGCAAATCCCATCCAAACCCGGATTTGCGCTGGGAAGAATGGGGATCACAGGTGAAAGGTGACAGATGTCCATGGCCAAGATGCCCCAACACTCCCTTGGTCCAACCTCAGCCAAACAAAGTGATTCCAAGGGTGTTACCCCAGCAAAATCCCTGGATTTATTGTTTTTATGGCTCAATCCGTTTGTAGCCACATTCCTGGCAATGAATCCCTCTGCCTGTGGCTCCTGGTAGAACCGCGGGGTTGCCATGACACCTCTCAAGGTGACACTGCCCTCCCTGTGCCACCCAGGAAGGATCCAGAAGGTTCCATCTGGACCCACAGGAATGATCCAGAAGGTTCCCTGTGGACACACAGGAAGGATCCAGAAGGTTCCCTGTGGCTCCAGGTGACAGTGTCCTCTCTGTGCCACCCAGAATCCCTCTGGACACACAGGAAGGATCCAGAAGTTTCCCTGTGGACATACAGGTATGAACCAGAAGGTTCCCTGTGGATCAAGGTGACATTGCACTCCCCGTGCCACCCAGGATCCCTGTGGACACCCAGGAAGGATCCAGAAGGTTCCCTGTGGACCCACAGGAATGATCCAGAAGGTTCCCTCTGGACACAAATGAAGGATCCAGAAGGTTCCATCTGGACACACAGGAAGGATCCAGAAGTTTCCCTGTGGATCAAGGTGACAGTGTCCTCTCTGTGCCACCAAGAATCCCTCTGGACACACAGGAAGGATCCAGAAGTTTCCCTGTGGACATACAGGAATGAACCAGAAGGTTCCCTGTGGATCAAGGTGACATTGCACTCCCCGTGCCACCCAGGATCCCTGTGGACACACAGGGAAGATCCAGAAGGTTCCCTGTGGACACAAATGAAGGATCCAGAAGGTTCCCTGTGGACACACAGGAAGGATCCAGAAGGTCCCTGTGGACATACAGGAAGGATCCAGAAGGTTCCCTGTGGGCACACAGGAAGGATCCAAAATGTTCCCTGTGGACACAGAGGAAGGATCCAGAAGGTTCCCTGTGGGCACACAGGAAGGATCCAGAAGGTTCCCTGTGGCTCCAGGTGACAGTGTCCTCTCTGTGCCACCCAGAATCCCTCTGGACACACAGGAAGGATCCAGAAGTTTCCCTGTGGACATACAGGAATGAACCAGAAGGTTCCCTGTGGATCAAGGTGACACTGCACTCCCCGTGCCACCCAGGATCCCTGTGGACACACAGGAAAGATCCAGAAGGTTCCCTGTGGACCCACAGGAATGATCCAGAAGGTTCCCTCTGGACACAAATGAAGGATCCAGAAGGTTCCATCTGGACCCACAGGAAGGATCCAGAAGGTCCCTGTGGACATACAGGAAGGATCCAGAAGGTTCCCTGTGGACATACAGGAAGGATCCAGAAGGTTCCCTGTGGACCCACAGGAATGATCCAGAAGGTTCCCTCTGGACACAAACAAAGGATCCAGAAGGTTCCCTCTGGACACACAGGGAAAATCCAGAAGGTTCCCTCTGGACACACAGGGAAAATCCAGAAGGTTCCCTGTGGCTCCAAGTGACACCGCCCTCCCTGTGCCACCCAGGATCCCTGTGGACACCCAGGAAGGATCCAGAAGGTTCCCTCTGGACACAAATGAAAGATCCAGAAGGTTCCCTCTGGACACACAGGAAGGATCCAGAAGGTTCCCTCTGGACATTCAGGAAGGATCTAGAAGGTTCCTGTGGGCACACAGGAAAGATCCAGAAGGTTACCTGTGGACCCACAGGAATGATCCAGAAGTTTCCCTCTGGACATTCAGGAAGGATCCAGAAGGTTCCCTGTGGACACACAGGAAGGATCCAGAAGGTTCCCTCTGGACACAAACGAAGGATCCAGAAGGTTCCTGTGGACACACAGGAAGGATCCAGAAGGTTCCTGCGGCCATTCCAACCACTGAAAGGGAGGAGCCAAACTCCAAAGCTCTCCCAGAGGTGCAGCCAAGAGGTTCCTACCAGGACACACCACCATAGGATCCCTGAGGCTGGAAAAGCCCTCCAGGATCACCGAGCTGTGACACAACCACACCTTGTCCCCACCCTGAGCACTGAGTGCCACCTCCAGGTGACACCTCCAGGGCTGGGGACTCCAAACCTCCCTGGGCAGTCCCAAAGCCGAATCTCCACGGGCTGCCCCACACCAAACCCATCCTGCTTGAGGAGATCCGCCATGAAATCCTCTCTTTCCATCCATATCCCATCCCCTGTGGGGAAGGAGCCGGCCCCGCTGCCGGGAGCGTTTGTTTAGGAACGGCCAATCTGTTCCCAATTAGGGAGAGGAAACGCCGAGAGGCTGCCTTGTTAATTAAGGAACTCGTTATCAAAGGACTCATTAAGAGCTACCGAAATGGAATGGCTGTTCAAATAAATAGCCATTAATCTTCACGTGCCATCAGCAACGCGCTGGGCCAGGCCCCACCGCCCCGCAGGAGCACCTCAGGCTGCCATGGAATCGTGGAATGGCTCGGGTTGGATCCCAAAAATCACCCAGACCCACCCTGACACCTCCCATTATCCCAAGGGTGCTCCAAGCTCTGCTCCTTGGACACTTCCAGGGGCAGCCACAGCTTTCCTCCACCCATGGGTGCCTCCTGCACTTCCCCCGACCCAAACCAGGTGGGATTTGAGGTGGTCCCAGAAATCCAAACCCAACTCCCGCTGGAGCATGGAGAACCCTCCCAGCCATGTCCGAGGAATTAACGCAGCCTTTTAATGGAAAACAAAGCCTGAGCGCTCTCAGAGTTTCCAATTATGGGGTTTTTGTTTTTTTGCTACCAGCAGAATTCCTCCCTCACCCGCAACACGCATCGGGATTGATGTGATTAAGGATATTTGGACGTGCAAAATCCAGGGACTTCAGGCAGCAGAAAAGCGGGCCAAGAAAAGGGAATTCTTTGGTATTAAATGTACAAATTCTCTATAAACACCACAAGTTTGTCCCCATCATTTCAACACCGAATTTCCTGACTTTCCCAATCTATAAGGCAGAGCTGGGGATGTTTTGCAGAACGTGATGGGGAAATAATGAGCAATTGTTTGGTAGCACAAACCCCGGGATAATCCCAGTGGATCCTCTCTCCGCGGCCACGGATGGAGAACTTCAGACCCTGCAGACCTCCCAGGGCTCATCTCCTGATCCTCTGGCTGCCCCAAATCCCTCTAAACTGGGGGAAAATTCACTAAATCAGCTCTGGAAATTTTTCCTGCCTCGCCTGTGCTGTCCTGATTTGCCTTTTTTTAAAAAAACAACACTTCTGCACTCACTGAAGGCGGCAGAAAAACCCCAAACCATCACCCAAAAACACGAGCGCTTCCCAAAGCATCAAACCAAATGAACGACGAGTACTTGTAAATTTTAAAAATATTTCAAAGAGGTTTAGTAAAAAAAATAAACCCTTCATTAATCGCCCAGAAGTCCATTTTCAAACTGGACCAAGGGAGTTTTCGTGGAGGTTTTTGGTTGGGTTATTTTTTTTCTGGTTTGTTTCGGGTGTTCTCTGCTTTGTTTTAGTTTAGAAAACCGCACAAAACCAAACAAAATCCATACAAAAAAAAAAACAAACCCCAAAAAAAGACAACCCAAAAAAAAAAGAAAACCCAAAAGCTGTAGATTTTCACTCAAGATCCTGTCCAGGACAAAGAGGTCCAAAGGAATGAGGGAAAGGCCCAAGCAAGGACACCCCAAGCCCAACGGATGTATCTGGTTGGTTGCCAAGGTCACCCCGAGCTTGGTGGCCTCCAAAGATGTCCCCTCAAGGCTGGAGCTCAGCTGGCACCAATCACCACTGAGGCCACACCAGTTTCTACTGCTGCACCCCAAAAAAACCCGGCAGGTATCAAGAAAACTCATAATTAATTAATTCTACTTCCTCATCTTTGCAGCAGACTCATTAACAAATCCCTTTTGTTCCTTTTAGGAACAAATCCCTTTTTTGTCCCTAATTTTTTTTTTTTAATGGAAGGAGGACAGGAGAGGAAGAATTCCTGGTTTTCCAGCGACAGTCAGACTCTGTCACTCAAAGTTGATGTGGGACATGAGTGGTGGCTGAAGTGTGGCCACCAACGGGCCCTGAGTGACTTCAGCCCCAGGCAGACATGGATTGGATCCCTGAATCCATGGAGTCATCCCAGGAACTGAACACTGGAGCCACTGTGTGGAATTACGGAGCTGGAAAAAGGGGCCGGAGCCAAGGTGGGAGGGGACGGGCACGTGGGTTTGGGATTTGCCAAGGAAAAGAAGAAAGGGGGAAACATTCCAGCCAAGGTTGGCTTGTGGGTCAGGGCTCCTGGGAATACGGGAATGGCTGCTGGAGGAGCTATGGAATGCTCCTCAGCTTTGGAGCCATGGGATATTCCTCAGTCTTGGATCCATGAAATGCTCCCCAGGCTTGGACCAACAGGATGTTCCTCAGGCTTGGACCAACATGATAATTGTCAGCTTTGGACCCATGGATTGCTCCTAAACTTTGGACCAATGGGATGATCCTCAGACTTGAACCATCAGGACGTTCCTCAGCCTTGGATCCATGGAATACTCTTCAGCCTTGAACCAACGGGATGCTCTTCAGACTTGGATCAATAGGATGATCATCAGGTTTGGACCCATGGGATGCTCCTCAACTTTGGACCAATGGGATGATCCTCAGCCTTGGATTCATGGAATATTCTGAGCCTTGGACCAACAGAATGCTCCTCAGCTTTGGTCCAATGAGATGATCCTTAGCCTTGGACCAACGTGATGTTCCTCAGACTTGGGCACACAGGATGTTCCTCAATCTTGGATCCATGGAATGATCCTCAGCCTTGGATCCAAGGAATGATCCTCAGCCTTGGGAGCCATAGGATCCTCCTCAGCCTTGGATCCATGGAATACTACGAGCCTTGGATTCATGGGATGCTCCTCAGCCTTGGATCCATGGGATCCTCCTCAGCCTTGGACCAACGGGATCCTCCTCAGCCTTGGACCAACGGGATGCTCCTCAGCCTTGGATCCATGGAATACTACGAGCCTTGGATCCATGGGATGCTCCTCAGCCTTGGATCCATGGGATGCTCCTCAGGCTTGGACCAACGGGATGCTCCTCAGCCTTGGATCCATGGAATGATCCTCAGCCTTGGGAGCCATGGGATGCTCCTCAGCCTTGGATCCATGGAATACTATGAGCCTTGGATCCATGGGATGCTCCTCAGCCTTGGATCCATGGGATCCTCCTCAGCCTTGGATCCATGGGATCCTCCTCAGCCTTGGACCATGGGATCCTCCTCAGCCTTGGACCAACGGGATGCTCCTCAGCCTTGGATCCATGGAATACTACGAGCCTTGGATCCATGGGATGCTCCTCAGCCTTGGATCCATGGAATACTATGAGCCTTGGATCCATGGGATCCTCCTCAGCCTTGGATCCATGGGATCCTCCTCAGCCTTGGACCAACGGGATGCTCCTCAGCCTTGGATCCATGGAATGCTCCTCAGCTGCGGATCCATGGGGTGCTCGTCAGCCTTGGATCCATGGGATCCCCCAAGCCTTGGAGCTCCTGATGCCCAGCCTCAAGGAAAAAGAGGCGATGCGCGCACACATTTCTTTGGGAATTTTGGATTCCAGCCACGCTGGGACACATGGAATGGCCAATGTCAATGCCACCGTGACATCAGCGTCCCTTCCAACAGCCCCAACGTCCACCCCGCCACTCCCAGCCAGGACAGGCTGATTTCCAACCCATCCCTGATTTCCCAGGAATGGGGGGGGGGCTCTTCTGCCCGGGATCTGCCATTCCAGAGGTGATCCCAGGAACTGTTTGTTTGGGAGGAGGATGGATGCTCTGGGAAGGATAAACCTTGGCTGGGCATGGCAGAAGAACCATGGAAGAACCTTCGGCACCATCAGCAAATCACCAGATTCCAGCAAAGTTTCACCATTTTCCTGAGTAAAACTGGGATCCTGGCCTCGACTTTGACCATCCCTACCTCAGTTCAGGAGACAACATTCCCACCATGGAAGATCTCAGGATCACCATGGAAAACCTATGGAGAGCAGCACCAATCAACCCAATTCCAAGCAGAATTTGTCCCCTGCAAAGACCAACGCAACTGGAAAACTCCAAAGAGCCAAAAGTGGAGCTGCTCCAACCAACCTGGAAGGGTCCATCCCCTGCCTGACCCAGGATGTCTCCCAAATTCCCGGGGAAGCCGAGCCCGTTTCAGCGGCTGCATTCCAGAGGTGTGGAAAAACTCCTGGGGGTGTCCTTTGCCACAGGCAAACATTTCCCACCTTGATGATATTTTGGGAAAACGGGATCTGGCAACAGGACCAACACATGGCAGAGCCAAACTCCTACCAGAAGCTCAGGGACAACCAGACAAACCAAAAATAAAATAAAATAAAAAAGGAAAAAGGGGATGAAGAAAGAAAAGCAAATCCAACAATTATCCTCACCACACCAAAAATAAACCAGGCACTGCAGCCCGCGACAAATCCCAAATTCCAATAAAAGAGCAAGAAAACCTTGGCCGTGTCCAAGATGCCCAAGGTCAACAGCTGGAAGTGTTTTGGCTGGAGCTGGGGGAAGCTCAAGGAAGAGGGGAAATCACACTGGGGGTGATGGTCACAACCAGCTCCCGCAGACAGGGCTGAAAGAGGCTTTTATTAAAAATATTTAATGCTGTTTTACCCGGTTTGAGGGTTTTTTTTGGGGTTTTTAATAATTTTCCAGCTCCATGGAAAGGTTTTTCCTCTAAGGGAATCAAGAGGTCTTGGAATCATGAGAAGCCTGAGAAGCAAAAACACCCAACAGCAAAAGCACAACTCGAGGAGTTTGGAACCACGGAAAATCGTGGGATTCAGGATCTTGGATATCTGGGATAGGAGCAGAAAAAACAAATTTGTCTCTCTGTCAAAGTCAATGAGTGACTTCTGCTTCATAATTTTTGTTAAATAGGAGAAAAAATGAAGGGAAGGAAAGGAAAGGAAAGGAAAGGAAAGGGAAGGGAAGGGAAGGAAAGGAAAGGAAAGGAAAGGAAAGGAAAGGAAAGGAAAGGAAAGGAAAGGAAAGGAAAGGAAAGGAAAGGAAAGGAAAGGAAAGGAAAGGAAGGAAAGGAAAGGAAAGGAAAGGAAAGGAAAGGAAAGGGGAAAGGAAAGGAAAGGAAAGGAAAGGGGAAAGGAAAGGAAAGGGGAAAGGAAAGGAAAGGAAAGGAAAGGAAAGGAAAGGAAAGGAAAGGAAAGGAAAGGAAAGGAAAGGAAAGGAAAGGAAAGGAAAGGAAAGGAAAGGAAAGGAAAGGAAAGGAAAGGAAAGGAAAGGAAAGGAAAGGAAAGGAAAGGAAAGGAAAGGAAAGGAAAGGAAAGGACCTCAGGATGCAGCTGCCACATCCAAGCATGGGGCAGCTCCTCTGAAGCTTTAAAGAGCCCAAAGTGGGCAGAGTTTTCCTTTGGAAGCTCTATGGATCGCAGGAAAGCTGGGAAGCTGCTGGGGAAAGTTTGGATATGCACATGTGCAAAAATCCAAGGAAAGAGAAGATTTCATGATCTCCGTCTTTTTCCTCATTCAACATCCAAAGGCGGGGCAGGATATTTTAAATTAAATGGTTTTTGGGAGTCAAGAACGTGGAAATTGTCAGGTGCAGAGCCTGGATTACCCAAAATGAGCCAGAGCACCCAGCTGCTCTCCGGGCTCCCAAGAACTTCCACACCAGTCACGGGAGGGAAAGATTCCTGCCAGTCCAGGTTTGGGGTGGGACAACATCATGCCCTGAGAAACTCCAGGAAATGTTCTAGGAATTACTCCAGGAATTCCTCTAGGAATTATAATAAATAAATCAATTGTCATCCTGGTTTGCCATTGGGTTTAACTGCAGACACTCAACAACCACAGAACCAACTGTCCCATTGGCATCAAAATCACAGAATCCTGGAATGGTTTGGGTTGGAAGGGACCTTAAATCCCATCCATTCCCATTCCATGGGCAGGGACACCTCCCTTTGGAGATGCTACAAGCCCCAAATGTCCAGCCTGGCCTTGGACACTGCCAGGGATCCAGGGGCAGCCACAACAAATCTGGGAATTCCATTCCAGAGCCTGCCCACCCTTACAGGGAAGAATTCCTTCCCAATATTCCATATGAATCTCCCCTCTTTTACAAGGAACATGAAGTAGCCTTTGTTTTTTTGGTCCTGTTCGTGCCTCCCAAGGCTCTCTCTCCGGTCCCCATGCCCAGAATCCAGAGATTTTCCAGTTCCCTGATGCAAAGCAGAGCCGTGGCCCGGCCGCGATCGGAGCGCGCGGCTCCAAACTGGAACGAACGAGACCAAATTAAAAAAAAAAAGGGAAAAAAGAAAAAAAAAAAAATGGACATATTTCATCCTCCTCTTTTGTGGCTTTTATTTTCTTTTGTATTCGCTTTGGGAATAACATTCTTTCCATTGGGAAGAGCCTGATTTTCCATTAAATACAAAGCAGCTGCCATTTTGGAAACAAAAAGCTGATTAAATGCAGATTCTTCTTTTTTTTTTTTTTTTTTTTTTTTTTTTTTTCCCTCGCTTATGAAGAGCAAGAACCACGTTTGTTTCTGCTGATTTATCGGGGCAAAGCTGCCAATTACGGCAGCAGGAAAACTTAAAGGGAGCGACTTGAATCGCTCCATCCTCCCCAAATAATTTCGTAATTACAATTCGATGTCGGGAGAGGAAAAAAAAAAAAGGAAAGACCCAGAAGTTTCCAGAAGTTTGGAGGGTTCATCCCTCACCCTCTGCACACACACAGGGATGCTCCAGATTCCCCATTTACGCAGATCCCATCCCTGTTGGGATGCCGGGGGTGACGCGCGGGGTCTGGAGGAGACGCAACCGCTGCCCCAGTGCGGGCCCAGATGTTGAACAGACTGGAAAAAGGGATGAGCTCCAAGGAAAAATCCCATCCCACCCACTCCATTGCTGCTCCATGAGCCAGCAAGGCTCAGTCCAAGAGGTTTTTCCAAGCGGATCCGAGTGACCAAGGGCGCCCGAAACTTCAGCTCGTTTTGTCTTTTCCCAAAAAACTGAATCGTGTCTTAAATTTCCATTTCAAAACTGAGGTCTAGCTAAAAACCAGGGAGAAGATGGCTAAAACTAGGGAGAAATGGATAAAACCAGGGAGAAGATGGGTAAAACCAGGGAGAAGATGGGTAAAACCAGGGAAAATGTGGATAAAACCAGGGAGAAGATGGGTAAAACCAGGGAGAATATGTATAAAACCAGGGAGAAGATGGATAAAACCAAGGAAAAGGTGGCTAAACCCAGGGAAAATATGGATAAAACTAGGGAATATATGGATAAAACCAGGGAGAAGATGGATAACACCAGGGAGAAGGTGGCTAAAACCAGGGAAAATATGGATAAAACCAGGGAAAATGTGGATAAAATCAGGGAGAAGATGGCTAAAACCAGGGAGAAGATGGGTAAAACCAGGGAGAAGTTAGATAAAACCAGGGAGAAATTGGATAAAACCAGGGAAAATGTGGATAAAATCAGGGAGAAGATGGCTAAAACCAGGGAGAAGATGGGTAAAACCAGGGAGAAGTTGGATAAAACCAGGGAGAAGATGGATAAAACCAGGGAAAATGTGGATAAAACCAGGGAGAAGATGGATAACACCAGGGAGAATATGTATAAAACTAGGGAGAAGATGGATAAAACCAGGGAGAAGATGGATAACACCAGGGAGATGGCTAAAACCAGGGAAAATATGGATAAAACTAGGGAAAATGTGGATAAAACCAGGGAAAAGATAGCTAAAACCAGGGAAAATATGGATAAAACCAGGGAGAATATGGATAAAACTAGGGAGAAGATGGATAAAACCAGGGAGAAGATGGCTAAAACCAGGGAGAAGATGGCTAAAACCAGGGAGAAGATGGATAAAACTAGGGAAAATGTGGATAAAACCAGGGAAAAGATAGCTAAAACCAGGGAGAATATGGATAAAACCAGGGAAAATATGGATAAAACCAGGGAGAAGATGGATAAAACCAGGGAGAAGATGGGTAAAACACAGAGATGAGGAAAGCTGTAGGAATTAGTGACTGGTTTTTAACTAACCCATCAGGTTCTCCCCATTTCTTGCCCTTCATGAAATCCAACCAAGAACTCCAGAGGACCAGGAGATTTCCATGAGATTTCTGTGAGAATTCCACAGGGATCTGGACTTTGAGACATTTTCCCCACTCCTGCTACTCCAACTACCCAAGGCTGTCAGATTCAAGGAAAACATTTGTGGAAAAGGACCCTTGTGGATGGTCACAAAAATCATCTTCACCCACACTTGGTGGCTCCAAGTGACGATCCCAAGAATCCAAATTTCCATGCACCCTCAAGTGTCCCCTGCACAGGGACCCCCCCAAAGGTTTGGGCTCCTCCAGGGCAGCTGGGGCTCCCCTCATGGATGGGTTAAGGAAGGTGTGGAGAGCTCTGGGAGCTCTTCATGGATGTCCCTTTCCACATTCCCAAATTAAGATCCTTGGAAGAGCAGCGGATGAAACAAGAGGAAAGCAGGAAATTGCAAAAATCCATGATTTCCCCTAAATTTCCTACAGGGTAAAAGAATCCCAACCCAAACTTCATCTCCTGGTGGGATTTTTGGAAGGCCCAGGCTGAGGGTCTGGATTCCATACACCAGGGCTGGAATTTCGGCCCCAAATTCCCTGTGCCTCACATTCCTTACGGATGGAGGCGCAGGCAACAAAAAACATCCAACAGCTCCCTCAACTCCAGTTTGGAAAACAAAATTCCAAGCCAACCACGCTGAGGTGACTCCACATGGAAGCACGCCCTGGTTTAAAGGATTTATGGGATTGGGCATTTTGGCTTCCATTAATTTTCCAGCTGCTGAAAGCAGACAAGGAAACCTTGGAATTCCAGATAACCCGGCTTAGCCAGACCTGAGTTTACAGAGCTCCTGGGTTAATCAGGGGTCAGCATGAAATCCATGGGATTTGGACGCTCTGCTCCTTGTTTTAAAGCACCACCAGCTCCTGGTTTGCCTCCTCCGTCCTGACAAATATTTGGGATTCTGGAGGCGCTTGGGAAAGCAGGAATGGGCTGCTCCAGCCACCAATCCATCCTCTCCTTTTCAAAGCATCTCTGTTTTACGGGAATTTTGCCGAACGTTCACTCAGGCCAAGCAATCCCCTAAAAGACTTGGATCACCTCTGGAGTGGAAAGCCCCAGGCATGGAAGATTCTGGATGCTGCTCAGGGCCTTGTCCATGTCTGCATCCCGCTTTTTTTTTTTACCTTTTAAACTTCCAGGATTAGCCACAACGCCCTCCCACCGGACAAATTAAACTCTGCTGAAATCCCTCCTTTGTCCCGCGACTTCGCGCCGTCCCGGTTTTATTTTTCCACCTCTCCCGTGATTTATTCCCGCCAATTAATCCCGAGTAGGCAGAGAAAGAGAAAATCAGGAGGGATAAAAGGAAAACTGGGATTTGTTGCCGTTAAGAACGAGCCTGGCTGAGAGCAGGCTGGCAAAGCCCCTCCATATAAAGGGATTACTCCATCCCTGACCCTTTCCAGGGGAGCTCCAGGTATTATTTTCCATTGATTTACCTTAATGGAAGTAATGCCCCCCTCTCCGTAGGAAGCTGACTCCAGAGCTGTCTAGGCACTGGATCCAATTAAAGGAATAAATACATCTGGCTTCTAAACAGCTCCGAGCCTGGAAAAGCCAGAGGGGGAAAAGGGTTTTTTTTGCATCTCTCCCTCTTCTTGAGGACAGCACGGAGGATGCCTGACATCCAACACCGCTGCTGGAAAAACCCCTGGCTGCAGGGAATGCCTGCAGCATCCCGGCTGCTTTGATGGGAGCCAGCCTGGGATTGCTTTAACGAGGCTCTCCAGGAGCTGGCGTTGATTTGAGGCCTCGGTGTTGACTCAGAAACTCCCCAGGTGCCTCAGAGCCTGCAAATAGTCCGGGCTTAGCCAGGCTCGGTTTCCAGGGAAAGGAGCACGAGCATCCCAAAGGAGCAGGGAATCCCGGTTGGGATTCCCAGGAAGAGCAGGGAATAAAGGCTGGGAAGCAGAAGCAGCATCCAGGCTGTGAATGTGGCAACCCCACAGAATTGGATGAAGTTTTGCTCCCTGGGTTTGTGGGGATTGAGGAAACAAAGGTGGCTGTGCAGAGCTTTGTTTCTATCCCTGGAAACGCCGAGGGTTTTCCTCCTGCACGTGGAGAAAAACAAGCAGAGATGACAACGATCACGGGGGCTGCTGAACCAGAAGGAAGGTCTGGAAATCTCCTCTGGCTTTGTTTTGGTGCTGGTTGGCCAAATCCAAACTGGGAGATGAATCCGCATTATTTTCTGGAGAAAACCACGGAATCCTGGAATGGTTTGGGATGGGAGGGACCTTAAAGATGATCCAGTTCCACCCCCTGCCATGGCACTTTTACCATCCCAGGTTGCCCAAGCTCCTTCCAGCCTGGCTTTGGACATTTCCACTCTGGTCTGAGGGAAGGTTTAGTGGTCCAGTCCCTCAAACCAGGAGGAATTTCCAGCTGGAATCCCTGTGGGGAATTTCACTGAACAAGGAGCATGGATTTTACAAACATCTTTTCTCTTTGGAGCAGAGCCTGAGGATCTCACTTAGGTTTCCCTAATATCAGGCATTCCCTGCAGCTTTAGGTATTCCAGGGTGATAAAAGGAGCCATCCCAATGCTCTAAAATCAACAATTTAGTGACTCATTGGGAAGGAAACGAGGAAACGCTTTCCTTTGGTCTCCAGTTTATCCAGAATTATTTCTCCCATGGATTCCAACTTCCAATCCATTTTTTCCTTCCCTCCTGGCTGGCACTAAGGACCTTTTCTGGTTCAGCTCCCCCCCTGAGGCCGGAGGTGGGAGCGGGGCAGAGCCAAGGCGCAGCACGCAGCGTCCGGTACTCACCGGCATGGTGGGGTGGACATCTGCCTGCCCCTACAGAGGACAACACAGGAGGTCAAGGTCAGAGGCAGAACAGGGAAAAGCACCAGGATAAAAGCCAGAAAGGAGCCCAGAGGTCGTCAGAGGTGCCCACAACCCTCCCAGCGGTGCTCCAACGGCGGCTCCGAGGTTGGCAAAGGGTTGGGAACGCAAAATGGAGGCTCCTGGGAGCTGCTGGGGGCAGGAGGAGGAGGAGGAGGAGGAGGAGGAGGAGGAGGAGAAGGAGAAGGAGAAGGAGAAGGAGAAGGAGAAGGAGAAGGAGAAAGAAGGAGAAGGAGAAGGAGAAGGAGGAGGAAGAGGAGGAGGAGGAGGAGGAGGAGGAGAAGGAGAAGGAGAAGGAGAAGGAGAAGGAGAAGGAGAAGGAGAAGGAGAAGGAGAAGGAGAAGGAGAAGGAGAAGGAGAAGGAGAAGGAGAAGGAGAAGGAGAAGGAGAAGGAGAAGGAGAAGGAGAAGGAGAAGGAGAAGGAGAAGGAGGAGAATAAAGTGCCACAAGAGCAGTTTTGTTGCCATTCTGTCACAGAATCCTGGGACGGGTTGGGTTGGAAGGGATCTTACAGAATGTCCTGATCCAAACATCTCCCACTGTCCAAGGGTGGGAGCCCTCGGGCTGCTGAACCACAAGGAAGGTCTGAAAGTCTCCTCAACTTTGTTTTGGTGCTGGTTGGCAAAATCTAAACTGGGAGATGGCGCACGCCAAGAATCCACATTATTTTCTGGAGAAAACCATGGAATTCCAGACTGGTTTGGGATGGAAGGGACCTTAAAGATGATCCAGTTCCACCCCTGCCATGGCAGGGACACCATCCACCATCCCAGGCTGCTCCAAGCCCCAGTGTCCAACCTGGCCTGGGACACTGCCAGGGATCCAGGGGCAGCCCCAGCAAGTCTGGGAATTCCAGCCCAGGCAGGAATTCCTGCCTCAGATCCCAGCCCAATCTCCCCTTGCCCAGTGGAAGCCATTCCCTGGCTCCTGTCCCTCCAGCCCTTGGCCCCAGTCCCTCTCCAGCTCTCCTGGAGCCCCTGCAGGGACTCTGAGCATTCCCTGCAGTTTTCCCTTCTCCAGGGGAACATTCCCAGCTCTCCCAGCCTGCCTCCAGAATCCTGGACTGATTTGTGTTGGGGGTGACCTTAAAGATCCCATTCCACTCCACACTTTCCATGGGCAGGGACAGCTCCCACCATCCCAGGTGGATCCAACCTGACCTTGGACATTCCAGGGATCCAGGGGCAGCCCCAGCAAATCTGGGAATTCCAGCCCCGCCAGGAATTCCTGCCCCAGATCCCAGCCCAATCTCCCCTTTTCCCAGTGGGAAGCCATTCCCTGGCTCCTGTCCCTCCAGTCCCTATCCCAGGTCCCTCTCCAGCTCTCCTGCCTGCTCTGCCACCCCTCAGCAATCCCACCTGCAAGAGGTGCTGGATGTCAAACCCTGGGATCAGCTCCAGCAGGGCTTGCTCAGCTGTTCCAAGGGCCAGGGGAGTTATTTGAGCACAGACAGGGCTTGTGCAAACCCCGAGGTGACTCTGGTGCTCCCGAGATGTTTTCCTGATGGTTATTTTCCACTTGGGTCCCTCCCAGCGCGGCCGAGGCTGCGGTTGGTGCAAAGTTCACGGCATTTCGCTTCCACGCACGGGGGCCTTGGCTTATAAATATTCCAGGGGGGGGGATTTGACTTTTCAAATAAAAACACAGGCAATCGTTCTCTTCGGAAAGAAAATAAACACTGGCAAAGCTCTTTCTACCAGAGCAAGAGCTGCCGGGGCCGTTCGTTGGCGGAGGGGGGGGAAGAGATGCCAAGAGAAGGCAAAAAAACCGTCACGGCTCCAGCTGAAATCTGTGCCTGCCATCTGGCAAAAATAAGCAGAAAAGGGGAAAAAAAAAAAAATAGGGGAAAAAAAGAAAAAAAAAATCCCTCTGCAGAGGGTTCACAGTGAAGTGGCTCAACGAACAGCAGAGGTTGGATTTGTTGGATCGCTGAAAGATTGCTTCCCCTTCCCAGGTCAGCCTCACCTCTTGACCTGCCCTGATCCCTTTCCAAAGGAGGTTATCGGGATACAAGACTAACAGAGGATTAAAGGAAACTTAAAATAAAAACAAAACACCCCCCCCACCCCCTCCTCCTCCTTCCCCCCGAGCCCCCAGCTCCCCTCCCCCAAGAAAACATCCTTGCTTTGTTAACCTGACAGTTCAGGGGAGGTGTTGACACAACCCTCCATCTCTGAGGAGCTTAATGTCAACAAATCAGTGTGTTTGGAGTAGCCCTGTCAATGCCATTTACATTAACTTGTCCAACAAGAAATAAAAACAACAATCAGCCATCAAAGACAAAAGGCTTTTTCAGTCATTCTTTGCAAAAGGCTTAGGCTGGAAATGTTCATTTTTTTGGAGGCCGTGGCCCCTTTGCTTGCTGAAAACCAGAAACCACCTTTTTTTTTGTTTTGTTTTGTTTTTCCTTTTTAAAGCCCAAAAAACTTTTTGTACTAAAACAATTTTTTTTGTTGTTGTTATTGTTGTTTTTACCCTTAAAAAAAAAGAGGTTTTTCTTTTAAAGGAGACCAGAGCATCCCAAATTAATGAGCTCCACAGCAGCAGCAGCAGCAGCAGGAACCGACTCTCCCTGGTTAAAGCAGGAAGAGGGCGGCCCCGGGAGCCAAATGTTAATTATGCTTTGATTCCCATCAGCGTTTTATTTGCTCGGGAGACATTTTTGGGAGCTTAGTGGAGCGTTCTGGAATGGTGGCTCCAAACCACCATGACCGTTCTCATGCAGCACTGGCGTGCACCAGAAACCCCGGGATGTTCTCCCTGAACTTTTCCTGCCCCTCGGCACACGCCGTCCCCGCGGCGCTGGGGAGGGCTCAGAGTCCCCCAGAAAAACTTGCAACGTGCAAATAAATCCCAGGAATTCACAAAAATCAAGTGGTTTCCATCATCTCCCACAGTGATTACTCCAAAGGAAAAAATTGGGATTGCAAGGTCTAAAAAAAGTGGAGATTTTAGGTCAATCCACCAGGATTTGGGGCTGGGTTATTTTTAATGGGTGCCCAGAGAAATGGTGGAGATTTTTGAAAAATCAAAAAAATGATTTTTCCTCATCCCTGGGAAAAATCCAAGGCCATGGCTCTGGACAACCTGATCCTTCTGAAGGTGTTCCCCAGAAAAGTACAAGATGCAAATAAATCCCAAAATTCCCAAAATCAAGTGGTTTCCATCATCTCCCACAGTGATTACTCCAAAGGAAAAAATTGGTATAGCAAGGCCTAAATAAAGTGGAGATTTTAGGCCAATCCACCAGCCAGGATTTTGGAATTCCCAAAAATCAAATGGTTTTCATCATCTCCCACAGTGATTACTCCAAAGGGAAAAATTGGGATTGCATGGTCTAAAAAAAGTGGAGATTTTAGGTCAATCCACCACGATTTTGAGCTGGGTTATTTTTGTTGGATGCCCACAGAAATGGTGGAGGTCTCATTCCTGGAAAAATCCAAGGCCATGGCTCTGGACAACCTGATCCAGCTGAAGATGTCCCCCAGTAAATCCCAAAATTCCCAAAATCAAATGGTTTTCATCATCTCCCACAGCGATTACTCCAAAGGGAAAAATTGGATCTAAAAAAAGTGGAGACTTTAGGTCAATCCACCAGGATTTGGGGCTGGGTTATTTTTGATGGGTGCCCAGAGAAATGGTGGAGGCCTCATCCCTGGAAAAATCCAAGGCCATGGCTCTGGACAACCTGATCCAGTTGAAGATGTCCCCCAGAAAAGCACAACGTGCAAATAAATCCCAGAATTCACAAAAATCAAGTGGTTTCCATCATCTCCCACAGTGATTACTCCAAAGGAAAAAATTGGGATTGCAAGGTATAAAAAAAAGTGGAGATTTTAGGTCAATCCACCAGCCAGGATTTTGGAATTCCCAAAATCAAGTGGTTTTCATCATCTCCCACAGTGATTACTCCAAAGGAAAAAATTGGGATTGCAAGGTCTAAAAAAAGTGGAGACTTCAGGTCAATCCACCACGATTTTGAGCTGGGTTATTTTTGTTGGATGCCCAGAGAAATGGTGGAGGTCTCATCCCTGGAAAAATCCAAGGCCGTGGCTCTGGACAACCTGATACAGCTGAAGATGTCCCCCAGTAAATCCCAAAATTCCCAAAATCAAGTGGTTTCCATCATCTCCCACAGTGATTACTCCAAAGGAAAAAATTGGGATTGCAAGGCCTAAATAAAGTGGAGATTTTAGGCCAACCCACCAGCCAGGATTTTGGAATTCCCAAAAATCAAATGGTTTCCATCATCTCCCACAGTGATTTCTCCAAAGGAAAAAATTGGGATTGCAAGGTCTTTTATTTAGTGGGAATCAGCTCTGG
This sequence comes from Acrocephalus scirpaceus scirpaceus, assembly GCA_910950805.1. Lineage (NCBI taxonomy): Eukaryota > Metazoa > Chordata > Aves > Passeriformes > Sylviidae > Acrocephalus > Acrocephalus scirpaceus. The sequence goes on along the minus strand of OU383778.1, from coordinate 776,155 downwards.
AAGATGGGGGCATTTCCAAAATCCCATAAATTCATTGGGAATCAGCTCTGGAAGATGGGGGCATTCCCAAAATCCCATAAATTCAACAGGAATCAGCTCTGAAGATGGGGGCATTTCCAAAATCCCATAAATTCAATAGGAATCAGCTCTGGAAGATGGGGGCATTTCCAAAATCCCATAAATTCAGTGGGAATCAGCTCTGGAAGATGGGGGCATTTCCAAAATCCCATAAATTCAACAGGAATCACATCTGGAAGATGGGGGCATTTCCAAAATCCCATAAATTCAACAGGAATCACATCTGGAAGATGGGGGCATTTCCAAAAATCCCATAAATTCAATGGGAATCAGCTCTGGAAGATGGGGGCATTTCCAAAAATCCCATAAATTCAACAGGAATCAGATCTGGAAGATGGGGACATTTCCAAAATCCCATAAATTCAACAGGAATCAGGTCTGGAAGATGGGGGCATTCCCAAAATCCCATAAATTCAACGGGAATCAGCTCTGGAAGATGGGGACATTCCCAAAATCCCATAAATTCAACAGGAATCAGCTCTGGAAGATGGGGACATTTCCAAAATCCCATAAATTTAGTTGGAATCAGCTCTGGAAGATGGGGACATTTCCAAAATCCCATAAATTCAATAGGAATCAGCTCTGGAAGATGGGGGCATTTCCAAAATCCCATAAATTTAATGGGAATCAGCTCTGGAAGATGGGGGCATTCCCAAAATCCCATAAATTCAGTGGGAATCAGCTCTGGAAGATGGGGACATTTCTACCTCCTGAGTATTCCCAGCCTCATGGGTGGAAGCTTCCAGGTGCTAAACCAACCCACAGATCCTTTTTTATGGGGTTTTTTTTTTGGTTGGTTTTTGGGGTTTTTGGGGGTTTTTTGGGGGTTTTTTTGGTTTTTTGGGGGTTTTTTGTTTGTTTTTTGGTTTTGTTGTTGGGTTTTTTGGGGTTTTTTTGGGGGTTTTTTGGGGTTTTTTTGAGTTTTTTGGGTTTTGTTCTTGGGTTTTTTGGGGTTTTTTTTTTGGTTTTTGGGGTTTTTTTTGGGTTTTTTTTGGTTTTTGTTTTTGGGTTTTTTTGTTTTTGTTGTTGGGTTTTTTGGGGTTTTTTAAATTTTTTTTGGTTTTTTTGGGAGGGTTTTTGGGGTTTTTTTGTTTGCTTTTTGATTTTTGTTGTTGGGTTTTTTGGGGTGTTTTTTTTTGGTTTTTTTGGGAGGGTTTTTGGGGTATTTTTTTTGTTTGTTTTTTGTTTTTGTTGTTGGGTTTTTTGGGTGTTTTTGGGGTTTTTATTGGGGTGTTTCTGGGGGTTTTTTTTATGTTTGTTTTTTGGTTTTGTTGTTGGGTTTTTTGAGTTATTTTTTGGTTTTGGGGGGGTTTTTTGGGGGGCGGGTTTGGGTTTTTTTATGTTTGTTTTTTGTTTTTGTTGTTGGGTTTTTTGGGGTTTTTTGGGGTTTTTTGGGGGGCTTCTCCCCCACAACAAACCAACCTTGACCTCCCCCAGCTCCCAGATTTTCCTGCTGGGATGGGGACACCCAAAAACACCTTTGGGTGCATGACCAAGGATATTTTTGGGGGTCTGACACCCCCCAAAACAGCTCTGGAGGGCAGGGACAGAATGAAGGGGAACATTAAATCTTCCTTTTCCTGTTTACTCCCAGCTCATGAAAGCAGCAAAAAAATCCCAGTTTTGTCAAGAAAAGAAAGACCTGAAATGGTTTTTAGGACAACCACAGAAGTCACGGGGATTTGCTGTTTCAAATCCCAGCTCCTCCCACCCAGCTCAGGATAAATCCCATTTTTTTAGAGGAGGAAGAAAACAGCTGTTAGAGCAAAAAAAAAAAATAAAAAATAAAGGAACCTCCCTGGTGATTGGATTTTTCCTACCAATGAGACATCACTCAGCTGACTGCAAAAAAAGCAACATAAAGCAAATTTTTGATGGCCACAGCAGCATAAACACAGCAGGGAGAGGGAAGAAAACATATGGGGAACCTTCCAAGAGAGCAAAATCGGGATGGGAGGGATGGGACAAACATTTGGGAATGCAGCTGGAGCTGGAGTAATGCAGCCACAGGATGGATTTTTTGGGAAAAAAAAAAAAAACCCTGGATGGTCATTAAGTGGAAGTTTAAATATCTAAAATGCAGGTGGGGAATAAATTATGATGCAGCTGGTGGGTTGGGATGGAACCTCGACCCCACAAAATCAGACTTGCAAATAATTGGGAGAGTCCAACCAAAGCCCAGCTTGTGAAATATGAAATATTTTCCTTTAAAAAGGGAATTTTTCCTGCTCCCACCACATCCCATCAACTTTGAGTGCCCAGAACCCTGAATATCCTCCCAGAGCTGGAAATTTCCTGTTTGGAAATGTTCCTTCACCCCTCTCGCTCTTTCCTTCCCCAATTCATGCCCATCCCACATTTTTTGGTGCTTTCACAAACTCCTCCATCATTTTCTGCCACACCTTCACCTCCTGCACTTCCAGGAATTTCAGCGCGCTCCTAAATCAGCCACTGGAAAAAATCTGAACCCTACAAGGATGAAAAACCCTCGATACCAAAGGATTGAACCCTACAAGGATGTTTTAAAAACCCCAACACCAAAGGACGTGGTGGGATGGAGCCTGGTCCTTCCTGGGTCGCTCTCACCCAAAATTCGAGCGATTCATCAGCAATAAAAGGAAAAAATCCCAACGAATGTTAAAAAATCCCAAAGCTGCAGCCCCACAAAGCTTTGACCCAAACCTGCAGCTGAGACCCCAAACCAGGTTGAGGTGCCCAGCAAATCCTCAGCCATCGAAAATCCAGGTGACATTTCTCTCACCCACAATTTGAGCGATTCATCAGCAATAAAAGGAAAAAACCCCAACGAATGTTAAAAAACCCCAAAGCTGCAGCCCCACAAAGCTTTGGAGCAGACCCCAGAGCAGCAGGGAGGGCCGGGCTCACCGGGAGGTGGGTGAAGACGGCGAAGGTGCTGCGCAGGAAGGCGATGAGGTCCACCAGGTAATCGCTGGCGCGGCCGCCCGGCTCCGGGGCCGTCCAGTCATAGTCGGCCAGCTGCAGGAACTGGTCGATCTTCTGGTTCAGGTTGGTGTAGATCTCCTCCTCGGCGGCGTGACGGGCGTCCTGGGAGGGAGGGACGACGTGGGATGGGGGCTCCATACCAGGGAGATCCCATATGGGATGGGGGTTCCATACCAGGGAGATCCCATATGGGATGGGGATTCCACATCATGGAGATCCCATATGGATGGGGGCTTCACACCATGGAGATCCCATATGGGATGGGGGCTCCACACCAGGGAGATCCCATATGGGATGGGGGCTCCACACCATGGAGGTCCCACAGGGGATGGGGGCTCCATACCACCAAAATCCTACATGGGATAGGGGCTCAAAACCACTGAGATCCTACATGGGATGGGGGCTGCACACCATGGAGATCCCATATGGGACGGGGGCTCCACACCACTGAGATCCCACATGGATGGGGGCTCCATACCCCCACTGAGATCCTATATTGGATGGGGGCTCCATACTACCAAAATCCTACATGGGATGGGGGCTCCACACCATGGAGATCCCACATGGCATGGGGGCTCCATACCACCAGAACCCTACATGGGATAGGGGCTCAAAACCACTGAGATCCTACATGGGATGGGGGCTGCACACCAGGGAAATCCCATATGGGATGGGGATTCCATACCATGGAGATCCCACATGGGAAGGGGGCTCCACACCATGGAAATCCCAGATGGGATGGAGGCTCCACAACACACAGACCCTAGATGGGATGGGGGCTCCACACCACCAAAATCCTATATGGGATGGAGGCTCCACACCACTGAGATCCTACATGGGATGGGGGCTGCACACCAGGGAAATCCCAGATGGGATGGGGGCTCCACACCGTGGAGATCCCATATGGGATGGGGGCTCAAAACCACAGAGATCCTATATGGGATGGGGGCTCCATACCAGGGAGATCCCAGATGGGATGGGGATTCCACATCACGGAGATCCCATATGGGATGGGGGCTCCACACCACTGAGATCCCACATGGATGGGGGCTCCATACCATGGAGATCCTATATTGGATGGGGGCTCCATACTACCAAAATCCTATATGGGATGGGGGCTCCACACCACAGAGACCCATATGGGATGGGGATTCCACATCACGGAGATCCCATATGGGATGGGGGCTCCAAACCACCAGAACCCTACATGGGATAGGGGCTCAAAACCACTGAGATCCTACATGGGATGGGGGCTGCACACCAGGGAAATCCCAGATGGGATGGGGATTCCATACCATGGAGATCCCACATGGGATGGGGGCTCCATACCATGGAGATCCCACATGGGATGGGGGCTGCACACCATGGAGATCCCAGATGGGATGGGGGCTCCATACCAGGGAGATCCCAGATGGGATGGGGGCTCCACATCACTGAGATCCCATATGGGATGGGGGCTCCATACCATGGAGATCCCATATGGGATGGGGGCTCCATACCATGGAGATCCCATATGGAATGGGGGCTCCACACCATGGAGGTCCCACAGGGGATGGGGGCTCCATACCACCAAAATCCTACATGGGATAGGGGCTCAAAACCACTGAGATCCTACATGGGATGGGGGCTGCACACCATGGAGATCCCATATGGGATGGGGGCTCCACACCACGGAGATCCCATATGGGATGGGGGATCTACACTACCAAAATCCTATATGGGATGGGGACTCCACACCACCAGAATCCTACATGGGATGGGGGCTCTATACCACGGAGATCCCATATGGAATGGGGGCTCCGTACTACCAAAATCCTATATGGGATGGGGGCTCCACACCACCAGAATCCTACATGGGATGGGGGCTCTATACCACTGAGATCCTACATGGGATGGAGGCTCCACACCATGGAGATCACACATGGGATGGGGGCTCCACACCACCAAAATCCTACATGGGATAGGGGCTCTACACTACCAAAATCCTATATGGGATGGGGGCTCTACACTACCAAAATCCTATATGGGATGGGGGCTCTACACTACCAAAATCCTATATGATATGGGGGCTCCACACCTCTGAGATCCCATATGGGATGGGAGCTCCACACCACTGAGATCCCATATGGGATGGGGGCTCCATACTACCAAAATCCTATATGGGATGGGGGCTCCACACCACTGAGATCCCACATGGGAAGGGGGCTCCACACCATGGAAATCCCAGATGGGATGGAGGCTCCACAACACACAGACCCTACATGGGATGGGGGCTCCACACCACCAAAATCCTATATGGGATGGAGGCTCCACACCACTGAGATCCTACATGGGATGGGGGCTGCACACCAGGGAAATCCCAGATGGGATGGGGGCTCCACACCGTGGAGATCCCATATTGGATGGGGGCTCCATACCACCAAAATCCTACATGGGATGGGGGCTCTACACTACCAAAATCCTATATGATAGGGGGGCTCCACACCACTGAGATCCCATATGGGATGGGAGCTCCACACCACTGAGATCCCATATGGGATGGGAGCTCCACACCACTGAGATCCCATATGGGATGGGGGCTCCATACTACCAAAATCCTACATGGGATGGGGGCTCCACACCACTGAGACCCACATGGCATGGGGGCTCCACACCATGGAGATCCCACATGGATTGGGGCTCCACATGACCAGTATGGCTCCAGTGGCTCCACACCACTGAGATCTCACAGGGGATGGGGGCTCCATACCACCAGAATCCTACATGGGATGGGGGCTCCACACCATGGAGATCCCATATGGGATGGGGGCTCCACACCCCTGAGATCCCACCACCACCCTCTAACGGGGTGGGAGCTTCACCCAACCTTTAGGCCGGGAGGTGACCCGACCCTGAAAGCCCAAGGTTGCTGCCACGAGGCTGCTGCAGCCCCAGGCTGGTGGGACAGGGACCACCAGGCTGTGACGGGCTGGATCCAGCTGGATTCTGGCCCTGGCGTCACCTGAGGGCAAATCCAGAGGAGATGGAAGAGATTGGCCCCACTGGTGGGAGCCTGGTGTTGATAACACCAAACCTGGTGTTGGTAACACCAAACCTGGATGGGCCGTTCAGGAATTGATGATCCTTGTGAATATCCCATGAATATCCCAGAACATCCCAGAATATCCCATGAATATCCCAGAATATCCCGTGAATATCCCATGAATATCCCAGAATATCCCATAAATATCTGAGGATATCCCATAAATATCCCAGAATATCCCATGACTATCCCAGAATATCCCATGAATATCCCAGAATATCCCATGAATATCCCATGAATATCCCACAATATCCCACAATATCCCAGAGTATCCCATGAATATCCCAGAATATCCCTGAATATCCCATGAATATCTCATGAATATCCCAGAATATTCTGTGAATATCCCATGAATATCCCAGAATATCCTGTGAATATCCCATGAATATCCCAGAATATCCCATGAATATCCCGTGAATATCCCAGAATATCCCATGAATATCCCACGAATATCCCATGAATATCCCAGAATATCCCATAAATATCTGAGGACATCCCATAAATATCCCAGAATATCCCATGAATATCCCAGAATATCTCATGAGTATCCCAGAATATCCCATGAATATCCCAGAATATCCCGTGAATATCCCATAAATATCCTATGACTATCCCAGAATATCCTATAAATATCCCATGAATATCTCATGAATATCCCAGAATATCCCATGAATATCCCACAAATATCCCAGAATATCCCATGAATATCCCAGAATATCCCGTGAATATCCCATGAATATCCCAGAATATCCTATAAATATCCCATGAATATCTCATGAATATCCCAGAATATCCCATGAACATCCCATGACTATCCCAGAATATCCTATAAATATCCTATAAATATCTCATGAATATCCCTGAATATCCCATGAATATCCCAGAATATCCTGTGAATATCCCAGAATATCCCATAAATATCTGAGGACATCCCATAAATATCTGAGGATATCCCATAAATATCCCAGAATATCCCATGAATATCCCGTGAATATCTCATGAATATCCCATGAATATCCCAGAATATCCCCCAATATCCCAGAATATCCTATAAATATCCCATGAATATCCCAGATTATCCCATAAATACCCCATAACATCCCACGATTCCGAGATGGGAGAGGAACATCCCCTATGGAAACCCCACCAAACCCAGAGCAGGGCCGGGCCTCAGGAGCTTCCCTGCCGGAACAAGGGTGGGACACTCAGCTTCAGGATGGACAATGCCAGGATGGACATCCCTGGGGACACCAGAGACCCCAAAAAAAGCCCTTCCAAACCAATCCCAGCTGTTCCCACCTCTGGATCTCCACGGGATACAGGACACCCCACACTTGACCCAAGCAGATCCCACATAAAACATCCGGGTGAAATGAACGCTCCTGGAGTGGGATTTAAAGGCTGGAAAATCTGGGAGTTTCTCTCAGCCCCAGATTTTAGGGGATAACGCTAAAAGGAGTGGAAAGATGGAAAAATATAAATCCTGGGAATCTTCCTCCTGGTGTCCACGACACAGTGAGGATTTATTTCAGCAGGAAATAAATTATCGAGCTTCTGTTTAAAATCTCCTTAATCCTCCAGCTAATTAAGGCTTGGAAATTAAAGGAGAAAACCTCCCACCATCTCGACAGGAGCAAGGACAACTTTCCCAAAATAAAGGATGATCCCAAATTATCCCTGGAGCTGCCTCCTCCAGGAGATCCCAGCCAAGGGTGCAGCCCCACCTTGAAGGTGGTGGTCCCGTAGAGTTTGGTGGTGTGGACGGTTTCGGGCAGCACGTTGGTGATGTTGGTGATGAACTCCTCCAGGAACTTGCAGGATTTCTCCAGGTGGGTGGTGTTGATGATGATCTGCACCAGCTGGGGAGGGAAAAAAGGGAAAAAAGGGAAAAAAAAAAATTTCAGGCGCCAGGGGAAAGGGAGGGATGGGAATCCCACGGAATCCCGACGCCGCGCAAATTCCCGGCTCTGCTTTAACAACGCCTAAATCCCAGATAATTTCGGAGGGGAAGCATTTCCCATGACAGCTGTTAATGCCACTGATGTTTTATTTTTGGGGAGGGCTTTCTTCCATTGAGCTGTCACTCAAAACTCCCCCCAAAAAAATAAAAAAACCTGCCAGGAGGCTCCAGGCTGGCGCTGAACCCGAAAAAAGAACCCGAACTTGAGTGACACCGAGCAGCATCACACGAGCCCGAACAAAGAACGCCCTGAGTTGGTGTCATCTCCTTGCTGGAGCGTGGCGGGGCTGTCTGGAGCCTCCTCCCATGCAGGAAAAGGTTTGGAAATCTCCCAAAGCTGAGGGAGGTTGGATTAATTCAGAGATTTCTCCGAAATCGCCGAGTGACGCCGCAGAGATCCCAGCGCTGACACTGGTGACATCAAAAAAGTGATGGTGACACCTGGGGAGGTTCAGGATATTGGGAGGGAAAAGAGGCATTGGAAAAGTGCAGAATGGGAATGGGGTGTCCAGAGAAGCTGTGGGATGTCTGGGAGAAATTAAAATTTGGGAAGGAAAAGCCGTGGCTGACACCATCCAAGGCAGCAATAATTAAGTAAACAATTAAATAAAAATAATTAAGTAAACAATGCAAGGCAGCAATAATTAAGTAAACAATTAAATAAAAATAATTAAGTAAACAATGCAAGGCAGCAATAATTAAGTAAATAATTAAAAACTCCTTGTTTAATACCAGCACCCAGAGGTGCCGCCCGTCCTGGGAGCCAAGTGTAGATTTACATGGATTAAAATCATCAGAAATTTGATTTTATATAGAAAAAAGGATGGATCAAGGAAAGAAAATCCCAAATTGGGGTTTGTGCTGCAGCAAAGTGCTGAAACTCCTAAAAAATCACCTAAAAATGAGGATTGCTGCCCCATTCCCTTACATTTCCCTCTTGGATCTTTTCTGCTCCTCCCTGAGGGCCTCGGACTTTAATTCACGTTTGTAACGTTCACCAAAATGAAGAGAGCAAAATTCACAACAAAAAGCAAAGAAATTCTCCACTTTTCCACAATCTAAAGCTCGTCCCTTTGGACAACACCACTGAGCAATCCCGTTGTTTTCCAGGCAAATATTCCATGGAATGCTCCAAAGCAGCACCTCCAAAGGTGCTGGAAGGAGTTCCAAGGGATCTCCTGCCACCCTGCCCTAGAATCACAGTCCAGGGATGGTTTGGATTGGAAAGGACCTCAGAGAGGATGAATTCCAACCCAAACACCTCCCACTGTCCCAGGTGGATCCAACCTGGCCTTGGACATTCCAGGGATCCAGGGGCAGCCCCAGCAAATCTGGGAATTCCAGCCCAGCCCCTCCCCACCCTCCCAGCCAGGAATTCCTTCCTCATATTCAGCCTAAATCTGCTTTTTTCTCCACTTCAAATCCATCTTTTTTCCCTTGAACTCCATTCCCTGTTGTCCTGATCCCAAGGGATTCCAGCTGGGAGGATCCAAGGCTGGCTGGGCCCCTCTTCCTCCCAGCCTGGAGAGTTTTCCTCAGAAATTCCTGCTGGAAGGATCTGGGCCCGGTGGAAGCGTCCCAGGCAGGAATTCCTGCCCCAGATCCCAGCCCAATCTCCCCTTGGAATTGGTTGGATGGAACTGGTTGGAATTGGTTGGAAATGGTTGGAAATGGTTGGAATTGGTTGAAAATGGTTGGAATTGGTTGGAATTGGTTGGAATTGGTTGGAACTGGTTGGAATTGGTTGGAATTGGTTGGAATTGGTTGGAATTGGTTGGAATTGGTTGGAATTGGTTGGAATTGGTTGGAACTGGTTGGAATTGGTTGGAATTGGTTGGAATTGGTTGGAACTGGTTGGAACTGGTTGGGAATGGTTGGAGCACAACAATTCCAGCCCAGGCAGGAATTCCTGCCCAATATTCCACAAAAATCTCTCTTTTCCCAGTGGGAAGCCATTCCCTGGCTCCTGTCCCTCCAGCCCTTGGCCCCAGTCCCTCTCCAGCTCTCCTGGAGCCCCTGCAGGGACTCTGAGCATTCCCTGCAGTTTTCCCTTCTCCAGGGGAACATTCCCAGCTCTCCCAGAGCAGAGGGGCTCCAGAACCCTGGAATGCTTTGGGTTGAGAGTGACCTCAAATCCCATCCCATCCATGTTCAGGGACACCTCCCACTGTCCCAGGTGGATCCAACCTGGCCTTGGGCATTCCAGGGATCCAGGGGCAGCCCCAGCCAATCTGGGAATTCCAGCCCCGCCAGGAATTCCTGCCCCAGATCCCAGCCCAATCTCCCCTTTTCCCAGTGGGAAGCCATTCCCTGGCTCCCATCCCTCCATTCCCAAGGGAATCCCCGTCCCACCTCTGTCAGTCCAACGTTTTTCCTCTTGATGACGTTCTGTAAACAGTTGCTCAGGGTCCGGGTCAGCAGCAGGTTCGTGGATTTTCGGATCATGTCATCGACCTCCGTGGAGCTGCCGGGTGAAATTGAAAGAGGGAATTGGAAAAATGCTCCAGGGAAAGCAAAATCACCGGGAATTCTCCTCATCCTCCTTCCCGACCCTTCCCCCGTGCAGCGCTCACGGGAGCTGATGTTTGAAATGCATCAAAATGCAACAATTTATAAAAATTTTGGCATTTTTATCCATGTTTTAGGAGGAAATGTGGATTGAGACCTGCAAATCCAACATTCCTCAGCCTCCCATCCCATCAAGCCCAAGGAAGAGCCGTCCATGGCATCAGCACAAACCCAAAAATGGGGATTTGTAGGTTTAGGACAAGGGAAAAGATCTCCAGTGGTGAAACCCTAAATAAAATTCCACAGAATTCCCCTCTCAGCCCTTTCCAGGCTTTTAGACAAAATTACGGAATGGAATGGAATGGAATGGAATGGAATGGAATGGAATGGAATGGAATGGAATGGAATGGAATGGAATGGAATGGAATGGAATGGAATAGAATGGTTTGGGTTGGAAGGAATCTTAAAACTGGAAAAGTTTTAAGAGTGGAGTGAGTGAGGTCACAGGGAATGGGTTTGGAAGGAGAAACTTCCAATGATCCCAGGATTTCCACACAGGGGCTCCTCAGCACAGCACAGATCCCATATCCCAGAATTCCAGAACAGTCTGGGTTGGAAGAGACCTTAAATCCCATCCCAATCCACCCCATCCATGGGCAGGGACAATTCCCACTGTTTCAGGTGGATCCAACCTGGCCTTGGGCATTCCCAGGGATCCAGGGGCAGCCCCAGCAAATCTGGGAATTCCAGTCCAGACCCTCCCCACCCTCCCAGCCAGAAATTCCTTCCTCATATTCAGCCTAAATCTCCTTTTATTTCCACTTCAAATCTGCCTTTTTTCCACTTCAAATCCACCTTTTTTCCCTTGAACTCCATTCCCTGTTGTCCTGATCCCAAGGGATTCCAGCTGGGAGGATCCAAGGCTGGCTGGGCCCCTCTTCCTCCCAGCCTGGAGAGTTTTCCTCAGAAATTCCTGCTGGAAGGATCTGGGCCCGGTGGAAGCGTCCCAGGCAGGAATTCCTGCCCAATATTCCACAAAAATCTCTCTTTTCCCAGTGGGAAGCCATTCCCTGGCTCCTGTCCCTCCAGCCCTTGGCCCCAGTCCCTCTCCAGCTCTCCTGGAGCCCCTGCAGGGACTCTGAGCATTCCCTGCAGTTTTCCCTTCTCCAGGGGAACATTCCCAGCTCTCCCAGCCTGGCCCCAGTTTTGGACTGGGAATTCCTGCAGCCCATTCCTGCCCTTTTCCAGAGCAGCACTGCCGGAATTCGGGGGTTCAGCCCCTCCAAGGTGCTCACGGTGCCACCTCTCCTTTCTCCGGGAGGTTTTGCCAACCCCACCCTGCCAGAGGCTCCTCGGATCTCTGGATTAGCCCTGACAGCAGCAGGAATTGTGTCCTGGAGCGAGGGGCAGGAGAGGGAATTCCCAACGGGAAGGTCGGGAAGCGTCCTGGAAAATGGAGCCCCTGACCTTTGGCTCCTTCTCCAGCTCCACCTGACAGAGGAGCCACATCCCAGAGCTGGGATTGACGTGGGAAACAAAATCCAACCCTGAAGTGATCCCGGGAGAAAGGTGGGGGATGTTGGGATGCTGTAAAGGGGGGGTGGGAATGGGTTAGGTGGGATCCTGGGCAGGAATTCCTGGCGGGGCTGGAATTCCCAGATTTGCTGTGGCTGCCCCTGGATCCCTGGAATGTCCAAGGCCAGGTTGGATCCACCTGGGACAGTGGGAGGTGTCCCTGCCCATGGATGGGGTGGGAATGGGATGGGATTTAAGGTCAATCCCACTCAAACCATTCCAGGATTCTGGAGCCAGGCTGGGAGAGCTGGGAATGTTCTCCTGGAGAAGGGAAAACTGCAGGGAATGCTCAGAGTCCCTGCAGGGGCTCCAGGAGAGCTGGAGAGGGACTGGGGCCAAGGGCTGGAGGGACAGGAGCCAGGGAATGGCTTCCCATGGGAAAAGAGAGATTTTTGTGGAATATTGGGCAGGAATTCCTGCCTGGGACGCTTCCACCGGGCCCAGATCCTTCCAGCAGGAATTTCTGAGGAAAACTCTCCAGGCTGGGAGGAAGAGGGGCCCAGCCAGCCTTGGATCCTCCCAGCTGGAATCCCTTGGGATCAGGACAACAGGGAATGGAGTTCAAGGGAAAAAAGGTGGATTTAAAGTGGGAAAAAAGCAGATTTAGGGTAAATATGAGGAAGGAATTCCTGGCTGGGCTGGAATTCCCAGATTTGCTGGGGCTGCCCCTGGATCCCTGGAATGTCCAAGGCCAGGTTGGATCCACCTGGGACAGTGGAAAGTATCCCAGAACTTTCCATCCCAAATTCTTCCTGTATTGGGGTTTTGTTTGCAAAAAAACCCACCCCAATCCCAAAGGTGGATTAGGGTTGATCATCCTTCAACCCAGAGATAATCCCTGTTTTCCAATGGGAAATGCCACTGGAAAAAGTGAGGGGACACTTTTAAAGACAACCTGAACTCAACTTGTAAAAAAAAGGTGAAAGGGCTGCAAAGACAAAGGAATTTTTCCTACTTTTAGAGAAAACCTGATGAATTCAATTTGTAAAAAAAAGGTGAGAGTGCTGCAGAGATAAAGGAATTTTTCCTACTTTTAAAGACAACCTGATGAATTCAATTTGTAAAAAAAGGTGAAACTGCTGTGGAGATAAAGGAATTTTTCCTATTTTTAAAGATAACCTGATGAACTCAGCTTGTAAAAAAAGGTGAAAGTGCTGTAGAGATAAAGAAGTTTTCCTATTTTTAAAGATAACCTGATGAACCCAACTTGGAAAAAAGTAGGAATTTTTCCTACTTTTAAACACAATAAAAAAAGGTGAAAGTGCTTTGGAAATAAAGGAATTTTCCCTATTTTTAAAGACAACCTAATTATCTCAACTTGTAAAAAAGTAGGAATTTTTCCTACTTTTAAAGACAATAAAAAATGGTGAAAGTGCTGTGGAAATAAAGGAATTTTCCCTATTTTTAAAGACAACCTGATGAATTCAACTTGTAAAAAAGTAGGAATTTTTAAAAACAACCTGATGAATTCAATTTGTAAAAAAAAGGTAAAAGGGATGCAAAGATAAAGGAATTTTTCCTATTTTTTAAAGATAACCTGATTAACCCAACTTGTAAAAAACTAGGAAGTTTTCCTACTTTTAAAGACAATAAAAAAAGGTGAAAGTGCTTTGGAAATAAAGGAATTTTCCCTATTTTTAAAGACAACCTGATTAACCCAACTTGGAAAAAAGTAGGAATTTTTCCTACTTTTAAAGACAATAAAAAAAGGCAAAAGTGCTGTGGAGATAAAGGAATTTTTCCTATTTTTAAAGACAACCTGATGAATTCAACTTGTAAAAAAGTAGGAATTTTTAAAAACAACCTGATGAATTCAATTTGTAAAAAAAAGGTGAAAGAGCAGTAGAGATAAATGAAGTTTTTTCCTATTTTTAAAGACAACCTGATTAACCCAACTTGTAAAAAAGTAGGAATTTTTCCTACTTTTAAAGACAATTTAAAAAGGCAAAAGTGCTGTGGAGATAAAGGAATTTTTCCTATTTTTAAAGACAATTTAAAAAGGCAAAAGTGCTGTGGAAATAAAGGAATTTTCCCTATTTTTAAAGATAACCTGATAAACTCAACTTGTAAAAAACTAGGAAGTTTTCCTACTTTTAAAAACAACCTGATGAAGTCAGCTTGTAAAAAAAAGGTGGAAGGGGTGCAAAGATAAAGGAATTTTTCCTATTTTTAAAGACAACTTGATGAACCCAGCTTGTAAAAAAAAGGTGAAAGTGCTGCAGAGATAAATGAAGTTTTCCTTCTCTGCTCCAATTAATAAAGCCAATTAATAAAAAATTCCAAGCCCTACAAACCCACCCCGGAGCTCCAAGCTCACCCCGAGTGAAACAAGTCCCACATCAAGGTAAAACAAACACGAGGAGCTGCTTGAATACAAAATAATTATTGGAGGGGAGGAAAAAAAAAATAAATAAAATAAAATAAAATTAAAATGAGAGCTCTGCTTTCTGCCCTGGGCTGTGTTCTGCAGGAAAAGGTTTGAAGGGAATTGTGTGGGATAATGACAGCTCCTGTCCTGGATCCTGGGGCAGCTGTGGTGACCTCCAGGTCCTTGTGAGTGACAAGCTGACCCCAAAAATGACAAGGCCAAGCTGGAGGGGGAGGAAAATAAAAAAGAAAAAGAGAAAAAAAATCGAGTTGGTTTTGTGGC
>OU383778.1:682438-760840 GCA_910950805.1 Acrocephalus scirpaceus scirpaceus | reverse complement strand
ATAATAATTAATTAGTGGGGTGATCAATTCCAGAGGGTCGGGATGGAGGAGTTGAACCCAAATGGAGCTGGTGACAAATGGGGACAATGGCAGGGCCTGTCCTGCTCCACTCTGATTCCAACCTGAGCTCCTGAGTGATTCCAAACCAGGGGAAAAAGTCACAAAATCATGGAATTCTTAAGGTTGGAAAAGCCCTTTAGGATCACAAATCCAAATATTCCTCCACCATATCCCCAAAAAAAATCCAGAGGGATTTGAAATCCCCTGAGGATGGGAATTCCAAACCTCCCTGGGCACTTGAATTCCTGAGCTCCCTTTCCATGAGGAAATTCCTGCTGCTGTCCACCCTGAGCCTGTTCCCTTTTTTCCTGTTATTCCTTGGGATCAGATCCCAAATCCCACCTGGCTCCAAATTTTCAGGGTCACCAGAGCCCCCCTGAGCCTCCTTTGCTCCAGGCTCAGCCCCTTCCCAGCTCCCTCAGGAATTCTCCAGCCCCTTCCCAACTCCCTCAGGAATTCTCCAGCCCCTTCCCAGCTCCCTCAGGAATTCTCCAGGCCTTTCCCAGCTCCCTCAGGAATTCTCCAGACCCTTCCCAGCTCCCTCAGGAATTCTCCAGCCCTTTCCCAGCTCCCTCAGGAATTCTCCAGTCCCTTCCCAGCTCCCTCAGGAATTCTCCAGTCCCTTCCCAGCTCCCTCAGGAATTCTCCAGCCCCTTCCCAGCTCCCTCAAGGATTCTCCAGCCTTTTCCCATCTCCCTTCCCTGGACTCTCTCCATCCTCTCCATGTCCAATCTTTGGTTCCTCCAGCACAAAATTGGAATTTTCCTCTCCAAAAATTCCACTCAAATATCAAAGTACAAAGAGTTTATCCAAAAACGCCGAGTCCAGCCCGCCCTGCTCCATTCCAGGACCAGCTCCCAAAATCCCTGGGAAGTTTGGGATGTGTCCAGCTGATTTCTGGGCCGAAATTTGGACAAATTTTGGATTTATTGATCCAGGAAACAACCAATGATGGCGTCAGCAAAAAATCACCAAAAACACAAAAATGGGGAATTAAAGGACAGAACTTGGAGCACCCTGGGACAGCCAAAAATTCCCAACACGTGGATGGGATTTAAAATCCCTCCAACCAATCCCTGCTGGAATTCTGGGAATTCCACCATGGGTTTGTCTGGATCATTGGGAAAAATAAACTCTGGAGCTCATTTTTCCTGGAATTCAGCTCTGGAATTCCTGGAGAAACTCGGCTGTGGTTGAATTTCCAGATCCAACATCCAAACCTTTTCCATGGGGTTCAGCTGGGAATGTTTGGGGTGCTCAGGGATGTGTCCAGCTGATTTCTGGGTCATTAATTTGGACAAATTTTGGATTTATTAAACAACCAATGGTTGGTGGTGGTGGCAGCAAAGAGAAAGAGGAGCCAAAAATCACCAAAAACACAAAAATGGGGAATTAAAGGGCAGAGCTTGGAGCACCCTGGGACAGCCAAAAATTCCCAACTCGTGGATGGGATTTAAAATCCCTGCAACCAATCCCTGCTGGAATTCTGGGAATTCCACCACGGGTTTGTCTGGAGCATTGGGAAAAATAAACTCTGGAGCTCATTTTTCCTGGAATTCAGCTCTGGAATTCCTGGAGAAACTCGGCTGTGGTTGAATTTCCAGATCCAACATCCAAACCTTTTCCATGGGGTTCAGCTGGGCAGGTTTGGGGTGCTCAGGGATGTGTCCAGCTGATTTCTGGGCCGAAATTTGGATAAATTTTGGATTTATTGATCCATGAAACAACCAATGATGGCGTCAGCAAAAAATCACCAAAGACACAAAAATGGGGAATTAAAGGAAAGGGCTTGGAGCACCCTGGGACAGCCAAAAATTCCCAACACGTGGATGGGATTTAAAATCCCTCCAACCAATCCCTGCTGGAATTCTGGGAATTCCACCGTGGGTTTGTGTGGGGCAGAGTTTAAAAAATAAACTCTGGAGCTCATTTTTCCTGGAATTCAGCTCTGGAATTCCTGGAGAAACTCGGCTCTGGTTGAATTTCCAGATCCAACATCCAAACCTTTTCCATGGGGTTCAGCTGGGAATGTTTGGGGTGCTCAGGGATGTGTCCAGCTGATTTCTGGGCCGAAATTTGGACAAAATTTGGATTTATTGATCCATGAAACAACCAATGATGACGTCAGCAAAAAATCACCAAAAACACAAAAATGGGGAATTAAAGGCTGGGTTGGAGCACCCTGGGACAACCAAAAATTCCCAACTCGTGGATGGGATTTAAAATCCCTCCAACCAATCCCTGCTGGGATTCTGGGAATTCCACCGTGGGTTTGTGTGGGGCAGAGTTTAAAAAATAAACTCTGGAGCTCATTTTTCCTGGAATTCGGCTCTGGAATTCCTGGAGAAACTCGGCTGTGGTTGAATTTCCAGATCCAACATCCAAACCTTTTCCATGGGGTTCAGCTGGGCAGGTTTGGGGTGCTCAGGGATGTGTCCAGCTCATTTCTGGGCCGAAATTTGGACAAATTTTGGATTTATTAAACAACCAAAGGTTGGTGGTGGTGGTTGATGGCGCCGGCAAAGAGAAAGAGGCGCCAAAAATCACCAAAAACACAAAAATGGGGAATTAAAGGGAAGGGCTTGGAGCACCCTGGGACAGCCAAAAATTCCCAACTCGTGGATGGGATTTAAAATCCCTCCAACCAATCCCTGCTGGAATTCTGGGAATTCCACCGTGGGTTTGTGTGGGGCACAGTTTAAAAAATAAACTCTGGAGCTCATTTTTCCTGGAATTCAGCTCTGGAATTCCTGGAGAAACTCAGCTGTGGTTGAATTTCCAGATCCAACATCCAAACCTTTTCCATGGGGTTCAGCTGGGCAGGTTTGGGGTGCTCAGGGATGTGTCCAGCTGATTTCTGGGCCGAAATTTGGACAAATTTTGGATTTATTGATCCATGAAACAACCAATGAAGGCATCAGCAAAAAATCACCAAAAACACAAAAATGGGGAATTAAAGGACAGAGCTTGGAGCACCCTGGGACAGCTGAAAATTCCCAACTCGTGGATGGGATTTAAAATCCCTCCAACCAATCCCTGCTGGAATTCTGGGAATTCCACTGTGGGTTTGTGTGGGGCACAGTTTAAAAAATAAACTCGAGCTCATTTTTCCTGGAATTCAGCTCTGGAATTCCTGGAGAAACTCAGCTGTGGTTGAATTTCCAGATCCAACATCCAAACCTTTTCCATGGGGTTCAGCTGGGAATGTTTGGGGTGCTCAGGGATGTGTCCAGCTGATTTCTGGGCTGAAATTTGGATAAAATTTGGATTTATTAAACAACCAATGGTTGGTGGTGGTGGCAGCAAAGAGAAAGAGGCGCCAAAAATCACCAAAAACACAAAAATGGGGAATTAAAGGACAGAGCTTGGAGCACCCTGGGACAGCCAAAAATTCCCAACTCGTGGATGGGATTTAAAATCCCTCCAACCAATCCCTGCTGGAATTCTGGGAATTCCACCGTGGGTTTGTGTGGGGCAGAGTTTAAAAAATAAACTCTGGAGCATTGGGAAAAATAAACTCTGGAGCTCATTTTTCCTGGAATTCAGCCCTGGAATTCCTGGAGAAACTCAGCTCTGGTTGAATTTCCAGATCCAACATCCAAACCTTTTCCATGGGGTTCAGCTGGGCAGGTTTGGGGTGCTCAGGGATGTGTCCAGCTGATTTCTGGGCTGAAATTTGGACAAATTTTGGATTTATTGAACAACCAATGGTTGGTGGTGGTGTCAGCAAAGAGAAAGAGGCACCAAAAATCACCAAAAACACAAAAATGGGGAATTAAAGGAGCTTGGAGCACCCTGGGACAGCCAAAAATTCCCAACTCGTGGATGGGATTTAAAATCCCTCCAACCAATCCCTGCTGGAATTCTGGGAATTCCACCGTGGGTTTGTGTGGGGCAGAGTTTAAAAAATAAACTCTGGAGCATTGGGAAAAATAAACTCTGGAGCTCATTTTTCCTGGAATTCAGCTCTGGAATTCCTGGAGAAACTCGGCTCTGGTTGAATTTCCAGATCCAACATCCAAACCTTTTCCATGGGGTTCAGCTGGGCAGGTTTGGGGTGCTCAGGGATGTGTCCAGCTGATTTCTGGGCCGAAATTTGGATAAAATTTGGATTTATTGATCCATGAAACAACCAATGATGGCGTCAGCAAAAAATCACCAAAGACACAAAAATGGGGAATTAAAGGCCAGAGCTTGGAGCACCCTGGGACAGCCAAAAATTCCCAACTCGTGGATGGGATTTAAAATCCCTCCAACCAATCCCTGCTGGAATTCTGGGAATTCCACCGTGGGTTTGTGTGGGGCAGAGTTTAAAAAATAAACTCTGGAGCTCATTTTTCCTGGAATTCGGCTCTGGAATTCCTGGAGAAACTCAGCTCTGGTTGAATTTCCAGATCCAACATCCAAACCTTTTCCATGGGGTTCAGCTGGGAATGTTTGGGGTGCTCAGGGATGTGTCCAGCTGATTTCTGGGCCGAAATTTGGACAAATTTTGGATTTTGTGATCCATGGGTGGTTGATGGTGGCAGCAAAGAGAAAGAGGAGCCAAAAATCACCAAAAACACAAAAATGGGGAATTAAAGGACAGAACTTGGAGCACCCTGGGACAGCCAAAAATTCCCAACACGTGGATGGGATTTAAAATCCCTCCAACCAATCCCTGCTGGAATTCTGGGAATTCCACCGTGGGTTTGTGTGGGGCACAGTTTAAAAAATAAACTCTGGAACATTGGGAAAAATAAACTCTGGAGCTCATTTTTCCTGGAATTCAGCTCTGGAATTCCTGGAGAAACTCGGCTGTGGTTGAATTTCCAGATCCAACATCCAAACCTTTTCCATGGGGTTCACCTGGGAATGTTTGGGGTGCTCAGGGATGTGTCCAGCTGATTTCTGGGCCAAAATTTGGACAAAATTTGGATTTATTGATCCATGAAACAACCAATGATGGCATCAGCAAAAAATCACCAAAAACACAAAAATGGGGAATTAAAGGGCAGAGCTTGGAGCACCCTGGGACAGCCAAAAATTCCCAACTCGTGGATGGGATTTAAAATCCCTCCAACCAATCCCTGCTGGAATTCTGGGAATTCCACCGTGGGTTTGTGTGGGGCACAGTTGAAGAAATAAACTCTGGAGCATTGGGAAAAATAAACTCTGGAGCATTGGGAAAAATAAACTCTGGAGCTCATTTTTCCTGGAATTCAGCTCTGGAATTCCTGGAGAAACTCGGCTCTGGTTGAATTTCCAGACCCAACATCCAAACCTTTTCCATGGGGTTCAGCTGGGAATGTTTGGGGTGCTCAGGGATGTGTCCAGCTGATTTCTGGGCCGAAATTTGGACAAATTTTGGATTTATTAAACAACCAATGGTTGGTGGTGGTGGTTGATGGTGGCAGCAAAGAGAAAGAGGCACCAAAAATCACCAAAAACACAAAAATTGGGAATTAAAGGAGCTTGGAGCACCCTGGGACAGCCAAAAATTCCCAACCCGCCCTGTTTTATGTCTGAAATTCCATCCCAAACATCTCAGGGAAGGGACAAAATCTCTCTTTGAACTCGTTGGGAGCCAAGGGAGATAAAAACCTAAAAAAAAACCCCCCCAAAAAAAAACATTTAAAATTTAAAATTCACAAAACAAACAACACCCAACAACAAATATCACCTGAGCCAGGCTCCAGCTGTCAGCCTCCCAGAAAATGAATTAATTAAAAGGCAGAGCTGATGGGAATTTAATGATTCTCCAGCTGTTGTGGGGTTGTTACACAACCAGGCTGCCCTGGGCTGCTCAGGGCTTGTGAGGAGCCACAGCCTCAGGTGATCCTTGGTTTTTCCAGGTTCTGGGCAGGGATGGGCTCAGAGCTGTTCCATTTAATTCTATCCTTCTCAAAAAGGGTCAAAATTTGTCCAAAATCCTTTTTAGGGGCTCAGATACATTAAAAAAATGTTCTAGAGTTATAAAAGGTATTCCCAAAACCTTTTTAGGTGCTCAGATCTGTCTAAAAACGTCTTAGGTGGTAAAATCCATCCCCAGAACCATTTTAGGTGCTCAAATCCATCCAAAAATCCTTCTCAGGTGTTAAAATCCATCCCCAGAACCATTTTAGGTGCTCAAATCCTTGCCCAAAATTTTATGAGGTCCTAAAATCCATCCCCAAAAGCTTCTCAGGTGTTAAAATCCATCCCCAAAACTTTTTTAGGTGCTCAAATCTGTCCAAAAAGCGTCTTAGGTGGTAAAATCCATCCTCAAAACCTTCTAAGGTGCTGAAATCCATCCCCAAAACCATCTCAGGTGCTCAAATCCATCCAAAAGATCTTCTAGAGTCATAAAAGCCATTCCCAAAACTTTTTTAGGTGCTCAAATCCATCCAAAAATCCTTCTCAGGTGTTAAAATTCATCCCCAAAACTTTCTAAGGTTCTAAAATCCATCCCCAAAAGATTCCTAGGTGCTGAAATCCAGTCCCAAAACCTTCTCAGGTGCTCAAATCCGTCCAAAAGATCTTCTAGAGTTATAAAATCCATCCCCAAAACCTCCTTAGGCCCTAAAGTCCATCCCCAAAACTTTCTCAGGTGTTAAAATCCATCCCAAAACCTTTTTAGGTGCTCCAATCCAGCCCCAAAACTTTCTAAGGTCATAAAAGTCATTCCCAAAATATTTTTAGGTGCTCAAATCCATCCAAAAATCCTTCTCAGGTGTTAAAATCCATCCTCTAAACATTCTTAGGTGCTGAAATCCATGCCCAGAACTTCCTGAGATCATAAAAGTCATGGAAGTCATCCCCAGAACCATTTTAGGTGCTCAAATCCATCCCCAAAACCTCCTTAGGCCCTAAAGTCCATCCCCAAAACTTTCTGAGGTCCTAAAATCCACCTGCAAAACCTTGTAAGGTCTTAAAATCCATCCCCAAAACCTTCTCAGGTGTTAAAATCCATCCCAAAACCTTCTTAGGTGCTGAAATCCATGCCCAGAACTTCCTGAGATGATAAAAGTCATCCCCAAAATCTTCTTAGGTTCTAAAATCCAGCCCCAAAACCTCCTTAGGCCCTAAAGTCCATCCCCAAAACTTTCTAAGATCCTAAAATCCATCTCCAAAACATTCTAAGGTGTTAAAATCCATCCCAAAACTTTTTTAGGTGCTCAAATCCAACTCCAAAACTTTCTAAGGTCATAAAATCCATCCCCAAAACTTTCTTAGGTGCTCAAATCCATCAAAAAAAACTTCTTAGGTGCTCACATCCACCCCCAAAACATTTTAAGGTGCTCAAATTCATCCAAAAATCCATCTCAGGTGTTAAAATCCATCCCCAAAACTTTTTAAGGTCCTAAAATCCATTCACAAAACCTCTTAGGTGCTAAAATTCAGTCCCCAAACTTTCTAAGATCACAAAATCAATCCCCAAAACCTTCTGAGGTTCTAAAATCCATCCAAAAATTCTTCTCAGGTGTTAAAATCCATCCAAAAAACCTTTTTAGGTGCTCCAATCCAGCCCCAAAACTTTCTAAGGTCATAAAAGCCATCCCCAAAACATTCTCAGGTGCTGAAATCCAGTCCCAAAACCTTCTCAGGTTGTAAAATCCATCCCCAAAACCTTTTTAGGTGCTCAAATCCATCCAAAAATCCTTCTCAGGGGTTAAAATCCATCTTCAAAACCTTTTAGGTGCTCAAATCCAGCTCCAAAACCTTTTAAGATCCTAAAATCCATCCCCAAAACCTTCCTAGGTCCTAAAATCCATCCAAAAAACCTTTTTAGGTGTTAAAATCCATCCACAAAACCTCCTTAGACCCTAAAACCCATCCCCAAAACCTTCTTAGGTTATAAAATCCATCCAAAAATCCTTCTCAGGTGCTCAAATCTCATCCCAAAACCTTCTGAGGTCCTAAAATCCATCCCCAAAACTTTTTAGGAGCTCAAATCCATCCAAAACCTTCTCAGGTGTTAAAATCCATCCCCAAAACCTTCTTAGGTGCTCAAATCCATGCCCAGAACTTCCTGATATCATAAAAGTCATCCCCAGAACCTTCTTAAGTTCTAAAATCCATCCCAAAACCTTCTCAGGTCATAAAATCCATCCAAAAAACCTTTTAGGTGCTCAAATCCATCCAAGAAAACTTTTTAAAGTGCTCAAATCCATCCCCAAAACTTTCTAAGGTCATAAAATCCATCCCCAAAGTCTTCTTAGGTGCTCAAATCCAGGCCAAATTCTTTCTAAGGTTCTAAAATCCAGTCCCAAAACCTTCTCAGGTCCTAAAATCCATCTCCAAAATCTTCTCAGGTGTTAAAATCCATCCAAAAAAACCTTTTTAGGTGCTCAAATCCATTCCCAAAACTTTCTAAGGTCACAAAATCCATCCCTAAAATCTTCTAAGGTCCTAAAATCCATCCTGAAAACATTCCTAGGTCCTAAAATCCATCCCCAAAACCTTCCTAGGTGCTCAAATCCATCCAAAACATCTTCCAGAGTCATAAAAGCCATTCCCAAAACCTTTTTAGGTGCTCAAATCCATCCTAAAATCCTTCTCAGGTACTCAAATCCATCCCCAAAACCTTTTCAGGTGTTAAAATCCATCCCCAAAACCTTCTTAGGTGCTCAAATTCAGCCCCAAAACTTTCTAAGGTCACAAAATCCATCCCCAAAACCTTTTCAGGTGTTAAAATCCATCCAAAAATTCTTCTCAGGTGTTCAAATCCATCCCCAAAACCTTTTTAGGTCCTAAAATCCAGCTGACAACACCAAGGGGTGGGGTGGGTCCCAAATTCCCTGTCCCAAAGCCAAATTTGGGGCCAAAATCCCATTTCTGAGGGGTTTCAGTCACAGTTTTGGCGATTCCAGCCTCATTCCTACAAAAAAATTTGGGATTTTTCCCCTCACTCATAATCAGAGCCCTGGGCTGTGTCACCCTCACCTGCAGCCCCAGCTCAGGGCTCCCTTTGAATTCCCCAAAAACCAAATTCACCCCAAAAAATCCCACCCAGTCCAACCTGGATCCCAGCCTGGAATTCCATGGGAACGCCCCAAACCCAACCCCAAACTACCCAAAAACTCAGAGCAGCAGCTGGGATGGAGAACGTTGGATTGGGAGTTTTTTTGAGGATAAAAATGGGGATTTTGGGTAAAAAGGAGGATTTTCCCAAAAAAATTCCCTGAGGTTGGTTGGAGCAGGGAGCTGACAACACCAAGGTTTGGGGTTTGATCCCTGCGCCCCAAATTCCCTGTCCCAAAGCCAAATTTGGGGCCAAAATCCCATTTCTGAGGGGTTTCAGTCACAGTTTAGGCAATTCCAATAAAAAAATTTGGGATTTTTTCCCCTCACGTCGTGATGTCCCCAAATTTTTGTGAAACCTTGACAGACCCAACACCTGGAGAGGTCTGGGCAGGCTGGAGGAGCAGCCCCAGGTGGGGAAATCCCAAAGGACAAATCCCAAACGTCCCTGGTGGGAAGGGAGAAGCCCTGAACCCCTCACAAACTGGGAACGCTGGTTTGGGGGTAAAAATGGGGATTTTGGGTAAAAAGGAGGATTTTCCATAAAAATAAAATCCCTGATTTTGGTTGGAGCAGGGAGCTGACAACACCAAGGTTTGGGGTTTGATCCCTGCGCCCCAAATTCCCTGTCCCAAAGCCAAATTTGGGGCCAAAATCCCATTTCTGAGGGGTTTGAGTCGCAAATTCCAGCCTCATTCCAAAAAAATTTGGGATTTTTCCCCCTCACTCATAATCAGAGCCCTGGGCTGTGTCACCCTCACCTGCAGCCCCAGCTCAGGGCTCCCTTTGAATTCCCCAAAAACCAAATTCACCCCAAAAAATCCCACCCAGTCCAACCTGGATCCCAGCCTGGAATTCCATGGGAACGCCCCAAACCCAACCCCAAACTACCCAAAAACTCAGAGCAGCAGCTGGGATGGAGAACGTTGGATTGGGAGTAAAAATGGGGATAAAAATGGGAATTTTGGGTAAACAGGAGGATTTTCCATAAAAATAAATTCCCTGAGGTTGGTTGGAGCAGGGAGCTGACAACACCAAGGTTTGGGGTTTGATCCCTGCGCCCCAAATTCCCTGTCCCAAAGCCAAATTTGGGGCCAAAATCCCATTTCTGAGGGGTTTGAGTCGCAAATTCCAGCCTCATTCCAAAAAAATTTGGGATTTTTCCCCTCACTCATAATCAGAGCCCTGGGCTGTGTCACCCTCACCTGCAGCCCCAGCTCAGGGCTCCCTTTGAATTCCCCAAAAACCAAATTCACCCCAAAAAATCCCACCCAGTCCAACCTGGATCCCAGCCTGGAATTCCATGGGAACGCCCCAAACCCAACCCCAAAATACCCAAAAACTCAGAGCAGCAGCTCGGACGCGACAGAACCTTCTAAAACCTTCCAAATATTCCCGAAAAACGTGAATATTCCCAATAAATGTAAATATTCCCAATAAATGTGAATATTTCCAATAAATGTAAATATTCCTGATAAATTTAAATATTCCCAATAAATGTAAATATTCCCTACAAATTTAAATATTCCTGACAAATGTGGATATTCCCAATAAATGTAAATATTCCAGACAAATGTAAATATTCCCGACAAACGTGAATATTCCCAACAAATGTAAATATTCCCAACAAATGTAAATATTCCAGACAAATGTAAATATTCCCAACAAATTTAAATATTCCCAACAAACGTAAACATTCCAGACAAATGTAAATATTCCCGATAAACGTAAATATTCCCAATAAATGTAAATATTCCCAACAAATGTAAATATTCCCAACAAATGTAAATATTCCCAATAAATGTAAATATTCCCTACAAATTTAAATATTCCTGACAAATGTGAATATTCCCAATAAATGTGAATATTCCCGACAAATTTAAATATTCCCGATAAATGTAAATATTCCCGATAAATGTAAATATTCCCGATAAATGTAAATATTCCCGACAAATCTAAATATTCCCAACAAATTTAAATATTCCCAATAAATGTAAATATTCCTGACAAATGTAAATATTCCCAATAAATGTGAATATTCCCGACAAACGTAAATATTCCCGACAAATGTGAATATTCCCAATAAATGTAAATATTCCCAATAAATGTAAATATTCCCTACAAATTTAAATATTCCTGACAAATGTGAATATTCCCAATAAATGTAAATATTCCCAACAAATTTAAGTATTCCCAATAAATGTAAATATTCCCAACAAATTTAAATATTCCCGACAAACGTAAATATTCCCAACAAATGTAAATATTCCCAACAAATTTAAATATTCCTGATAAATTTAAATATTCCCGACAAATGTAAATATTCCCGACAAATGTAAATATTCCCGACAAATGTAAATATTCCCGACAAATGTAAATATTCCCAACAAATGTAAATATTCCCGACAAACGTGAATATTCCCAATAAATGTAAATATTCCCAATAAATGTAAATATTCCTGATAAATTTAAATATTCCCGGTAAATGTAAATATTCCCTACAAATTTAAATATTCCTGACAAACGTGAATATTCCCGACAAACGTAAATATTCCCGACAAACGTAAATATTCCCAACAAATGTAAATATTCCCAACAAATGTTAATATTCCCAACAAATGTAAATATAAATTTTCTGCACCCAGACCTGAGCCAGCAAAAAAGGGATTTTTTTTTTCCTGATTTTTTTTTTCCTGATTTTTTTTTCCTGATTTTTTTTCCTGATTTTTTTTCCTGATTTTTTTTCCTGATTTTTTTTTCCTGATTTTTTTTCAGTCACTCGTTTTTTTGGGAAGGTTTTGGTGGAATTTGAGAGCAAAAAAAAAAAAATAGGAGTAGAGGATCCCCTTGTTCGGTGGGGAAAATAATTAAAAGGAGAATTAAAATGAAATTTTTAAATTGATTTAAGTGTATTAAATTTGAATAAATTAAATTTTTTAAAAATTAAATTGAAAAAAATTAAATTGAAAAAAATTAAATGGAAAAAAATTAAATTGAAAAAAAGTAATTTTAAAAATTAAATTGAAAATAATTAAATTGAAAATAATTAATTTTTTAAAAATTAAATTGAAAAAAGTTATCTTAAAAAATTAAATTGAAAATATTAAATGGAAAAAAATTAAGTTAAAAAAATTAAACGGAAAAAATTACTTCGAAAAAATTAAATTGAAAAGAATTAAATTGAAAAAATTAAATGGAAAAAAATTAAGTTGAAAAAATTAAATTGAAAAGAATTAAATTGAAAAAATTAAGCTGAAAAAAATAATTTGAAAAAATTAAATTGGAAAAAAATTAAATTGAAAAATTAAACTGAAAAAATTAAATTGGAAAAAAATTAAATTTTAAAATATTAAACTGAAAAAAATTAAATTGAAAAAAATTAAATTGAAAAAATTAAATTGAAAAAAATTAATTTAAAAAAATTTATTGAATTAATTATTCAATTAATTGAAAAAATAAATTTGAAGAAATTAAATTTTAAAAACTTAAACTGAAAAAAGTAATTTTAAAAAATTAAATTGGAAAAAATTAAATTGAAAAAAAATTAAATTTAAAATATTTAAATTTAAAATATTTCAATTTAAATCAATTAAATAATTAAAGGATTCACTATTCCAGAATCATGGAGGCAGAGGGTCCGTTCATGTCGTTAGCGGGGCAAGGGGATGCGCAAAATCCACAGGGATCATTGATCCTCAGATTCCCAGAAATGCCCAGAAATTCTTAGAAATCCCCAGAAATTCCCAGAAATCCACAGAAATTCACAGAAATTCACAAAAATCCCCAGAAATTCTCAGAAATTCCCAGAAGTTCCCAGTAATTCCCAGAAATTCTCAGAAATCCCCAGAAATTCTCAGGAATTCATTGAAATCCTCAGAAATTCCTAGAAATCCCCAGAAATTCTCAGAAATTCTCAGAAATTCCAAGAAATTCTCAGAAATTCTCAATAATTCACAGAAATTCTCAGAAATTCACAAAAATCCAAGAAATTCCCAGAAATTCCCAGAAATCCACAGAAATTCTCAGATTTTCCCAGAAGTTCCCATTAATTCCCATAAATTCTCAGAAATCCCCAGAAATTCTCAGAAATTCATTGAAATCCTCAGAAATTCCTAGAAATTCCCAGAAATTCTCTGTAATTCTCAGAAATTCACAGAAATTCTCAGAAATCCACAGAAATTCCCAGAAATTCACAGAAATTCCCAGAAATTCACAGAAATCCACAGAAATTCCCAGAAATTCCCAGGAATCCCCAGAAATTCTTAGAAATTCCCAGAAATTCACAGAAATTCACAGAAATTCCCAGAAATTCACAGAAATTCTCAGAAGTTCCCAGAAATTCTCAGAAATTCACAAAAAATCCCCAGAAATTCCCAGAAATTCTTAGAAATTCTCAATTTCCAGAAATTCCTAATTCTCTGTGAGGGGAATCCTTTCAAACCCAATTTCCCTCCAGGGGGAATCGTTTCAGACCCAATTGTCCCTGAGGGGAATCTGCTCTCTCCAGGGGAATCCTTTCAACCCCAATTCTCTCAAACCCAATTCTATCTGAGGGGAATTGCTTCAAACCCCGTTCTGTCCTTGGGAATCCTTTCAAACCCCATTGTCTCCAGGGGGAATCACTTCAAACCCCGTTTTCTCTGAGGGGAATCCTTTCAACCCCAATTCTCTCCAGTGGGAATCCATTCAAATCCCGTTTTCTCCAGGGGGAATCAGTTCAAACCCCGTTCTCCCTGAGGGGAATCCTTTCAAACCCCATTTTCTCCAGGGGAAATTGTTTCAAACTCCATTCTCTCCAGGGGAATCATTTCAAATCTCGGTCTCTCTGGGGGGAATCCTCTCAAACCCCATTTTCTCCAGAGGGATCCTTTCAAACCCAATTCTCTCTGAGGGGAATCATTTCCAACCCCGTTCTCTCCAGGGGAATCGTTTCAAACTCAATTCTCTCCAGGGGGAATCTTTTCAAACCCCGTTTTCTCCAGGGGGAATCATTTGAAACCCCATTTTATCTGAGGGGAATCCTTTCAAACCCCATTTTGTCCACGGGAATCCTTTCAAACCTCGTTCTGTCCAGGGGAAATAGTTTCAAACCCTGTTCTCTCTGGGGGAAATCCCTTCAAACTCCATTCTCTCCAGGGGAATCCTTTCAAACCCCATTCTTTCCAGGGGGAATTGTTTCAAATCCCATTCTCTGTGAGTGGATTCCTTTCAGACCCCATTCTCTCTGGGGGGAATCCTTTCAAACCTCGTTCTTTCCGGGGAGAATCATTTCAAACCCACTTCTCTCCAGGGGGAATCCTCTCAATCCCAATCTCTCTGAGGGGAATCCTTTCAAACTCCATTCTCTCCAAGGGGAATCCTTTCAAACCCAATTCTTTCCAGGGGGATCAGTTATAACCCAGCTCTCTCTGGGGGAATCCTTTCAAACCCAATTCTCCCTGAGGGGAATCCTTTTAACCCCAATTCTCTCAAACCCAATTCTATCTGAGGGGAATTGCTTCAAACCCCGTTCTGTCCTTGGGAATCCTTTCAAAACGTGTTGTCTCCAGAGGGATCCTTTCAAACCCCGCTCTCTCCAAGGGGAAATCATTTCAAACCCAGTTCTCCCTGAGGGGAAATCCTTTCAAACTCAATTCTCTCTGGGGGGAATCCTTTCAAACCATGTTGTCTTCAGGGGAAATCCTTTCAAACCCAATTCTTCCCGAGGGGAATCCTTTCAAACCCCTTTTCTCTGGGGGAATTGTTTCAAACCCAATTCCCTCCAGGGGGAATCATTTCAAACCCTGTTCTCTCAAACCCAATTCTCTCTAAGAGGAATCCTTTGAAACCCCAATCTCTCTGGGGAAATAATTTCAAACTCTGTTCTCTCTGGGGAAATCCTTTCAAACCCCATTTTATCTGAGGGGAATCCTTTCAACCCCAATTCTCTCCAGAAGGAATTGTTTCAAACTCCATTCTCTCCAGGGGGAATCCTCTCAAACCCAATTCTCCCTGAGGGGAATCCTTTCAAACCCAATTCTCCCTGAGGGGAATCCTTTCAAACCCCATTTTGTCCAGGGGGAATCATTTCAAACCTCGTTCTGTCCAGGGGAAATAGTTTCAAACCCTGTTCTCTCTGGGGGAAATCCCTTCAAACTCCATTCTCTCCAGGGGAATCCTTTCAAACCCCATTCTTTCTAGGGGGAATTGTTTCAAATCCCATTCTCTGTGAGTGGATTCCTTTCAAACCCCATTCTCTCCAGGGGGAATCCTCTCAATCCCAATCTCTCTGAGGGGAATCCTTTCAAACCTAATTCTCTCCAGAACAAATTGTTTCAAACTCCATTCTCTCCAAGGGGAATCCTTTCAAACTCCATTCTCTCAAACCCAATTCTCTCCAGGGCAAATCCTTTCAAACCCAATTCCCTCCAGGGCAAATCCTTTCAAACCCCGTTTTCTCTGGGGGGAATCGTTTCAAACCCAATTCTCTCTGAGGGGAACCCGCTCTCTCCAGGGGAATTGTTTCACACCCAATTCTCTCCAGGGGGAATCGACTCAAACCCCGTTCTCTCTGAGGGGATTCCTTTCAAACCCTGCTCTCTCCAGGGGGAATCCTTTCAAACTCAATTCTCTCAACCCCAGTCTCTCTGGGGGGAATCCTTTCAAACCATGTTGTCTCCAGGGGAAATCCTTTCAAACCCAATTCTTCCTGAGGGGAATCCTTTCAAACCCCGTTCTCCAGGGGAATTGTTTCAAACCCAATTCCCTCCAGGGGGAATCATTTCAAACTCTGTTCTCTCAAACCCAATTCTCTCCAGGGGGAATCGTTTCAAACCCCGTTTTATCTGAGGGGAATCCTTTCAAACCCTGTTTTGTCCAGGGGGAATCCTTTCAAACCCAATTCCTTCCAGGGGGAATCCTTTCAAACTCTGTTCTCTCAAACCCAATTCTCTCCAGGGGAATCCTTTGAAACCCCATTTTCTCCAGAGGGATCCTTTCAAACCCAATTCTCTCTGGAGGGAATCGTTTCAAACCAAATTCTCCTTGAGGGGAATCCTTTGAAACCCCATTCTCTCTGGGGGCAATCCTTTCAAACCCAATTCTCTCAAATCCAATTCTCTCTGGGGGAATCGTTTCAAACCCAATTCTCTTAAGGGGGAATCGTTTCAAACCCAATTCTCTCCAGAAGAAATTGTTTCAAACTCCATTCTCTCCAGGGGAATCCTCTCAAACCCCATTTTCTCCAGAGGGATCCTTTCAAACCCAATTCTCCCTGAGGGGAATCCTTTCAAATCCTGTTCTCTCTGGAGGGAATCCTTTCCATCCCCGTTCTCCCTGAGGGGAATCCTTTCAAACCCTGCTCTCTCCAGGGGAATCCTTTCAAACCCAGTTCTCTCTGAGGGGAATAATTTCCAACCCCGTTCTCTCTGGGGGAATCCTTTCAAACCCCGTTCTCTCCAGGGGAATAGTTTCAAACTCAATTCTCTCTAGGGGGAATCCTTTGAAACCCCATTTTATCTGAGGGGAATCCTTTCAAACCTCGTTCTGTCCAGGGGAAATAGTTTCAAACCCTGTTCTCTCTGGGGGAAATCCCTTCAAACTCCATTCTCTCCAGGGGAATCCTTTCAAACCCCATTTTTTCCAGGGGGAATTGCTTCAAATCCCATTCTCTGTGAGTGGATTCCTTTCAAACCCCATTCTCTCTGGGGGGAATCCTTTCAAACCTCGTTCTTTCCGGGGAGAATCCTTTCAAACCCAGTTCCCTCTGGGGGGAATCCTTTCAAACCCAATTCTCTCCAGGGGGAATCCTCTCAATCCTCATCTCTCTGGGAGGAATCGTTTCAAACTCCATTCTCTCCAAGGGGAATCCTTTCAAACTCCATTCTCTCCAGGGGAATCCTTTCAAACTCCATTCTCTCAAACCAAATTCTCTCCAGGGGGAATAATTTCAAACCCAATTCTCTGAGAGGAATCCTTTCAAGCCCAATTCTCTCCAAGGGGATCCTTTCAAACCCAATTCTTTCCAGGGGGATCAGTTATAACCCTGCTCTCTCCAGGGGAATCCTTTCAAACCCAATTCTCTCAAACCCAATTCTATCTGAGGGGAATTGCTTCAAACCCCGTTCTGTCCTTGGGAATCCTTTCAAAACGTGTTTTCTCCAGAGGGATCCTTTCAAACCCCGCTCTCTCTGAGGGGAATCCTTTGAAACCCCATTCTCTCTGGGAGGAATCGTTTCAAACCCAATTCCCTCTGGGGAAATCCTTTCAAACCCTGCTCTCTCCAGGGGAAATAATTTCAACCCCAATTCTTTCCAGGGGGATCACTTCAAACCCCGTTGTCTCTGAGGGGAATCCTTTCAAACCCAATTCTCTCCAGGGGGAATCCTTTCAAACCCCATTTTCTCCAGAGGGATCTTTTCAAACCCAATTCTCTCTGGGGGCAATCCTTTCAAACCCCATTTTCTCTGGGGGAGTTGTTCCAAACCCCATTCCCTCCAGGGGGAATCCTTTCAAACCCAATTCTCTCCAGAAGAAATTGTTTCAAACTCCATTCTCTCCAGGGGAATCCTCTCAAACCCAATTCTCCCTGAGGGGAATCCTTTCAAACCCAGTTCTCTCTAGGGGAAATCCTTTCAAACCCCGTTCCCTCTGAGGGGAATCATTTCCAACCCCGTTCTCTCCAGGGGAATTGTTTCAAACCCAATTCTCTCTGGGACCAATCGCTTCAAACCCCGTTTTCTCTGAGGGGAATCCTTTCAACCCCAATTCTCTCCAGGGGGAATCCTTTCAAACCCCATTCCCTCTGGGGGGAATAATTTTAAACCCAATTCTCTCCAGGGGAATCCTCTCAACCCCAATTCTCTCCAGGGGGATCAGTTCAAATCCAGTTCTCCCTGAGGGGAATCCTTTCAAACCCTATTCTCTCAAACCAAATTCTCTCCAGGGGGAATCACTTCAAACCCAATTCCCTCCAGGGCAAATCCTTTCAAACCCAATTCTCTCCAGGTGGAATCGTTTCAAACCCAATTCTCCCTGAGAGGAATCCTTTCAAACTCTGTTCTCTCAAACCCAATTCTCTCCAGGGGGAATCATTTCAAACTCCATTCTCTCCAGGGGAATCCTTTCAAAGTCCATTCTCTCAAACCCAATTCTCTCCAGGGGGAATAATTTCAAACCCAATTCCCTCCAGGGGAATCCTTTCAAACCCAATTCTCTGTGAGGGGAATCCTTTTAAACCCTGTTTTCTCCAGGGGAATCCTCTCAAACCCAATTCCTTCCATGGGGAATCCTTTCAAACCCTGTTCTCTCAAACCCAATTCTCTCCAGGGGGAATTGTTTCAAACCCAATTCTCTCAAGCCCAATTCTCTCCAGGGGGAAAAATTTCAAACCCAATTCTCTGAGGGGAATCTGCTCTCTCCAGGGGAAGATGCCGGAACCTTCACCCCAGCTCTGCTGCAAAATCCACCGCTCATCCCAGCTCCCTGCTCAGCTTCTCCCTCTCCCCACCAGCCAGGGAAGAGCTAACCACGATGGGAAAGGTGAAATTCCCCCTTTTTCCCCTTCCCCTCCCCGCCCATTACCCCGGCCCCATTGTTCCCGGCTCATGGGGGAAGCAAAATCCATTTCCCATTTAAACCGAGGGGGCAGCGCCTTTAATTTCAGCCTCCTGCCTGCAGCTGGAGTTCCCTTTTAACTGCCGGGCCCAGGGAGTGAAGACAGTTTTATATGGGGGGAAACGCTGCAAAGGCCACTTTAATATGGTCACATGTGGGACGGGGGGAGTTTTTCCGAGGGTAATGAGGGACGGCAGCGGGATATTGCACTTCCCATCTGGCTGCTCTGCACAGCAGGGAAAAGCTCTCCTGGCTTTTTGAGGACAGGCCCAGGCTGCAGTAAAACAGAGCAGAAAATAAAGGAATGGACAATGAAGAGTGAGGAGGAGATGCCCTCTAATGTTGGAGGCTGGCAGCACAGCTGTGGGATGGGGTGAGGGGGATTGGGAGAGAGGTGAAGTGTGGGGGGGTTTGGGGTGTTGTTGGGGTTTTGGGATGGTCACACAGCTGGAAAGGTTCCCCACAGGGTGAGGGGGCGCAGGGCTCAGCTGCTTGGTCATGGCCACCGGGGGTTGGTGTGGGCAAGGAGTGTGGGCCTGTAGTGACCTGGGAATGTCATTCCTGTCCTGTCCCATTCCATCCTGTCCTGTCTGTCCTGTCTGTCCTGTCCTGTCCTGTCCTGTCCTGTTCCATCCTGTCCCATCCCATCTGTCCCAGCCCATCCCATTCAATCCCATCCTGTCCTGTCCCATTTTGTCTCATCCCGTCCCATCTGTCCCATCCTGTCCTATCCCATCCCTATCCCATCCCATCCCATCCCATCCCCACCCCATGGATCCCATCCTGTCCTGTCCCATTTTGTCTCATCCCGTCCCATCTGTCCCATCCATCCTGTCCTGTCCCATCCCATCCTGTCCCATCCCATCCCATCCCATCCCATCCCATCCCATCCCATCCCATCCCATCCCATCCCATCCCATCCCATCCCAACCCATGGATCTCATCCCATGGATCCCATCCCATGGATCCCATCCCATCCCATCTGTTCCATCCTGCTCCGTCCTGTCCCATCCCATCCCATCCCATCCCATCCCATCCCATCCCAACCCATGGATCTCATCCCATGGATCCCATCCCATGGATCCCATCCCATCCCATCCCATCCCATCCATCACATCCCATGGATCCCATCCCATCCCATCTGTTCCATCCTGCTCCGTCCTGTCCCATCCCATCCCATCCCATCCCATCCCATCCCATCCCATCCCATCCCATCCCATCCCATCCCATCCCTATCCTATTCCATCCCATCCCATGGATCCCATCCCATGGATCCCATTCCATCCCATCTGTTCCATCTTACTCTGTCCTGTCCCATCCCATCCCATCCCATCCCTATCCTATACCATCCCATCCCGTCCCATCCTGTCCCATCCTGTCCCATTCCATCCCATCCCATCCCATCCCATCCCTTGGATCCCATCCCATCCCATTCCATTATCCCATTCCATTATCCCATCCCATCCCATCCCATCCCATCCCATCCCATCCCATCCCATCCCATCCCTTGGATCCCATCCCATCCCCTGGATCCCATCCCATCCCATCCCATCCATCCCATCCCATCCCATCCCATCCCATCCCATCCCCTGGATCCCATCCCATCCCATCCCATCCCATCCCATCCCATCCCATCCCATCCCATCCCATCCCCTGGATCCCATCCCATCCCATCCCATCCATCCCATCCCATCCCATCCCATCCCATCCCTGCTGCCCCCATGGCTCCCCACAAATCTGCCCCTTTCCCATTTCCCTTTTCCTGGTTCCAAGAACTTTTCCCATCTCCCTTTTTACTGATTCCAAGATCTTTTCCCATTTCCCTTTTTCCTGGTTCCACGATCTTTTCCCATTTCCCTTTTCCCATTTCCCTTTTCCCATTTTCCTTTTTCCTGGTTCCAAGAACTTTTACCATCTCCCTTTTTCCTGCTTCCAAGATCTTTTCCCATTTCCCTTTTTCCTGGTTCCAAGAACTTTTCCCATTTCCCTTTTCCCTGTTCCAAGATCTTTTCCTATCCTATTTCCCTTTTACTGATTCTAAAAACTTCCCATTTCCCTTTTTCCTGGTTCCAAGAATTTTTCCCATTTCTCTTTTTCCTTGTTCCAAGATCTTTTCCCATTTCCCTTTTTCCTGATTCTAAAAACTTTTCCCATTTCCCTTCTTCTTGGTTCCAAGAATTTTTCCCATTTCCCTTTTCCCTGGTCCCAAGAACTTTTCAGCAGGAATTTCTGAGGAAAACTCTCCAGGCTGGGAGGAAGAGGGGCCCAGCCAGCCTTGGATCCTCCCAGCTGGAATCCCTTGGGATCAGGACAACAGGGAATGGAGTTCAAGGGAAAAAAGGCGGATTTGAAGTGGGAAAAAACAGATTTAGGGTAAATATGAGGAAGGAATTCCTGGCTGGGTGGGTGGGGAGGGGCTGGGCTGGAATTCCCAGATTTGCTGGGGCTGCCCCTGGATCCCTGGCAGTGCCCAAGGCCAGGTTGGATCCACCTGGGACAGTGGGAGGTGTCCCTGCCCATGGATGGGGTGGGAATTGGGATGGGATTTAAGGTTATTCCAACCCAACCCGTTC
Organism: Acrocephalus scirpaceus scirpaceus; assembly: GCA_910950805.1. Classification (NCBI taxonomy): domain Eukaryota; kingdom Metazoa; phylum Chordata; class Aves; order Passeriformes; family Sylviidae; genus Acrocephalus; species Acrocephalus scirpaceus. Next base: position 739,631 of record OU383778.1, on the reverse strand, counting down.
CAGGATTTTGGAGCCCCTCTGCTCTGGGAGAGCTGGGAATGTTCCCCTGGAGAAGGGAAAACTCCAGGGAATGCTCAGAGTCCCTGCAGGGGCTCCAGGAGAGCTGGAGAGGGACTGGGGCCAAGGGCTGGAGGGACAGGAGCCAGGGAATGGCTTCCACTGGGCAAGGGGAGATTGGGCTGGGATCTGGGGCAGCAATTCCTGGCGGGGCTGGAATTCCCAGATTTGCTGGGGCTGCCCTTGGATCCCTGGAATGTCCAAGGCCAGGTTGGATCCACCTGGGACAGTGGGAGGTGTCCCTGCCCATGGATGGGATGGGAATAGGGATGGGGATGGGAATGGGGTTGGGATTTCAGGCCCTTCCCACCCAACCTTTTCCATGACTCCAGCACCCCACAAGCTCCAAGCTGTTCACAGGGAACATCCCCCAAGCATTCCCAGGAATCCACAGAGCAGAACCCTCCCGTGTTTCTCACCCAGCCTCAATGCAATCCCCTCCTGAGGAGCCAAATCCTTGGATCAGGAGCTCCCTCCCCACCCCGAGCCAGGCTCTGGAGGAGTTACAAAGCCAGGATGGCGACAGAGATTTCCTCGTTTTTCCCAGGAATATTTCCAGCTTGGAATTTTGTTCTTTTCCTCCCATCCCTGCAAAGCTGAGCACACCTGGATGCTCCTTTCTCCTCCACCTCTCCCCAAGGAAAATCCCACCCCGACGTTTCCCGGTGTAAAAAACCAGCGGAGCCGCCCGCCGGCCCCGTGCCTGAGTCATGATAAATTTAAAAATCCATGAAAACTTTATCAGGGATAAAGGATAAACAAACAGATCCAGGACGAGCCCCAAAGGCTCTTCCAGGCCAGGCCACGGTGCAGGAATCCCCTGGAGGATCCTGATGGTGAGGGAAGCTCCAGGAAGGAATGAAGGGATCCCCAGAGGGATCAGCTCTCCTTGGGGGTCCAGAATAACCAGAATAACCTCAAATTCCAAATCCCAAAAAAAGCAGGATGAGTCCTTGAGGAGGAAGAAGGAAAATGTAGGGAAGAGAACACAACCTGCACCGAATCCCGCTCTTTTTCCACAGTGCTGTGGGGTTTAGGCTCCCAGAGAACCAAAAAGATCCCGAAATTGGGAATTTTCCTTTTGTTTTCCCTTTCCCTGGATCCCCATCCCAGCCAGGAGCCTCAACTCCCTCCCACATGTTTGGGTTGGAAAAAATCACATTTGCAACTGGCAGAACAGGGAGGGACAAAACCGGGATAAATTTGTAAATAAACCAGGATAAATTTGTAAATAAACCAGAATAAATTTATAAATAAATCAGGATAAATTTATAAATAAAGCTCCCATTCCAGTATGAGCTGCACCCTCTGTACTGGGAGAGAAGCCGTGTCCCAGCAGCCCTGACCCAGCTTGGGCTGTGCCACTTTTTGAGGCAATAATCCATAAAATCTGATCCAGACAGAAAATTCCAGCTGAAGGGATGATGTGGAATCCACATTTGGGGCATCCAGACTGACCCAGAAAAGTGGGACAGTGGGAACATCAGGAAAGGCAAAAAAATCATGTGGAAAATCTGGCACCGGGGTCAGGGAAATCCCAGCATAAATCCAGGATGGATGGGGAAGGAAGGGAAGGAGAGCAGCCCTGGGAGGATTTGGGATGTTGGGGATGAGGCTGGAATGGCTCAAACCCCACCCAGGCCTGGGCAGATCCCAAAGGAAAAGTGGGAATTGTGTCCCTGTGGCCCTGAGGTGATTCCCCACCTGCAGAGCTGCCCCAGCTCCCGGATCCAAACTTCAGGAGGGTCTGGAGCTGCTGGAGCAAATCCAGAGGAGGCCCCGGAGCTGCTCTGGAGGCAGCTGGGAGAGCTGGGAATGTTCCCCTGGAGAAGGGAAAACTGCAGGGAATGCTCAGAGTCCCTGCAGGGGCTCCAGGAGAGCTGGAGAGGGACTGGGGCCAAGGGCTGGAGGGACAGGAGCCAGGGAATGGCTTCCCATGGGAAAAGAGAGATTTTTGTGGAATATTGGGCAGGAATTCCTGCCTGGGAGAGGGGGAGGGGCTGGCACAGGGTGCCCAGAGCTGCCATGGCTGCCTCTGAGCCAATTCCAACCAGATTCGACTGGTTCACACCAATTCCAACCAGTTTGAAACAACTCTAGCCAGTTCCAAGCAGTTCCAACCATTCCTAACAATTTCCAAGCAATTCCAAGTAATTCCAACCAATTCCAACCAGCTCCAACCAATTCCAAACAGTTCCAACCATTTCCAACCAATTCCAACCATTTCCCACCATTTCCCACCAATTCCAATCAGTTTAATCCAATTCCAGACAGCTCCAACCAATTCCAACCAGCTCTAACCAGTTCCAACCAATTCCAACCAGTTCCAACCAGTTCCAACCAATTTCAACCAATTCTAACCAGTTCCAACCACTTCTAACCAATTCCAACCTTTTCCAGCCAATTCCAATCAATTCCAACCAATTCCAACCAATTCAAACCAGTTCCAACCAATTCAAATCAGTTTCATCCAATTCCAGACAGCTCCAACCAATTCCAACCAGCTCTAACCAATTCCAACCAGTTTTATCAAATTCTAGACAGCTCCAACTAATTCCAACCATTCCCAACCAGTTCCAATAATTTCTAGCCATTTCCAACCATCTCCAACCAGTTCCAGCCAGTTCCAGCCAGCTCCATCCAGTTCCAGCCGGATGCAGGCGGTGCCGTGGTGGCCGGGGTGTCCCTGGGCCCTTTGTGACACGGGGGCCGGGCCGTGCCCAGAGGCCTCTGTGACCTTGGGGACACCGCCAGGAACGTCCCCGGGGCCCTCAGAGGATCCCCGACCCCGCCAGGGCTCAGGGATCGCGGAGATGGCGGAGAAGGGAAATCCCAAATCCCAGCCCGGGAAGGGGCAGCCGAGCCCCCGGAGAAGGAACCAGGTGAGGGAGGGGACGGGAGGGGACACACGGGGGACAGGGATGGGATGGGATCTATGGGATCTATGGGATCTATGGGATCTATGGGATGGGATGGGATCTATAGGATCTATGGGATCTATGGGATCTATGGGATGGGATGGGATCTACAGGATCTATGGGATCTATGGGATCTATGGGATGGGATGGGATCTATGGGATGGGATGGGATCTATGGGATCTACGGGATCTATGGGATCTATGGGATGGGATGGGATCTATGGGATCTACGGGATCTATGGGATCCATGGGATGGGATGGGATGGGATGGGATGGGATGGGATGGGATGGGATGGGATGGGATGGGATGGGATGGGATGGGATCCACGGGATGGGATGGGATGGGGATGGGGATGGGGATGGGGATGGGGATGGGATGGGATCCATGGGATGCGATGGGATGGGAGGGGATGGGATGGAATGGGAGGGGATGGGATGGGATGGGATGGGATGGGATGGGATGGGATGGGATCCATGGGATGGGATGGGAATGGGGATGGGGATGGGAATGGGATAGGATGGGGTGTGCCAGGAGTGCTTCCCAGGGTTCCTCCTGCCTGCGGGGTGGGACATGGAATAACGAGTGGGACATGGGGAATCATGGGTGGGACACAGGGAATCACAGGGGCGACATGGAATCATGGAGGGGACGGGGGAATAACGGGGGGGACATGGGGAATATCAGATGGGACACAGGGAATAATGGGGGATGACACAGGGAATCATGGAGGGGACACAGGGAATAATGGGTTGGACATGGGGAAAAATGGATGGGGCATAGGGAATAACGGGTGGGACATGGGGAATCACGGATGGGACACAGACAACAGTGGATGGGACACCAGGAATAACGGGTGGGACATGGGGAATCACGGAGGGGACACGGGGAATCATGGGTGGGACACAGGGAACAAACCACAAGTGGGACATGGGAAACAATCAGAGATGGGACCCAGAAAACCACAGGTGGGATATAGGGAACTGCAGGTGGGACAGAGACAGGCACAGGTGGGACACAGGGAACTGCAGGTGGGACAGAGACAGGCAGAGGTGGGACATGGGGGACAAATCACAGGTGGGACACAGGGAACAACCAGAGATGGGACACAGGGAATAACAAGTGGGACACACGGAATAACAGGTGGGATATAGGGAACTGCAGGTGGGACACAGGGGACTGCAGGAGGGACACAGAGAACCACAGGTGGGACACAGGGAACAAACCACAAGTGGGACATGGGAAATAATCCAAGATGGGACACAGGGAATGGCAGGTGGGACACAGGGAACTGCAAGTGGGACAGAGACAGGCAGAGGTGGGACATAGGGAATGACAAGTGGGATTTAGGGAACTGCAGGTGGGACACAGGCACAGGTGGGACACAGGACAAAATCACAGGTGGGACACAGGGAATAACAGGTGGGACAAAGGAAACCACAGGTAGGACATAGGAAACAATCAGAAATGGGACACAGGGACACAGGGAACCACAGGTGGGACAGAGGGAACAACCAGAGATGGGACACAGGGAATAACAAGTGGGACACAGGGAACAAACCCCAGGTGGGACACAGGGAATAACAGGTGGGACAAAGGAAACCACAGGTGGGACACAGGGAACAACCAGAGATGGGACACAGGGAATGGCAGGTGGGACAAAGGAAATCCTAGGTGGGACAGAGACAGGCAGAGGTGGGACACAGGGAACAAACCACAGGTGGGACACAGGAAACAATCAGATGGGACACAGGGAATAACAGGTGGGAACATAGGGAACAAAACACAGGTGGAACATAGGGAGTAACAGGAGGGACAAAGGAAACTGCAGGTGGGACAGAGACAGGCAGAGGTGGGACATGGGGAACAAGCCACAGGTGGGACACAGGGAATAACAGGTGGGATTTAGGGAACTGCAGGTAGGACACAGGTACAGGTGGGACACAGGACAAAATCACAGGTGGGACACAGGGAATAACAGGTGGGACATAGGGAACAAACCCCTGGTGGGACACAGGAAACAATCAGGGATGGGACACAGGGAATAACAAGTGGGACACAGGGAACCAACCCCAGGTGGGACACAGGCACAGGTGGGACACAGGGAACAAACCCCAGGTGGGACATGGGGAACCAACCCCAGGTGGGACACGGGGAACCAGCTACAGGTGGGACACGGGGAACCAACCCCAGGTGGGACACAGGTGTGGTGGGACACAGGTGTGGTGGGACACGGGTGTGGTGGGACACAGGTGTGGTGGCACTCAGGGCCAGTCCCCCCATGGCATGAGGCCACCAGGGCCACCCACCCCAGAGACCCCGTGGGACACCAGCAGCCACCAGGCACCCTCGGGAGATGGCACCCAACACCTTCCCCAGGCCAGGCGCTGTGACAGCAGCCAGGGCCACCCTCCCTCACTCTGTGTCCCCCACAGGTGGCCGTGCCCCACGCCAGGCTGGCCCAGGAGGTGACAACGCCCAGCCCTCGGCCACCACCCACACCGGCAGCACCCTCACCCCCTGTCCGGAGCAGGGCCCCGGCCACCGGGCACAGCCCGAGTGTCCCCAACACCCAGGACACCCTGGGGACAGCACAGGGGGGACCTGGGGACAGCACGGAGCCGGCCAGGGGCAGGGTGAGGGTGGCACGGCTGACAGAGGCCGGGCTGAGGCAGCTGGGGGGCATCTCCAGCTACCAGAGAATCCTGGAGTGGTTGGACAGCACCTTGGCCAGCAGGGCTGAGGCCATGGCAGAGCCGCTGGGAGAGCTGGAGGAGGAGCTGGAGGAGGAGCGGGATGGCTCCTGGGAGCTGCAGGAGCACGGGGATAATCCTGGTGGGAAAGGCCCCTGAGGTCATCGAATCCAAGAGGAGCAAAATTCCAGCGTGGCCGCTCAGCCACGGCCCCCAGGGCCACGTCCAGCCCCTCCTGGGACAGGTCCAGCCCCACCTGGGACAGGTCCAGCTCATCCTGGGACAGGTCCAGCCCCACCTGGGACAGGTCCAGTCCATCCTGGGACACGTCCAGCTCATCCTGGGACACCTGTGCCGCTCTGAGGGACCTTCTGGCCACTGAAATTCCCATGGGAATTCCCAGGAAATTCCCTTTTCCACCTCAGGATATGTCCAGCCTCTCCTGGGACATGTCCAGTCCATCCTGGAACACGTCCAGCCCCTCCTGGGACACCTGAAGGACCTTCTGGCCATGGACAGGCACCAAAGGGAGAAGCTGAAGAGGCAGATCCTGCTCAGGACGAACTGAAATACAGGAATTCCAATGGGAATTCCCAGGAAAATCCCTTTTTTCCCCCCTTGGACATCCAGCCTCTCCTAGGACACGTCCAGTCCCTCCTGGGACACCTGAAGGACCTCCTGGCCATGGACAAGCACCAAAGGGAGAAGCTGAAGAGGCAGATCCTGCTCAGGATGAACTGAAATACAGGAATTCCCATGGAAATTCCCAGGAAAATCCCTTTTCCACTCTGGGACATGTCCAGCCCTTCCTGGAACACGTCCAGCCCCTCCTGGAACACCTGAGGGACCTTCTGGTCATGAACAAGCACCAAAGGGAGGAGCTGAGGAAGCAGATCCTGCTCAGGATGAACTGAAATGCAGGAATTCCCATGGAAATTCCCAGGAAAATCCCTTTTTTCCCCCCTTGGACATCCAGCCCCTCCTGGAACACCTCAGGGACCTTCTGGCCATGGACAGGCACCAAAGGGAGAAGCTGAAGAGGCAGATCCTGCTCAGGATGAACTGAAATACAGGAATTCCCATGGAAATTCCCAGGAAAATCCCTTTTTTCCACCCCAGGACATGTCCAGCCCCACCTGGGACACGTCCAGCTCACCCTGGGACATGTCCAGCCCCTCCTGGGACAGCTGAGGGACCTTCTGGACATGGACAGGCACAAAAAGGGAGAAGCTGAGGAGCCAGATCCTGCTCAGGACGAACTGAAATACAGGAATTCCCATGGAAATTCCCAGGAAAATCCCTTTTTTCCCCCCTTGGACATCCAGTCCCTCCTGGAACACGTCCAGCCTCTCCTAGGACACCTGCATCACTCTGGGGGACCTTCTGGCCATGGACAAGCACCAAAGGGAGAAGCTGAGGAAGCAGATCCTGCTCAGGATGAACTGAAATACAGGAATTCCCATGGAAATTCCCAGGAAAATCCCTTTTCCACCCCAGGACATGTCCAGCCCCACCTGGGACATGTCCAGCTCACCCTAGGACACGTCCAGCCCCTCCTGGAACACCTGAGGGACCTTCTGGACACGGACAGGCACAAAAAGGGAGAAGCTGAAGAGGCAGATCCTGCTCAGGATGAACTGAAATGCAGGAATTCCCATGGAAATTCCCAGGAAAATCCCTTTTCCACTCTGGGACATGTCCAGCCCCTCCTAGGACACGTCCAGCCCCTCCTGGAACACCTCAGGGACCTTCTGGCCATGGACAGGCACCAAAGGGAGAAGCTGAAGAGGCAGATCCTGCTCAGGACGAACTGAAATGCAGGAATTCCCATGGAAATTCCCAGGAAAATCCCTTTTCCACTCTGGGACATGTCCAGCCCTTCCTGGAACACGTCCAGCCCCTCCTGGAACACCTGAGGGACCTTCTGGACACGGACAAGCACTGAACGGAGAAGCTGAGGAAGCAGATCCTGCTCAGGACGAACTGAAATACAGGAATTCCCATGGAAATTCCCAGGAAAATCCCTTTTCTCCCCCCTCCACTGGGCCAGGCTGCCCAGAGAAGCTGTGGAGCTCCATCCCAACGGGACCTGAGGACCCCCTGGAGGTGGACACGGAGATCTCCAGAAGTTCCCTCTGACCACGGTGGGGCCGTGAGGACGGGGACACCTCCCCTGGGGAGCTTCTGGATGCACCCCAAGGATCACAAAACCACGGCTGGAAGGAACCTTGAAGACCAGGGACACCTCCCACCATCCCAAAGTTTCTCCAAGCCCCGTCCAACCTTGAATCTAGAAACAAACCCGGGGTGAACCTTCCCACCCAACACCTGCGGGGAAAACACGTCCCAATAAAGAGTTTTTTACACGGACCCGCCCTTGTCCTTGGGTTAACACCTGAAACCGTGACAAGACGCAACAGGAGCCGATTTTTTTTTTTTTTTTTCTTTTTCCAAGCCTCCTGTTTCCCCCTTCAACGAGTTTGTATCCTGCAGGATTCCGTGAGGTTCCAATCCCAAAACCGCGGAGTGGGGGAGAGGGGATGGGAGGGAAGAGCCAAACCCCAGCTGCCCCACAGAGTCCCTGAGAGATGATTCAAACCCCCCACAAAAAAAAAAAAAAAAGGTGAAACCCAAAGATCACAAATCCCCCCCAGCCCAGAGCTCCAAACCATGAAAGAGCCGCTGCTCCCCTCAGCCAAACCCCGCGGATTCCAGAGGCTCCAGGGAAAAAACCCTTGGGAAGGCTGACCTGAAACAGAGGCCAGGCAGAGCTCGAGAACAGAGCTGGGATTGATTAAAAGGTGATTTATCCTTCTGAGGAGGAGCAGAATTCCAGAGGGACATTCCCAAATTTCCTCACAGTCCCTGGGGAGGCGGCGCTCAGGTTGTCCTTGGGAATCAGCTCAGATCCCAGAATTCCTGAGGCTGGAAAAGCCTCCAGGACCATCAGGGAGCTGATCCCACCTTGGCCCTGAATTCCCATCCAGGAATTCCTTGGACACCTCCAGGGATGGGGAATCCAAACCTCCCTGGGCACTTCCAAGGCCTGAAGTTATTCCTGCCCAGTTATTCCCATTTCCAATTCCATCCTCACCCGTCCCTTTTTCCCCTCACCTGCACATTTCTAAACTTAGAGAGCAGCTCAGACATCGACGGTTCCAGCAGATTTCTGCCCTTCCCAAACCTTCTGGCACATTCTCAGGTTGTCCTTGGGAATCAGCTCAGATCCCAGAATTCCTGAGGCTGGAAAAGCCTCCAGGACCATCAGGGAACTGATCCCACCTTGGCCCTGAATTCCCATCCAGGAATTCCTGGGACACCTCCAGGGATGGGGAATCCAAACCTCCCTGGGCACTTCCAAGCTCTGCAGAGTTCTGCCCTTCCCAAACCTTCTGGCACATTCCCTGTCGGTGTTTGATCCCAAAAAACCCCTCAGCATTGCCCAAGGTTTGGTTTGAACCCCAAAAATCACCTGGGGCACCCACAGGGGAGGGACCAGGGGTGGAAACACCTCTGAGGAGGAGCAGAATTCCAGAGGGACATTCCCAGATTTCCCCACAGTCCCTGGGGAGGCGGCGCTCAGGTTGTCCTTGGGAATCAGCTCAGATCCCAGAATTCCTGAGGCTGGAAAAGCCTCCAGGACCATCAGGGAACTGATCCCACCTTGGCCCTGAGTGCCACATCCAGGAATTCCTTGGACACCTCCAGGGATGGGGAATCCAAACCTCCCTGGGCAAACAAATCCTTCCAATTCCTGACCTCCCTTTCCATGGGGAAATTCCTGCTGCTTTCCTGGGAAAGGGGAGGGAAGCCCAAGTTCCTGTGGGAGGTGAAGGCAACACCACTCCAGGCTGGGCTGAATCCCACCAGGATCACCTGGAGACCCCTCCTGGGACCTCCCAGAGCCAAACTGGGATGGATTCCGGGCTGGAACTGGTGCCTTGGGAGGGCTGACCTGGAACAGAGGCCGGACAGAGCTGGAGAACAGAGCTGGGATTTATTAAAAGGTGATTTAACTTCTGAGGAGGAGCAGAATTCCAGAGGGACATTCCCAAATTTCCTCACAATCCCTGGGGAGGTGCTGCTCAGAGAATCAGCTCAGATCCCAGAATTCCTGAGGCTGGAAAAGCCTCCAGGACCATCAGGGAACTGATCCCACCTTGGCCCTGAGTGCCACATCCAGGAATTCCTGGGACACCTCCAGGGATGGGGAATCCAAACCTCCCTGGGCACTTCCAAGCTCTGCAGAGTTCTGCCCTTCCCAAACCTTCTGGCACATTCCCTGTCGGTGTTTGATCCCAAAAAACCCCTCAGCATTGCCCAAGGCTTGGTTTGAACCCCAAAAATCACCTGGGGCACCCACAGGGGAGGGACCAGGGGTGGAAACGCCTCTGAGGAGGAGCAGAATTCCAGAGGGACATTCCCAGATTTCCCCACAGTCCCTGGGGAGGCGGCGCTCAGGTTGTCCTTGGGAATCAGCTCAGATCCCAGAATTCCTGAGGCTGGAAAAGCCTCCAGGACCATCAGGGAACTGATCCCACCTTGGCCCTGAGTGCCACACCCAGGAATTCCTGGGACACCTCCAGGGATGGGGAATCCAAACCTCCCTGGGCACTTCCAAGGTCTGAAGTTATTCCTGCCCAGTTATTCCCATTTCCAATTCCATCCTCACCCGTCCCTTTTTCCCCTCAGCTGACATTTCTAAACTTAAAGAGCAGCTCAGACATGGACGGTTCCAGCAGATTTCTGCCCTTCCCAAACCTTCTGGCACATTCTCAGGTTGTCCTTGGGAATCAGCTCAGATCCCAGGATTCCTGAGGCTGGAAAAGCCTCCAGGACCATCAGGGAGCTGATCCCACCTTGGCCCTGAATTCCCATCCAGGAATTCCTTGGACACCTCCAGGGATGGGGAATCCAAACTTCCCTGGGCACTTCCAAGCTCTGCAGAGTTCTGCCCTTCCCAAACCTTCTGGCACATTCCCTGTCGGTGTTTGATCCCAAAAACCCCTCAGCATTGCCCAAGGCTTGGTTTGAACCCCAAAAATCACCTGGGGAACCCACAGGGGAGGGACCAGGGGTGGAAATGCCTCTGAGGAGGAGCAGAATTCCAGAGGGACATTCCCAGATTTCCCCACAGTCCCTGGGGAGGCGGCGCTCAGGTTGTCCTTGGGAATCAGCTCAGATCCCAGAATTCCTGAGGCTGGAAAAGCCTCCAGGACCATCAGGGAACTGATCCCACCTTGGCCCTGAGTGCCACATCCAGGAATTCCTGGGACACCTCCAGGGATGGGGAATCCAAACCTCCCTGGGCAAACAAATCCTTCCAATTCCTGACCTCCCTTTCCATGAGGAAATTCCTGCTGCTGTCCTGCTTTCCTGGGAAAGGGGAGGGAAGCCCAAGTTCCTGTGGGAGGTGAAGGCAACACCACTCCAGGCTGGGCTGAATCCCACCAGGATCACCTGGAGACCCCTCCTGGGACCCCCCAGAGCCAAACTGGGATGGATTCCGGGCTGGAACTGGTGCCTTGGGAAGGCTGACCTGGAACAGAGGCCGGACAGAGCTGGAGAACAGAGCTGGGATTTATTCAAAGGTCTCCAGGATCCACCCTGGGCATTCCAGGAGCCTGAGCAAGGCTGCACCCAGGGTGGGTCACAAAATGGCTGAGCGCTCACCAGATTTTACCATTTTATAAGTTTAGGTCTGTTTGCATTTTGGGGTTTAATTGTCCAATTCCAGCCCCAGGCCCTGAGGTCCCATCCTTGTCCCAGCCCTCAGTCCATCCTTGGTTGTGTTTTGGGGCTGAAATTTGTCCTTGGTCTGCAGCAGAAATGGATTTGCAGTAAAGGGAGCTCAAAATGGCACCGAACATGGGACTGCATCCCTGGGGAGCACAGAATGTGAAAATAGAAATCTGAGGGATCAAGGGAGCTGGGAAGGGGCTGGAGAATTCCTGAGGGAGCTGGGAAGGGGCTGGAGAATTCCTGAGGGAGCTGGGAAGGGGCTGGAGAATTCCTGAAGGGAGCTGGGAAAGGGCTGGAGAATTCCTGAGGGAGCTGGGAAAGGGCTGGAGAATTCCTGAGGGAGCTGGGAAAGGGCTGGAGAATTCCTGAGGGAGCTGGGAAGGGAATGGAGAATTCCTGAGGGAGCTGGGAAAGGAGAATTCACCCTCTAGAGAATTCCTGAAGGAACTGGGAAGGGGCTGGAGAATTCCTGAGGGAGCTGGGAAAGGAGAATTCACCCTCTAGAGAATTCCTGAAGGAACTGGGAAGGGGCTGGAGAATTCCTGAGGGAGCTGGGAAAGGAGAATTCACCCTCTAGAGAATTCCTGAGGGAGCTGGGAAGGGACTGGAGAATTCCTGGGGGAGTTCCCTTGGGAAGGCTGACCTGGAACAGAGGCCGGACAGAAATTTATTTATTTTAATAAATAAAATTTAATAAAATAATTTTAATTTAATTAAAATTTTAAATTTAATAATAAAATATAATAATAATAAAATAATAAAATAATTAAATTTAAAAATAATAATTTATTAAAATAAATCCCAGAGAACAGAGCTGGGATTTATTCAAAGCTCTCCAGGATCCACCCTGGCCATTCCAGGAGCCTGGGCAAGGCTGCACCCAGGGTGGGCTCAGAGCGGTCGCTGTGAGAATGAGGTGAGGATGGTGATGGGATGGATGGAGATGAGAAATTTCTGGAAGCAGGGATGGGTTTGGAATGTGGGGTTATTGCACAGGGTGAGGGTGAAGGGTGAGCTGCCAGCACAGCTCAGAGCAGAGAGAGAGTGAGGAGGAAAAAGAAGAAGAAAAAGAGAGAAAAAGATCCCAAAATTCCCATTCCAATCCATTAAATCTCCTTCTACACTGAATATTCTGATTGACACCAACCAATCCAGTACAAATACAAACCCTACAGCATTTAACACAGCCCATAATAATCACTACATTCCCATATTTATGTTACATTTTAAACCCTAAAAACTACAAATCCAAGAGCATTTACACACATAAAGAATAATTTTATTAAGATAAAGATTCTTTATCTTAATAAAATGATAAGAATCATTTTATTAATGATTTTTATAATAATCATTCCATTCCCACCCTGTGTTATATTTTAAACCCTAAAAACGACTCTTGGGACCCCTCCTGCCCAGCCAGCAGGGTCTGCTCTGACCCTTGGGAAGGAGAAGAATTGTTTAATTAATTAATTTAATTGTTTAATCAATTAATTTAATTGTTTAACCATTGTTTTCCAATTGTTCAGTAATTAAAGCTCGGCAGCTCAGACATCAAAACTTAATTTCAATTCTATTTCACTTCTATTCTATTATAATTCTATTTCTGACCCTTGGGCTCTTGGTGAGGAGAAGGGCATTGTTTAATTAATTAATTTAATTGTTTAATCAATTAATTGAATTGTTTAATCAATTAATTGAATTGTTTAACCATTGTTTTCCAGTTGTTCAGTAATTAAAGCTCAGCAGCTTAGACATCAAAACTTAATTTCAATTCTATTTCACTTTTATTTTATTATAATTCTATTTCTGACCCTTGGGCTCTTGGGAAAGAGAAGAATTGTTTAATCAATTAATTTAATTGTTTAATCAATTAATTTAATTGTTTAACCATTGTTTTCCAATTGTTCAGTAATTAAAGCTCGGCAGCTCAGACATCAAAACTTAATTTCAATTTTATTTCACTTTTATTCTATTGTAATTCTATTTCTGACCCTTGGGCTCTTGGTAAGGAGAAGGGAATTGTTTAATTAATTAATTTAATTGTTTAATTAATTAATTTAATTGTTTAATCAATTAATTTAATTGTTTAACCATTGTTTTCCAATTGTTCAGTAATTAAAGCTCAGCAGCTTAGACATCAAAACAATTTCAATTCTATTTCACTTTTATTTTATTATAATTCTATTTCTGGCCCTTGGGCTCTTGGGAAGGAGAAGAGTTGTTTAATCAATTAATTTAATTGTTTAATTAATTAATTTAATTGCTTAATCAATTAATTTAATTATTAACCATTATTTTCTAATTGTTCAGTTATTAAAGCTCGGCATCTCAGACATCAAAACTTAATTTCAATTCTATTTCACTTCTATTCTATTCTAATTCTATTTCTGACCCTTGGGCTCTTGGTAAGGAGAAGAATTGTTTCATCAATTAATTTAATTGTTTAATCAATTAATTTAATTATTTAACCATTGTTTTCCAATTGTTCAGTAATTAAAGCTCGGCAGCTCAGACATCAAAACTTAATTTCAATTTTATTTCACTTTTATTCTATTGTAATTCTATTTCTGACCCTTGGGCTCTTGGGAAGGAGAAGAGTTGTTTAATCAATTAATTTAATTGTTTAATCAATTAATTGAATTGTTTAACCATTGTTTTTCAATTGTTCAGTAATTAAAGCTCGGCATCTTCGACATCAAAACTTAATTTCAATTCTATTTCATTTATAGGTTTCATATTGTCTAAAAATAAGAGAATATATAATATATTATATTATATTATATTATATTATATTATATTATATTATATTACATTACATTATATTATATTTTATATATAATATAATATAATATAATATAATATAATATAATATATTATAATATATATTATATTATATTATATATAATTATATATATAATTATATATATAATTATATATAAATTATATATATTATATAATTTATATATATATATAAATTATATATAATTTATATATATATATAAATATATATATAAATAATATAATATAATATATTATATTATATTATATTTTATATATTATATTATATTATATATATAATATAATATATTATATATAATATATAATATATATTATTATATTATATCATTATATAATTTTTTGGGTTTTTCTGGGGGGTTTTTTTGGGTTTTTCTGGGGGTTTTTTGTTTGTTTTTTTGGGTTTTTCTGGTGGGGTTTTTTTGTTTTGTTTTTGGGTTTTTCTGGGATTTTTTTTTTTAGTTTTCTGGGTTTTTCTGGGGGTTTTTTTTTTTGGTTTTTCTGGGTTTTATTTTTGTTTGGGCTTTTCTGGGGGTTTTTTGTTTTGTTTTTTGGGTTTTTTGGTTTTTCTGGGGTGTTTTTTGGTGTTTTGGATTTTTCTGGGGTTTTTTTTTTGGTTTTTTGGGTTTTTCTGGCGGGTTTTTTTTTTTGGTTTTTTTGGTTTTTCTGGGGGTTTTTTTGTTGGTTTTTTGGGTTTTTCTGGGGGGTTTTTTGTTTGTTTTTTTTTTGTTTTTCTGGGGTTTTTTTTGGTTTTTTTGGGTTTTTCTGGGGTTTTTGGATTCTTGGATTTTTCTGGGGGGCTTTGTTTGTTTTTTGGGGTTTTCTGGGGTGGGATTTTTTTTTGTTTTTTTGGGCTTTTCTGGGGTTTTTTTTGGTTTTTTGGGTTTTTCTGGGGGTTTTTTTGTTTGTTTTTTGGGGTTTTTCTGGGTTTTTTTTTTTAGTTTTTTGAGTTTTTCTGGGGTTTTTTTGTTTTTATGGTTTTTCTGGGGGTTTTTTTTTGGTTTTCTGAGTTTTTCTGCAGGGTTTTTTGGGGGTTTTGGGGTTTGTTTTTTTTTAGTTTTTTGGGTTTTTCTGGGGTGTTTTTTGGTTTTTCGGGTTTTTCTGGTTGGTTTTTTTGGTTTTTTGGGTTTTTCTGGGGTGTTTATTGTTTTTTGCATTTTTCAGGGGGGGGTTGTGGTTTTTCTGGTTTTTGGGGGGGTTTTCTGATTTTTTTTTTAATTTTTTGGGTTTTTCTGGGGTGTTTTTTGGTTTTTGGGTTTTTCTGGGGGGGGTTTTTTGTTGGTTTTTTTTTTTTTTTTTCTGGGGGGTTTTTATGGGTTTGGGGGTTTTTTTTGTTTTTCTGGGATTTTTTTTTGTTTTTTGGGTTTTCTGGGAGTTTTTTTGTTTTTTGGGTTTTTCTGGGATTCTTTTTTTGGTTTTCTGGGATTTTCTGGGGGTTTTTTCTTGGTTTTTCTGGGGTTTTTTTGGTGGGTTTTTTTTTTGTTTTTCTGGGGTTTTTTTTTGGTTTTTTTTTTGTTTTTCTGGGTTTTTTGTTTTGTTTTGTTTTTTTGGGGGTTTTTCTGGGGTTTTTTTTGGTTTTTTGTATATTATATTATATTATATTATATTATATTATATTATATTATATATCTAATATAATATATTATTCATTCTATAATATATATTATTATATTATATCATTATATAATTTTTTGCGTTTTTCTGGGGGGTTTTTTCGTTTTTTGGGTTTTTCTGGGGTTTTTTTTGTTTGTTTTTTTTGTTTTTCTGGGGTGTTTTTTGGTTTTTTGGGTTTTTCTGGGGTTGTTTTTTGATTTTTTGGGTTTTTCTGGGGTGTTTATTGTTTTTTGCATTTTTCGGGGCAGTTTTTTTGGTTTTTCTGGGGTTTTGGGGGTTTTTCTGATTTTTTTTATTTTTTGGGGTTTTTCTGGGGTGTTTTTTGGTTTTTGGGTTTTTCTGGGGGTTTTTTTTGTTTGGTTTTTTGGTTTTTCTGGGGAGTTTTTATGGGGTTTGGGGTTTTTCTGGGTTTTTTGTTTGTTTTTTGGGTTTTTCTGGGGTTTTTTTTTGTTTTTTGGGCTTTTCTGGGGGTTTTTTTGTTTGTTTTTTGGGTTTTTCTGGGGTTGGTTTTTTGGGGGTTTTTTTTTTTGTTTTTTCTGGGTGGTTTTTTCCTTTGGTTTTTTTTTTTTGGTTTTTCTGGTGGTTTTTTCCTTTGGTTTTTTTTTGCTTTTTCTGGTGGGGTTTTTTTGGGTTTTTTTTGTTTTTTGGGGTTTTTTTTTTTTGTTTTTTGGGGGTTTTTGGTGGGTTTTTTTTTAAATTTTTTTTACTGGGAGCTTCTCCCCATCCCCGCCTCTCCCAGAACACAACTGCAACATTTTATTTTTTGTTCATTGTGTGCAGCTCCAGGCCTGGCTCTGAGCTTTTCCTGAACAACAGGAGTGGGAACAGAGGGGGAAATCTGCGTCACCAGGACCTTCCCTCACCCTTTATTTCAATTTTTTTTTTATCCCTGCACAAATATTTGTAAACACACCCGAGGATTTCATAAAACCCAAGGATTTATTGCAAACAGGATGGGAATCATTTCCCAGCTCCCGGTTTTTAGAGGGATTTGGGATGAGAAACATAAAAAAGCAGGAAAAGAGCGGCTGCAGCTGGGTCTGAGAGGGATAAAATGGGGGAAAATGTGAATTTACAGCTCCAAAACCCCCCAAAAACATCCTCAAAAAAAAAATTAAAATAAAACCTGGAATTTTTTGGGTTGCACAGGAGAATTCCTGAGGTTTTTTAGGGATGGAGGAGTTTTCCAAACATTCCTGGGACTCTCCTGAGCTTTAGGATCTTCCAGGAGGGCTCAGATTGGAGGGAAAAAATTCAATTTACACCTCCAAAATCCCCCAAAAAAATTAAAATAAAACCTGGAATTTTTGGGGTTGCACAGGAGAATTCCTGAGGTTTTTTTAGGGATGGAGGAGTTTTCCAACCATTCCTGGGACTCTCCTGAGCTTTAGGATTTTCCAGGAGGGCTCAGCCTGGAGGGAAATGTGAATTTACAGCTCCAAAATCCCCCAAAAAAAACCCTCAAAAAAATTAAAATAAAACCTGGAATTTTTTGGGTTCCACAGGAGAATTCCTGAGGGGTTTTTTAGGGATGGAGGAGTTTTCCAAACATTCCTGGGACCCTCCTGAGCTTTAGGATTTTCCAGGAGGGCTCAGCCTGGAGGGAAAAAATTCAATTTACAGCTCCAAAATCCCCCCCCAAAAATTAAAATAAAACCTGGAATTTTTTGGGTTGCACAGGAGAATTCCTGAGGTTTTTTTATGGATGGAGGAGTTTTCCAAACATTCCTGGGACTCTCCTGAGCTTTAGGATTTTCCAGGAGGGCTCAGCCTGGAGGAAAATGTGAATTTACAGCTCCAAAATCCCCAAAAAACACCTCAAAAAAATTAAAATAAAACCTGGAATTTTTTGGGTTGCACAGGAGAATTCCTGGAGGATTTTTTAGGGATGGAGGAGTTTTCCAAACATTCCTGGGACTCTCCTGAGCTTTAGGATTTTCCAGGAGGGCTGAGACTGGAGGGAAAAAATTCAATTTACAGCTCCAAAATCCCCCAAAAACACCCTCAAAAAAAATTAAAATAAAACCTGGAATTTTTTTGGGTTGCACAGGAGAATTCCTGAAGTTTTTTTAGGGATGGAGGAGTTTTCCAAACATTTCTGGGACCCTCTTGAGCTTTAGGATTTTCAGCTCCAAAATCCCCCAAAAACATCCTCAAAAAAAATTAAAATAAAACCTGGAATTTTTTGGGTTGCACAGGAGAATTCCTGGGAATTTATTTAGGGATGGAGGAGATTTCCAAACATTCCTGGGACTCTCCTGAGCTTTAGGATTTTCCAGGAGGGCTCAGACTGGAGGGAAAAAATTCAATTTACAGCTCCAAAATCCCCCAAAAAATTAAAATAAAACCTGGAATTTTTTGGGTTGCACAGGAGAATTCCTGGAGGATTTTTTAGGGATGGAGGAGTTTTCCAAACATTCCTGGGACCCTCCTGAGCTTTAGGATTTTCCAGGAAGGCTCAGCCTGGAGGGAAATGTGAATTTACAGCTCCAAAATCCACCAAAAAAATTAAAAAAAAACCTGGAATTTTTTGGGTCGCACAGGAGAATTCCTGAGGTTTTTTTAGGGATGGAGGAGTTTTCCAAACATTCCTGGGACTCCCTTGAGCTTTAGGATTTTCAGCTCCAAAATCCCCCAAAAACATCCTCAAAAAAATTAAAATAAAACCTGGAATTTTTTGGGTTGCACAGGAGAATTCCTGAGGGTTTTTTTAAGGATGGAGGAGTTTTCCAAACATTTCTGGGATTCCCTTGAGCTTTAGGATTTTCCAGGAGGGCTCAGCTTGGAGGGAAATGTGAATTTACAGCTCCAAAATCCCCCAAAAACCCCCTCAAAAAAAATTAAAATAAAACCTGGAATTTTTTGGGTTGCACAGAATTCCTGGAGGTTTTTTTAGGGATGGAGGAGTTTTCCAAACATTCCTGGGACCCTTTTGAGCTTTAGGATTTTCCAGGAGGGCTCAGACTGGAGGGAAAAAATTCAATTTACAGCTCCAAAACACCCTTAAAAAAATTAAAATAAAACCTGGAATTTTTTGGGTTGCACAGGAGAATTCCTGGGGGGAAATTTAGGGATGGAGGAGTTTTCCAAACATTCCTGGGACTCTCCTGAGCTTTAGGATCTTCCAGGAGGGCTCAGCCTGGAGGGAAAAAATTCAATTTACAGCTCCAAAATCCCCCAAAAAACACCTCAAAAAAAATTAAAATAAAACCTGGAATTTTTGGGGTTGCACAGGAGAATTCCTGGGGGGAAATTTAGGGATGGAGGAGTTTTCCAAACATTCCTGGGACTCTCCTGAGCTTTAGGATCTTCAGCTCCAAAATCCCCAAAAACACCTCAAAAAAATTAAAATAAAACCTGGAATTTTTTGGGTTGCACAGGAGAATTCCTGGAGGTTTTTTTTAGGGATGGAGGAGTTTTCCAAATATTTCTGGGACTCTCCTGAGCTTTAGGATCTTCCAGGAGGGCTCAGCCTGGAGGGAAATGTGAATTTACAGCTCCAAAATCCCCAAAAACACCCTCAAAAAAATTTAAAATAAAACCTGGAATTTTTTGGGTTGCACAGGAGAATTCCTGAGGTTTTTTTAGGGATGGAGGAGTTTTCCAAACATTCCTGGGACTCTCCTGAGCTTTAGGATTTTCCAGGAGGGCTCAGACTGGAGGGAAAAAATTCAATTTATAGCTCCAAAATCCCCCCAAAAAATTAAAATAAAACCTGGAATTTTTTTGGGTTGCACAGGAGAATTCCTGGGGGGAAATTTAGGGATGGAGGAGTTTTCCAAACATTCCTGGGACTCTCCTGAGCTTTAGGATCTTCAGCTCCAAAATCCCCAAAAACACCCTCAAAAAAAACTAAAATAAAACCTGGAATTTTTTGGGTTGCACAGGAGAATTCCTGAGGTTTTTTTAGGGATGGAGGAGTTTTCCAAACATTTCTGGGACCCTTTTGAGCTTTAGGATCTTCCAGGAGGGCTCATCTTGGAGGAAAAAATTCAATTTACAGCTCCAAAACACCCTCAAAAAAATTAAAATAAAGCCTGGAATTTTTTGGGTTGCACAGGAGAATTCCTGGAGGTTTTTTAGGGATGGAGGAGTTTTCCAAACATTTCTGGGACCCTCCTGAGCTTTAGGATTTTCAGCTCCAAAATCCCCCAAAAACACCCTCAAAAAAATTAAAATAAAGCCTGGAATTTTTTGGGTTGCACAGGAGAATTCCTGGAGGTTTTTTTATGGATGGAGGAGTTTTCCAAACATTCCTGGGACTCTCCTGAGCTTTAGGATTTTCCAGGAGGGCTCAGCCTGGAGGGAAAAAATTCAATTTACAGCTCCAAAATCCCTCAAAAAAAATTAAAATAAAACCTGGAATTTTTTGGGTTGCACAGGAGAATTCCTGGGAATTTATTTAGGGATGGAGGAGTTTTCCAAACATTCCTGGGACTCTCCTGAGCTTTAGGATTTTCCAGGAGGGATTTTGTGGCTCGGGGCCAGCCAGGATTTGCTCCCAGGGAACAGCAGGAAAATGGGAACGGTTTGAGGAGGTTTTGGGGTTGGAAATTTGGGAAAATTCCTCCTCGTGGAATTTTTGCTCAGCCCTGGCAGGGGGGATCTCAAAGCCCTTGGGTGGATGTGGCACTTGGGGACAATTGTGGCCCTGGGTGACCTCAGGGGGTTTTTCCAACCTCAAGAATTCCAGGATTTTTCATTTCCCACCCACAGGGACAGAATTCCCCAAGTTTTGCTTCCATTCCTTTCATTTTTCCACGATTCCCACAGCCGGAGCCAATGCAAGACCTCAAATTTTAGGGATAATCAGGAAAAACTTGAATTGTTCACCAGAGTTGGATTTGGGGCTGAAAATGTCCCCAAAAAGCAGCACAAAGAAAAGAATTTTGTATCATTTTTAGCAGCCAAAAGAAGATTTTTCCCTAAATGTGGAAAATCAGCAGGACTGGGACAGCTGGGGAAGGAAAAAGTTGAGGAAAAACATCCAATCCCAAATTCCAGGATCCAGGAACCCCTTGGAAAATCCCAGAATAAATGAATTAAAAGTTCAGAAAAATGAATTCAAAAATACAGAAAAATGAATTCAAAAATACAGAAAAATGAATTAAAATACAGAAAAATGAATTAAAATTAATGAAAAGGGGAAAAAATTCAACAAAGGGTGGTGAAATGTTGGAGCAGGGGCACAGAGAGGCTGGGCAGCCTTGGAGAGCCTCAAAATTCACATGGAAAAAGCTCAATAAAAATGAAAAAAATCACTAAAATTCCTGATTTTACTTCAAATTCAATGAATTTTGAGGAGATTCGGACCAACTTTTCCATGAGCTGTTCCAGTCTGAATTAGGTCCTCCTTTCCCATTGGGATTAAATGGGATTTAAGGTTTTTTTTCCATCTATTTTGGGTACAATAACCAGAGGGTGAGAAAAAAGTGGGAATTCTCCGTTTTCCCTCCGTGCTAAATTGAATTTTACCTTAAAACACCAAAAGTTCTCCGGGGAAATTCCTTCCCCATCACTTCACTTCCGTCCCCTATCACTTTTTAGTTATTTTTTGAGATATCTCTCCCCTTCTGGACACCCTCACAGAGCCCTGGGGGGCGGCTGAGGCGTTTTCCAAACATTCCTGGGATCCTCCGGAGCCCCAGAGCCAGGAAACAGAAAATCTTGGGAAGAGCATTCCCACGCCTGCACAAAGGGCTGGAATTCTGGGAGCCTGAGCAAGGTGAAAATTCCCAATAAAATCTCAGTGGTTTTGGAGCTCCCCTCATCCAGAAATTCCAAAATTCCATAAAAAAAGGGCTTGGAAATCAGTGGGGCTGGAATTCCGGGAGCCTAAGCAAGGTGAAAATTCCCAATAAAATCCTGCTGGGCTTGGAGCTCCCCTCATCCAGAAATTCCAAAATTCCTTAAAAAAAGGGTTTGGAAATCAGTGGGGCTGGAATTCCGGGAGCCTGAGCAAGGTGAACATTCCCAATAAAATCCCAACGGTCTTGGAGCTCCCTGAATCCAAAACCTCCAAAATTCCTTAAAAAAAGGGTTTGGGAATCAGTGGGGTTGGAATTCCGGGAGCCTGAGCAAGGTGAACATTCCCAATAAAATCCTGATGGGCTTGGAGCTCCCTGCATCCAGAAACTCCAAAATTCCTTAAAAAAAGGGCTTGGAAATCAGTGGGGCTGGAATTCCGGGAGCCTGAGCAAGGTGAACATTCCCAATAAAATCCCAGTGGTTTTGGAGCTCCCTGCATCCAGAAATTCCAAAATTCCTTAAAGAAAGGGTTTGGAAATTAATGGGGCTGGAATTCCGGGAGCCTGAGCAAGGAGAACATTCCCAATAAAATCCTGATGGGCTTGGAGCTCCCCTCATCCAGAAATTCCAAAATTCCTTAAAAAAAGGGTTTGGAAATCAGTGGGGCTGGAATTCCAGGAGCCTGAGCAAGGTGAACATTCCCAATAAAATCCTGATGGGCTTGGAGCTCCCTGCATCCAAAACCTCCAAAATTCCTTAAAAAAAGGGCTTGGAAATGAGTGGGGCTGGAATTCCAGGAGCCTGAGCAAGGTGAACATTCCCAATAAAATCCCAGTGGTTTTGGAGCTCCCTGCATCCAGAAACTCCAAAATTCCTTAAAAAAAGGGCTTGGGAATCAGTGTGGCTGGAATTCCAGGAGATTGAGGAAGGTGAACATTCCCAATAAAATCCTGATGGGCTTGGAGCTCCCTGCATCCAGAAATTCCAAAATTCCTTAAAAACTCCAAAATTCCTTAAAAAAAGGGCTTGGGAATCAGTGGGGCTGGAATTCCGGGAGCCTGAGCAAGGTGAACATTCCCAATAAAATCCTGATGGGCTTGGAGCTCCCCACACCCAGAAACTCCAAAATTCCTTAAAAAAAGGGCTTGGGAATCAGTGGGGCTTCAATTCCAGGAGCCTGAGCAAGGTGAACATTCCCAATAAAATCCCGATGGGCTTGGAGCTCCCCTCATCCAAAAACATCAAAATTCCTTAAAAAAAGGGCTTGGAAATCAGTGGGGCTGGAATTCCGGGAGCCTGAGCAGGGTGAACATTCCCAATAAAATCCCAGTGGTTTTGGAGCTCCCCTCATCCAGAAAGTCCAAAATTCCTTAAAAAAAGGGCTTGGGAATGAGTGGGGCTGGAATTCTGGGAGCCTGAGCAAGGTGAACATTCCCAATAAAATCCCAGTGGTTTTGGAGCTCCCTGCATCCAGAAATTCCAAAATTCCTTAAAAAAAGGGTTTGGGAATTAATGGGGCTGGAATTCCGGGAGCCTGAGCAAGGTGAACATTCCCAATAAAATCCTGGTGGGCTTGGAGCTCCCCGGATCCAGAAACACCAAAATTCCTTAAAAAAAGGGTTTGGAAATTAATGGGGCTGGAATTCCGGGAGCCTGAGCAAGGTGAACATTCCCAATAAAATCCTGATGGCATTGGAGCTCCCTGCATCCAGAAATTCCAAAATTCCTTAAAAAAATGGCTTGGAAATCAGTGGGGCTGGAATTCTGGGAGACTGAGCAAGGTGAACATTCCCAATAAAATCCCAGTGATTTTGGAGCTCCCCTCATCCAGAAACATCAAAATTCCTTAAAAAAAGGGCTTGGGAATCAGTGGGGCTGGAATTCCAAGAGCCTGAGCAAGGTGAACATTCCCAATAAAATCCCAGTGGTTTTGGAGCTCCCTGCATCCAGAAATTCCAAAATTCCTTAAAAAAAGGGTTTGGGAATTAATGGGGCTGGAATTCCGGGAGCCTGAGCAAGGTGAACATTCCCAATAAAATCCTGGTGGGCTTGGAGCTCCCTGCATCCAGAAACATCAAAATTCCTTAAAAAAAGAGCTTGGAAATTAATGAGGCTGGAATTCCGGGAGCCTGAGCAAGGTGAACATTCCCAAAAAAATCCCAACGGTCTTGGAGCTCCCTGCATCCAGAAAGTCCAAAATTCCTTAAAAAAAATAAGTGGGGCTGGAATTCCGGGAGACTGAGCAAGGTGAACATTCCCAATAAAATCCTGATGGGCTTGGAGGTCCCTGCATCCAAAACCTTCAAAATTCCTTAAAAAAAGGGTTTGGAAATTAATGGGGGTGGAATTCCACGAGACTGAGCAAGGTGAACATTCCCAATAAAATCCCAACGGGCTTGGAGCTCCCTGCATCCAAAACCTCCAAAATTCCTTAAAAAAAGGGTTTGGAAATCAGTGGGGCTGGAATTCCGGGAGCCTGAGAGAGGTGAAAATTCCCAATAAAATCCCAGTGGTTTTGGAGCTCCCCTCATCCAGAAATTCCAAAATTCCTTAAAAACTCCAAAATTCCTTAAAAAAACGGCTTGGAAATTAATGGGGCTGGAATTCCGGGAGCCTGAGCAAGGTGAACATTCCCAATAAAATCCCAACGGTCTTGGAGCTCCCTGCATCCAGAAACACCAAAATTCCTTAAAAAAAGAGCTTGGAAATCAGTGGGAAAAGGTGAATGGAGCAGCAAAGGCTGGAAAAAATGATGGGAGGAATTCCAGAGCTTTCAGCCCCCTTGAGCTGAGTCCTCCTGGGACAGAATTCCAGGAGAATTTTGGAATTCTCCTGCAGGAGAAAGGGGAGTGGGGAAAAGCAGGAGAATTTTTCATGGATTTTTCCACAAAATTCCCAGACCTCAACGTGGATGTCCCTGAATGGAGGAGGAACAGCTGGATAAATAAATAATTAATTTATTAGTGGGATCAATTCCAGAGGGTCGGGATGGAGGAGTTGAACCCCAAATGGAGCTGGTGACAAATGGGGACAATGGCAGGGCCTGTCCTGCTCCACTCTGATTCCAACCTGAGCTCCTGAGTGATTCCAAACCAGGGGAAAAAGTCACAAAATCATGGAATTCTTAGGCTGGAAAAGCCCTTTAGGATCATTGGTCCAAATATTCCTCTCCCAGCACTGCCACGTGTCCCTAAAAAAATCCACAGGGATTTGAAATCCCCTGAGGATGGGAATTCCAAACCTCCCTGGGCACTTGAATTCCTGAGCTCCCTTTCCATGAGGAAATTCCTGCTGCTGTCCACCCTGAGGCCGTTCCCACTTTTCCTGTTATTCCTTGGATTCAGATCCCAAATCCCACCTGGCTCCAAATTTTCAGGGAATTGTGCAGGGCCACAAAGTTCCCCCTGAGCCTCCTTTGCTCCAGGCTCAGCCCCTTCCCAGCTCCCTCAGGAATTCTCCAGTCCCTTCCCAGCTCCCTCAGGGATTCTCCAGCCCTTCCCAGCTCCCTCAGGAATTCTCCAGCCCCTTCCCAGCTCCCTCAGGAATTCTCCAGCCCTTTCCCAGCTCCCTCAGGAATTCTCCAGCCCTTTCCCAGCTCCTTTCCCTTCCCTGGACTCTCTCCAGCCCCTCCAGCAGTGCCAGCACAGGGGACAAGGACAGGGCAGTTCCCACAGAGGTTTTGGAGTCTTGGATGTTTCCAACACAGCCCTGAACAGCCTGGGCTGATCTCAGAGCTGCTTCCATGGAATCATGGAATGGTTTGGGTGGGAAAGGACCTGAGAGCTCATCCAGCCCCATCCCATGGGAAGGGACACCTCCCACTGTCCCAGGTGGATCCAACCTGGCCTTGGGCATTCCCAGGGATCCAGGGGCAGCCCCAGCAAATCTGGGAATTCCAGCCCCGCCAGGAATTCCTGCCCCAGATCCCAGCCCAATCTCCCCTTGCCCAGTGGAAGCCATTCCCTGGCTCCTGTCCCTCCAGCCCTTGGCCCCAGCCCCTCTCCAGCTCTCCTGCAGCCCCTGCAGCTCCTGGAAGGTTTTGATTCCCTTGCCCAGCCACAGCTTCCCTTGGAGCACCCAGAAGCCGGGAATGGGAAATCTCCAGGGATGGGGTCACAGTGGGAGGAATTCATTGCCAGGGGTTGGGGGTGCTCTAGGGAAAGGAGATTTTGGGAATGAGAAGGAGACCTTGAACCATTTTTGGGAAGTGTGAGGGGAAATTGATCTCAAATGGGATCAGACTGATATTCCCAGATCCCAGCCCAATCTCCCCTTGCCCAGTGGAAGCCATTCCCTGGCTCCTGTCCCTCCAGCCCTTGGCCCCAGCCCCTCTCCAGCTCTCCTGGAGCCCCTGCAGGTACAGGAAGCTGCCCTGACCCTTTTTAGGATCTTTCATCTGAAATCAGGGCCCCTTTCCAGAGGTCCCTCACTAGGGAATGATCCCATGAACCACAGAACAGATTCCATGAATTTCCCCCATCAGAACAAACAGATTCAGCCACTGAGGGCAGGATGGGATTGAGGCAACCGGGATAAAATGAACCCCAAACCAAAACTCCCATGAATTCCCCCCTATCAGAACAAACAGATTTGGCCACTGAGAGCGGGATGGGATTGAAACAACCGGGATAAAACCAACCCCAACCCCAAACTTGCCATGAATTTCCCCCATCAGAGCAAACAGATTTGGTCACTGAGAGTGGGACGGAATTGAAGCAACCAGGATAAAACCAACCCCAAACCCAAACTCCCCATGAATTCCCCCTATCAGAACACACAGATTTGGCCACTGAGGGCAGGACAGGATTGAAGCAACCAGGATAAAACCAACCCCAAACCCAAACCCCCCATGAATTTCCCCCATCAGAACAAACAGATTCAGCCACTGAGAGCAGGATGGGATTGAGACAACCAGGATAAAACCAACCCCAACCCCAAACTCCCAGGACATTCCCCCCTATCAGAACAAACAGATTTGGCCACTGAGAGTGGGACGGGATAAAACCAACCCCAAACCCAAACTCCCCATGAATTCCCCCCTATCAGAACAAACAGATTTGGCCACTGAGAGCGGGATGGGATTGAAACAACCGGGATAAAACCAACCCCAACCCCAAACTTGCCATGAATTTCCCCCATCAGAGCAAACAGATTTGGTCACTGAGAGTGGGACGGAATTGAAGCAACCAGGATAAAACCAACCCCAAACCCAAACTCCCCATGAATTCCCCCTATCAGAACACACAGATTTGGCCACTGAGGGCAGGACAGGATTGAAGCAACCAGGATAAAACCAACCCCAAACCCAAACCCCCCATGAATTTCCCCCATCAGAACAAACAGATTCAGCCACTGAGAGCAGGATGGGATTGAGACAACCAGGATAAAACCAACCCCAACCCCAAACTCCCAGGACATTCCCCCCTATCAGAACAAACAGATTTGGCCACTGAGAGTGGGACGGGATAAAACCAACCCCAAACCCAAACTCCCCATGAATTTCCCCCATCAGAACAAACAGATTCGGCCACTGAGAGTGGGATTGGATTGAAGGAACCGGGATAAAACCAACCCCAAACTCCTCATGAATTTCCCCCATCAGAACAAACAGATTTGGCCACTGAGCGGGACGGGATTGAGGCAACCAGGATAAAACCAACCCCAAATCCAAACTCCCCATGAATTCCCCCCCAACAGAACACACAGATTCAGTCACTGAGAGTGGGACAGGATTGAGGCAACCGGGATAAAACCAACCCCAAACCCAAACTCCCCATGAATTTTCTCCCTATCAGAGCAAACAGATTCAGCCACTGAGGGCAGGACAAGATTGAGACAACCGGGATAAAACCAACCCCAACCCCAAACTCCCAGGACATTCCCCCCCATCAGAACACACAGATTTGGCCACTGAGGGCAGGACAGGATTGAGACAACCGGGATAAAATCAATCCTAAACCCAAACTCCCCATGAATTTCCCCTATCAGAACAAACAGATTTGGCCACTGAGAGCAGGACAGGATTGAGGCAACCGGGATTAAACCAACCCCAAACTCAAACCCCCCATGAATTTCCCCCATCAGAGCAAACAGATTTGGCCACTGAGAGTGGGATGGGATTGAAGCAACCGGGATAAAACCAACCCCAACCCCAAACTCCCAGGACATTCCCCCCTATCAGAACGAACAGATTCAGCCACTGAGAGCAGGATGGGATTGAGACAACCAGGATAAAGCCAACCCCAAACCCAAACTCCCCATGAATTTCCCCCTATTAGAACAAACAGATTCAGCCACTGAGAGCGGGACAGAATAAAATCAACCCCAAACCCAAACTCCCAGGATATTTCCCCCATCAGAACAAACAGATTTGGCCACTGAGGGCAGGACAGGATTGAGACAACCGGGATAAAACCAACCCCAACCCCAAACTCCTCATGAATTCCCCCCCATCAGAGCACACAGATTTGGCCACTGAGGTGGGACGGGATAAAATCAACCCCAAACCCAAACTCCCCATGAATTTCCCCCATCAGAACAAACAGATTTGGCCACTGAGAGCAGGATGGGATTGAGGCAACCGGGATAAAACCAACCCCAACCCCAAACTCCCCATGAATTCCCCCCTATCAGAGCAAACAGATTCAGCCACTGAGAGCGGGATGGGATTGAGACAACCGGGATAAAACCAACCCCAAACCCAAACTCCCCATGAATTTCCCCATCAGAACAAACAGATTCAGTCACTGAGGGCAGGACAGGATTGAGGCAACCAGGATAAAACCAACCCCAAACCCAAACTCCCCATGAATTCCCCCCCATCAGAACAAACAGATTCAGCCACTGAGGGCAGGACAGGATTGAAACAACCGGGATAAAACCAACCCCAAACCCCAACACCCCATGAATTTCCCCTATCAGAGCAAACAGATTTGGCCACTGAGAGTGGGATGGGATTGAGGCAACGAGGATAAAACCAACCCCAATCCCAAATTCCACATGAATTTCCCCCATCACAGCAAACAGATTCAGCCACTGAGAGCGGGATGGGATTGAGACAACCAGGATAAAACCAACCCCAAACCCAAACTCCCCATAAATTCCCCCATCAGAACAAACAGATTTGGCCACTGAGAGCAGGACAGGATTGAAACAACCAGGAAAAAATCAATCCTAAACCCAAATTTCCCATGAATTCCCTCCCATCAGAACAAACAGATTTGGCCACTGAGAGCGGGACGGGATAAAACCAACCCCAAACCCAAACTCCCCATGAATTCCCCCCATCAGAACAAACAGATTTGGCCACTGAGAGCGGGACAGGATTGAAACAACCGGGATAAAACCAATCCTAAACCCAAACTTGCCATGAATTCCCCCCTATCAGAGCAAACAGATTCAGTCACTGAGGGCAGGACAGGATTGAGACAACCAGGATAAAACCAACCCCAAACCAAAACTCCCCATGAATTCTCCCTATTAGAACAAACAGATTCAGCCACTGAAAGAGGGATGGGATTGAGACAACCAGGATAAAACCAACCCCAAACCCAAACTCCCAGGACATCCCCCCTATTAGAACAAACAGATTCAGCCACTGAGAGCGGGACAGAATAAAATCAACCCCAAACCCAAACTCCCCATGAATTTCCCCCATCAGAACAAACAGATTCAGCCACTGAGGGCAGGACAGGATTGAACAACCGGGATAAAACCAACCCCAACCCCAAACTCCCAAGACATCCCCCTGGGAAAGCTCTGCCACCTTCCCTCCCCTCAGCTGACAATCACCCTGCATCCTGACCATTGCAGGAAAACCTTGCTGGGTCAGAGCTGTTGAGATTTATTTTTTTAAATATTTTTTTTCTCCGGAATCTTCCCTATCTCCGATTCCCGCGTCGCCGCTTTGATTTTCTCTCCGCATTTTTTTTTTTTTTTCCTCTCCAGGGGAAGGATAAACGGGGGGGGTTAAAGAGGTCAAGGGGTTCAAAGAGAGCCGTGACAATCCCCAAAGTTCAATCTGCTGCCACCACGTAGGACGGGGCCGGTTATCGCGGGCCCCGCTCTGACGGCTTTTCCTGCGCTCCTTATCGATGGCGCGCACAAAGTGGCTCCCCCAGCCTTCCCCTGTGATCTCAGAGCTCTGTTTATGGCTATCTCCTCACACCAGGCACCAACCCAGGCAGCAGAACGCTGAGAAATGCCAGGACACGGCCACGGGACGGGCCGCAAAGTGCTTGAGATGAACAAGGAGAAATTCAGGAGGCGGAATGTGGGGGTTTTTATTTTTTTTCCGCCGCGTTTCTTCCCCCTCCATCAAAAAAAAAAAGGATTTTAAAGTTCCTTTTCTCTCCCCTCACCTCAAACATAAAAAGTATTTTGGAGTTCCCAAGGAAAACTTTCCCCATCAAAAAAAAAAAGGATTTTAAAGTTCCTTTTCTCTCCCCTCACCTCAAACATAAAAAAGGATTTTGGAGTTCCCAAGGAAAAGTTTGTCCATCAAAAATAGAGAAAGGATTTTGGAGTTCCCAAGGAAAAGTTACCCCATCAAAAAAAAAAATAGGATTTTCAAGTTCCTTGTCTCCCCCCTCACCCCAAACATAAAAAGGATTTTGGAGTTCCCAAGGAAAACTTTCCCCATCAAAAAAAAGAAAAATTATTTTGGAGTTCCCAAGGAAAAGTTTCCCCAACAAAAAAGGATTTTGAGTTCCCAAGGAAAACTTTCCCCATCAAAAAAAAAATATTTTCAAGTTCCTTGTCTCCCCCCTCACCCCAAACATAAAAAGGATTTTGGAGTTCCCAAGGAAAACTTTCCTCATCAAAAAAAAGAAAAATTATTTTCGAGTTCCCAAGGAAAACTTTGCCCATCAAAAAAAAAATATTTTCAAGTTCCTTGTCTCTCCCCTCACCCCAAACATAAAAAGGATTTTCGAGTTCCCAAGGAAAACTTTCCCCATCAAAAAAAGGATTTTGGAGCTCCTAAGGAAAACTTTGCCCATTAAAAAAAAAAAGGATTTTGGAGTTCCTAAGGAAAACTTTCCCCATCAAAAAAAGGAATTTGGAGTTCCCAAGGAAAACTTTCCCCATCAAAAAAAAAAGAGGAATTTTGGTGTTTCTGGATGAGGGGAGCTCCAAGCCCACCAGGATTTTATTGGGAATGTTCACCTTGCTCAGGCTCCTGGAATTCCAGCCCCACTGATTTTGGAGTTCCCAAGGAAAACTTTGCCCATCAAAAAAAAAAAGGATTTTTGAGTTCCCAAGGAAAACTTTGCCCATCAAAAAAAAAAAAGGAATTTGGAGTTCCCAAGGAAAACTTTCCCCATCAAAAAAAAAATATTTTCAAGTTCCTTGTCTCCCCCCTCACCCCAAACATAAAAAGGATTTTTGAGGTCCCAAGGAAAACTTTCCCCATAAAATAAAAAAGGATTTGGAGTTCCCAAGGAAAACTTTCCCCATAAAATAAAAAAGGATTTTGGAGTTCCCAAGGAAAACTTTCCCCTCCAAAAAAAAAAAGGATTTTGGAGTTCCCAAGGAAAACTTTCCCCATCAAAAAAAAATATTTTCAAGTTCCTTGTCTCCCCCCTCACCCCAAACATAAAAAGTATTTTCGAGTTCCCAAGGAAAACTTTGCCCATCAAAAAAAAAATTGATTTTGGAGTTCCCAGGGAAAACTTTCCCCATCAAAAAAAAAGGAATTTGGAGTTCCCAAAGAAAATTTTCCCCATCAAAAAAAGAAAAATTATTTTGGAGTTCCCAAGGAAAACTTTCCCCATCAAAAAAAAAAAGGATTTTGGAGCTCCCAAGGAAAACTTGACAGAGTTTCCACGGTGGGGTTGGTGGAATAAAAGGAACAAGTGGTGCTACAAAGAGAGAGGGGGGAGAAAAAAAATAAATAAAATAAAATAAAATAAAAGGTTTGGTTTCATGTGCAAGGCAGGGCTGGGTGGTTCTCGTTGTTGGAGTTGTGGTTCCCCAAGAGGCCTTGAAAGGAGAACTTCAAATGTTTTTCCAACAGAAAATGTTTTTGGTGGGGATGTTGAGCCCCTTGGAGGGTGGGGAAGGAGCAGGAGAAGTTTCCCAGCCCCACGGATGAGCTGAGCCCGCTCTGCCCAATCCCATCCCAAAAAAAAAAGCAGGAAAAGGAGGATTTGGGGCAGGCAGCATCACATTGATGAGAAAAATTAAAAATATTAAAGTGCAGGGTTTAGAGAGAACCAGATCCACTGGAATTTTTCCCCCACGTGGCCATCCAAGGTGGGAATTCCATGGGATCACTTTGAGCTGCAGCAGAACCGTGAAATTCCAGGGAGAATTCCAAAAAAAAAAAACCTCATTTCTCCTCCCAAAGCTGTGCACTGAGAGACACAAAACTTGTCCTTCCCTAAAATCCCCAAGGAGATCTGCCCTGAATGGACACAGAATATCCACCCCGACAAGAAATTCCTCCCTGGCTCGCTGTCAGTAAAATATTTATTAATAATAATAAATCATTTTCTCTTTTTTTTTTTACATTTTTAATGCGTTTCGTGCATCAAAGCAGCTCGAGGGTCGGGGGAAGATAAAAATGTCAGCGTGGAGATTGAACAAATTTATAACAAATCCTTTTCAGCTCCCATTTATCTCAATTCTCCACCTCTGGAATCTCCAGAAATCCTTCAGCAGCTCCATTTTTCAGGCTGGGTTTTATTTTTATTTTTTCCACCTCCCTTCTCCTTTCTGCCTCGTTGCCTCTGGTTTTTGGCCACTTGTTCTTTTCCCCTAAAATGACCCCTTTGTAGCTGAGGATCAAAGAGTTGGGAGTGTCAAACCCAGTGTCTTCAGGAACATGTGAAGAACCTCAAAGTAATTGGGAAGCAATTAGCACAAAGCCTAAAAAAACCCTTAATGAGCATTAACAAGCACCAGCCTCGCTCAGGGAGGAGTTTAAGTTTTAAATCACCTTCAGATCATTTTTATTTTTTTGGGAGCACCTTCAGCATAACCCACTCTGTGCCTGGATTTATTTCAGCTTTTATTATTATTTATTATTATTATTATTATTATTATTTTCTCATTGCTTTCTGCTTTGGTTACAGCTTATGGGAAACATGAAAACACGAAACTGCTTTTTATTTTTTGGGGTTTTTTTTTTTCATGCCTTGGCCTGGAAAGCCAAGGCAGCTGCTCAGAGATGCTCCTGCAGATAAACCCAGCTGGCCCCGACCTCACCTTCCCTCGTTTCTTTTGGCTATCGATCAAAGCAGCCCCAGCCTTACCCAGATTTTGGTCAGAGGGAAGGTTTAAAAAAGAAATAAAAATCAAAATCAGGCTGTTAACGGTGAAATCATCGCTCGGGGTTTGGTTTTTAATGAGAATTTTGGTGGTTTTTGCTGAGCTCGGCCTGGGCTGGGCTGAGGGCTCAGGGTCAGTTTAAACCAGGCCTGGGTTTAAGGCCCAGGGTCAGTTTAAACCAGGCCTGGGCAGAGTTTAGGGGGCAGGTCAGCTTAAAGCAGGCCTGGGCTGGGCTTAGGGCTCAGGGCAGCTTAAACCAGGCCTGGGCTTAAGGCCCAGGGTCAGTTTAAACCAGGCCTGAGCTGGGCTGAGCGCTCAGGTCAGCTTAAACCAGGACAGGACTGGGTTTAGGGCTCAGGGTCAGCTTAAACCAGGCCAGGCTTAGGCTGGGCTTAAGGCCCAGGGTCAGCTCAAACCAGAACAGGACTGGGCTTAGGGGTCAGATCAGTTTAAACCAGGCCTGGGCTGGGCTGAGGGCTCAGGGTCAGTTTAAACCAGGCCTGGGCTGGGCTGAGGGCTCAGGGCAGTTTAAACCAGGACAAAGCTGGGCTGAGGGCTCAGGTCAGCTTAAACAAGGACAGGACTGGGCTTAGGGGTCAGGTCAGTTTAAACCAGGCCAGGCCTTGGCCAGGACTGGGTTTAAGGCTTAGGGTCAGTTTAATCCAGGCCAGACCTCGACCAGGGCTGGGCTGAGGGCTCAGGGTCAATTTAAACCAGGCCTGGGCTGGGCTGAGGGCTCAGGGCAGATTAAACCAGGCCTGGGCTGGGCTGGGCTGAGGGCTCAGGGTCAGCTTAAACCAGGACAGAGTTGGGCTTAGGGGTCAGGTCAGCTTAAACCAGGCCTGGGTTTAGGGCTCAGGATCAGTTTAAACCAGGACAGAGCTGGGCTGAGGGCTCAGGTCAGTTTAAACCAGGCCTGGGCTGGGCTCAGGGCTCAGGGCAGTTTAAACCAGGACAAAGCTGGGCTGAGGGCTCAGGTCAGCTTAAACCAGGACAGGACTGGGCTTAGGGGTCAGGTCAGTTTAAACCAGGCCAGGCCTTGGCCAGGACTGGATTTAAGGCTTAGGGTCAGTTTAATCCAGGCCAGACCTCGACCAGGGCTGGGCTGAGGGCTCAGGTCAGCTTAAACCAGGCCTGGGCTGGGCTGAGGGCTCAGGGCAGATTAAACCAGGCCTGGGCTGGGCTGGGCTGAGGGCTCAGGGTCAGCTTAAACCAGGACAGAGTTGGGCTTAGGGGTCAGGTCAGCTTAAACCAGGCCTGGGTTTAAGGCCCAAGGTCAGTTTAAACAAGGACAGGGCTGGGCTGAGGGCTCAGGTCAGTTTAAACCAGGACAGAGTTGGGCTGAGGGGTCAGGTCAGCTTAAACCAGGCCTGGGTTTAGGGCTCAGGATCAGTTTAAACCAGGACAGGACTGGGCTGAGGGCTCAGGTCAGCTTAAACAAGGACAGAGCTGTGCTGGGCTGAGGGCTCAGGGTCAGCTTAAACCAGGACAGGGCTGGGTTTAGGGCTCAGGTCAGCTTAAATCAGGCCTGGGCTGGGCTGAGGGCCCAGGGTCAGTTTAAACCAGGCCTGGGCTGGGCTTAGGGCTCAGGTCAGCTTAAACCAGGCTGGGGCTGAGTCTCAGGGTCAGTTTAAACCAGGCCAGGCCTCAGCCAGGGCTGGGTTTAGGGCCCAGGGTCAGTTTAAACCAGGACAGGCCTGGGCTTAGGGCTCAGGTCAGCTTAAACCAGGCCTGGGCTTAGGGCTCAGGTCAGTTTAAACCAGGCCAGGCCTGGGCTGGGCTTAGGGCTCAGGTCAGTTTAAACCAGGCCAGGCCTGGGCTGGGCTGAGGGCTCAGGTCAGTTTAAACCAGGCCTGGGCTGAGTTTAGGGCTCAGGTCCAGCTCAAACCAGGCCAGGCCTCGGCCAATTGACCCTGAAATTCCCATCTTTGGATTTGCTGCCAGTCCCTCTCCTTAAACCATTCACAAAATCCCACATTGGTTTGGGATGGAAGCACCCTAAAGATTTTGAGATGTTTTATCCCAGAACTGCAAAAATCCAAACCCTTCTCACACTCATTTCTCCCTCAGGCAGGCACAGCCCTTTCCTGACCAGGAAAATAATTGGGATGAACAAATCCCATAAAACATCCCAGGAGAGCCTGAAATGGCTGAACAGAACCTGGGCTGGGCTTAGGGCTCAGGATCAGCTCAAACCAGACCTCGCCAACTGACCCTAAAACTACCAGGATCGGGATTTTCCCCCTCTTCTTAAACCATTCACAAAATCCCAGACTGGTTTGGGATTGAGGCACCCTAAAGAAGCCGGGATTTTTTCGTGTCCCAGACCTGCAGCAATCCCAACCCTTCCCACACTCAGGCGGGAAAAGGATCGGGATGAACAAATCCCATAAAACATCCCAGGAGAGCCTGAAATGGCTGAACAGAACCTGGGCTGGGTTTAGGGCTCAGGATCAGCTCAAACCAGACCTTGCCCAGCTGATCCTAAAATTCTCATGCCTTGGATTTGCTGCCAGAGCCTCTCCTTAAACCTTTCACTGGTTTGGGATGGAGGCACCCTAAACATTTTGGGATTTTTTCGTGTCCCAGACCTGCAGCAATCCCAACCCTTCCCACACTCAGGCAGGAAAGGGATCGGGATGAACAAATCCCATAAAACATCCCAGGAGAGCCTGAAAAGGCACAAACCTACAGAACAGAACCTGGGCTGGGTTTAGGGCTCAGGATCAGCTCAAACCAGACCTTGCCAAACTGATCCTAAAATTCTCATGCCTTGGATTTGCTGCCAGAGCCTCTCCTTAAACCATTCACAGAATTCCAGACTAGTTTGGGATGAAGGCACCCTAAATACGTTGGGATTTTTTCTTTTGAGATCTGCAGCAATCCCAACCCTTCCCACACTCAGGCAGGAAAAGGATCGGGATGAACAAATCCCATAAAACATCCCAGGAGAGCCTGAAATGGCACAAACCTACAGAACAGAACCTGGGCTGGGTTTAGGGCTCAGGATCAGCTCAAACCAGGCCAGACCTTCATAAACTGACCCCAAAATCCCTGGATTTGCTGCCAGTGCCTCTGCTTAAATCTTTCACTGATTTGGGATTGAGGCACCCTAAATACGTTGGGATTTTTTCGTGTCCCAGACCTGCAGCAATCCCAACCCTTCCCACACTCAGGCAGGAAAGGGATCGGGATGAACAAATCCTATAAACCTTTCACTGGTTTGGGATGGAGGCACCCTAAACATTTTGGGATTTTTTCTTTGAGATCTGCAGCAATCCCAACCCTTCTCACACTCAGGCAGGAAAAGGATCGGGATGAACAAATCCCATAAAACATCCCAGGAGAGCCTGAAAAGACACAAACCTACAGAACAGAACCTGGGCTGGGTTTAGGGCTCAGGATCAGCTCAAACCAGACCTCGGCCAACTGATCCTAAAATTCTCATGCCTTGGATTTGCTGCCAGAGCCTCTCCTTAAATCTTTCACTGATTTGGGATTGAGACACCCTAAAGAAGCCGGGATTTTTTCATGTCCCAGACCTGCAGCAATCCCAACCCTTCCCACACTCAGGCAGGAAAAGGATCGGGATGAACAAATCCCATAAAACATCCCAGGAGAGCCTGAAATGGCACAAACCTACAGAACAGAACCTGGGCTGGGTTTAGGGCTCAGGATCAGCTCAAACCAGACCTTGCCCAGCTGATCCTAAAATTCTCATGCCTTGGATTTGCTGCCAGAGCCTCTCCTTAAATCTTTCACTGATTTGGGATGGAGGCACCCTAAATACGTTGGGATTTTTTCATGTCCCAGACCTGCAGCAATCCCAACCCTTCCCACACTCAGACAGGAAAAGGATCGGGATGAACAAATCCCATAAAACATCCCAGGAGAGCCTGAAATGGCTGAACAGAACCTGGGCTGGGTTTAGGGCTCAGGATCAGCTCAAACCAGGCCAGACCTTCATAAACTGACCCCAAAATTCTCAGGACCTGCCTGGGTTTGCCTCTCCTCCTTAAATCATTCACAAAATCCCAGACTGGTTTGGGATTGAGGCACCCTAAATACATTAGGATTTTTTTGTGTCCCAGACCTGCAGCAATCCCAACCCTTCCCACACTCAGGCAGGAAAGGGATCAGGATGAACAAATCCCATAAAACATCCCAGGAGAGCCTGAAATGGCTGAACAGAACCTGGGCTTAGGGTTTAGCTGACCCCAAAATCCCAGAATTTGCTGCCAGAGCCTCTCCTTAAATCTTTCACTGGTTTGGGATGGAGGCACCCTAAAGAAGCCGGGATTTTTTCGTGTCCCAGATCTGCAGAAATCCCAACCCTTCCCACACTCAGGCAGGAAAGGGATCGAGATGAACAAATCCTATAAACCTTTCACTGGTTTG
This sequence comes from Acrocephalus scirpaceus scirpaceus, assembly GCA_910950805.1. Taxonomy (NCBI): domain Eukaryota; kingdom Metazoa; phylum Chordata; class Aves; order Passeriformes; family Sylviidae; genus Acrocephalus; species Acrocephalus scirpaceus. Next base: position 702,396 of record OU383778.1, on the reverse strand, counting down.
GGATTGAGGCACCCTAAAGAAGCCGGGATTTTTTCGTGTCCCAGACCTGCAGCAATCCCAACCCTTCCCACACTCAGGCAGGAAAGGGATCGGGATGAACAAATCCCATAAAACATCCCAGGAGAGCCTGAAAAGGCACAAACCTACAGAACAGAACCTGGGCTGGGTTTAGGGCTCAGGATCTGCTCAAACCAGGCCAGACCTTCATAAACTGATCCCAAAATCCCTGGATTTGCTGCCAGTGCCTCTGCTTAAACCTTTCACTGGTTTGGGATGGAGGCACCCTAAAGAAGCCGGGATTTTTTCGTGTCCCAGACCTGCAGCAATCCCAACCCTTCCCACACTCAGGCAGGAAAAGGATCGGGATGAACAAATCCTATAAACCTTTCACTGGTTTGGGATTGAGGCACCCTAAAGAAGCCGGGATTTTTTCGTGTCCCAGACCTGCAGCAATCCCAACCCTTCCCACAGCAGGAAAAGGATCGGGATGAGCAAATCCTATAAACCTTTCACTGATTTGGGATTGAGACACCCTAAAGAAGCCGGGATTGTTTTGTGTCCCAGACCTGCAGCAATCCCAACCCTTCCCACACTCAGGCAGGAAAGGGATCGGGATGAACAAATCCTATAAACCTTTCACTGGTTTGGGATTGAGGCACCCTAAATACGTTGGGATTTTTTCGTGTCCCAGACCTGCAGCAATCCCAACCCTTCCCACACTCAGGCAGGAAAGGGATCGGGATGAACAAATCCCATAAAACATCCCCCGCCGCCGCGCCAAGGTCCAGCTCTCAATTAACCCCCGCCTGCCCTTCCTTCACTTTCTTTCCCCCCTGCTCTGCCCTTCCTGCCCAAGTTCAGCGTTTCCTGGAGAAGTCGCCGTGCCTGTTGGATGTCGTCCTTCTCCCGGGTTGCCGAGGGAAGGATTTGTAGGATTTACAGGTGCCTGGCCCCCTCTGGAAGCCCGTGACCGCGGGCTGACCCGCCACTACAATACGTGAACTCCTGCCCCGCTGATAAGGAGGCCAGATAGGAACGGGGAGATTTGCAAATCATCCTTTGGGAATTTATAAGCAGCGAGGCCATAAAAACCACGAGGTGACCGCGAGGTCGGTTTGGTTAAAAATAATAAATATCCCGATGTTTATTCAACGTGAGCCTTTTCAAGCGCGGGCCAAGCTGGGAGATAAGGCCATTGTCAATGACAAATATTGGGAGTTTTGGGCAGTTCTTACATTCTGATCCTTCCGCCCGACGCTGCCGGGGCCGTGCAGGATCTCTGACATTGTTCCACCCGAGCTGGGCCCGGCAAAGCCAGGCCAGGATTCAGCCCCGGGTCACACAAAGGACAATTTGCTGCTTATGGAATTTTTTTTTTATTTTTCTCCTGCTCTTGGCTCCCTCAAACCCTTTCCCTAAAGCTCTGCTGGGATTTCTGCTCCTGGTTCGTTCCTGTTTGTAGGAACGGGAGCGGCTCAGGGTGGGGACAGAGCTGCTCCCATTGGGAGCTCACCCTCCAAATCTGAATTTTGGGGATGCAAAATTCATTTCCTCAATGTGCCAGTGCAAGGAATTTGTGGGGTCTCATCCCTTTTTAGGGACCTTTGGAACTCATCCTCCAAATTCTACTTTTGGGGATTCATCCAAGCCTTTACTGGGTCATTCCAAGGAATTTGTGGGGTCTCATCCCTTCTCCTGGGCCTTTGGGGCTCACCCTCCAAATCTGAATTTTGGGGATGTAAAATGCATTCCTTCAATGTCCTATTCCAAGGAATTTGTGGGGTCTCATCCCTTTTTAGGGACCTTTGGAACTCATCCTCCAAATTCTACTTTTAGGGATTCATCCAAGCTTTACTGGGAAAGTCCAAGGAATTTTTGGAGTCTCACCCCTTCTCCTGGGCCTTGGGGCTCACCCTCTAAATCTGAATTTTGGGGATGCAAAATTCATTCCTTCAATGTGTCAGTCCAAGGAATTTGTGGGGTCTCATCCCTTTTTAGGGACCTTTGGAACTCATCCTCCAAATTTTATTTTTGGGGTTGCATCCAAGCTTTTACTGGGTCATTCCAAGGAATTTGTGGGGTCTCATCCCTTCTCCTGGGCCTTTGGAGCTCACCCTCTAAAATTGAATTTTGGGGATGCAAAATGCATTCCTTCAATGGGCCAGTGCAAGGAATTTGTGGGGTCTCATCCCTTTTTGGGGACCTTTGGGGCTCACCCTCCAAATCTGAATTTTTAGGATGCAAAATTCATCCCTTCAATGTGCCAGTCCAAGGAATTTGTGTAGTCTAATCCTTTTTTAGGGACCTTTTGAACTCACTGTCCAAATTTTCATTTTGGAGATTTATCCATTCCTTCAAAGTGTCATTCCAAGGAATTTGTGGGGTCTCATCCCTTCTCCTGGGCCTGTAGAACTCACCCTCTAAATTTGAATTTTGGGGATACAAAGTGCATTCCTTCAGTGTGCCATTCCAAGGAATTTTTGGAGTCTCACCCCTTCTCCTGGGCCAACCAAGCCCTGCCCAAAACTCTCCTCTTTTCAGGGATTATCAAAGTTACTGAATCCAAAGAATTCTCAGAGGAAATGGTATCAGAATCCAACTTATTCCTTCCCAAAATTCTCCCATTTTCAGGGAATAACAAAGTTACTGAATTCAAAGAATTCTTGGAAGAAAACCATGTCAGAATCCAACCAAGTCTTGCCCAAAACTCCTCCATTTCTATGAAATAATGGAATTACTGCATACAAAGGGAAATTCTTGGAGAAAACAATGTCAGAATCCAACCAATTCCTGCCCAAAACTCTCCCAATTCATTGGAATAGCAAAGATACTGAATCTTTTTAGGAATAATGGAATTCCTGCATCCAAAGAGGAATTCTTGGAGGAAACAGCACCAGAATCCAACCAATTCCTGCCCAAACTCTTCCATTTCTATGAAATAATGGAATTATTGCATCCAAAGAGGAATTTTTGGAGAAAACAATGTCAGAATCCAACCAATTCCTGCCCAAAATTCTCCCATTTTCAGGGAATAACAAAGTTACCAAATCCAAAGAATACTTGGAAGAAAACAGAGTCAGAATCCAACCAATTCCTGCCCAAAATTCTCCCATTCCCACAGAATAATTCATTTTCCTTGAAGCAAACAGCACCAGAATCCAACCAAGTCCTGCCTGAAACTCTCCCATTTCTATGAATTAATGGAATTACTGGATCCAAACAGGAATTCTTCGACAAAACAGCACCAGAATCCAAACAATTCCACACCAGACCTCTCCTATTTCCAAGAAATAACAAAATTCCTGCATCCAAAGAGGAATTCTTGGACAAAACAACATCAGAAACCAACCAATTCCTGCCCAAAACTCTCCCATTTCCATGGAATACCAAAATTCCTGCATCCAAAGAGGAATTCTTGGAGGAAACAATATCAGAATCCAACCAATTCCACCCCAGAACTCTCCCATTTCTATGAAATAATGGAATTCCTGCATACAAAGGGGAATTCTTGGAGAAAACAGCACCAGAATCCAACCAAGTCTTGCCCCAAACTCTCCCATTTTCAGGGAATAACGAAGTTAATGAATCCAAAGAATTTTTGGAGCAAACCCCATCAGAATCCAACCAAGTCTTGCCCAAAACTCCTCCATTTCCATGGAATACCAAAATTCCTGCATCCAAAGGGGAATTTCTGGAGAAAACAACATCAGAATCCAACCAATTCCACCCCAGACCTCTCCCATTTCCAAGAAATAACAAAATTCCTGCATCCAAAGAGGAATTTTTGGACAAAACAGCACCGGAATCCAACCAAGTCTTGCCCCAAACTCTCCCATTTCCATGAATTAATGGAATTACTGCATCCAAAGAGGAATTCTTGGAGAAAACAGCACCAGAATCCAACACCAATTCCTGCCCAAAATTCTCCCATTTCCATGGAATAATGGAATTCCTGCATCCTAAGAGGAATTCTTGGAGAAAACAACATCAGAATCCAACCAATTCCTGCCCAAAATTCTCCCATTTCCATGGAATACCAAAATTCCTGCATCCAAAGGGGAATTTTTGGACAAAACAGCACCAGAATCCAACCAATTCCACCCCAAAACTTTCCCTTTTCCAAGGAATAACAAAATTCCTGCATCCAAAGAGGAATTCTTGGACAAAACAGCACCAGAATCCAACCAAGTCCTGCCCAAAATTCTCCCATTCCCACAGAATAATTCATTTTCCTTGGAGCAAACAGCACCAGAATCCAACCAAGTCCTGCCCAAAACTCCTCCATTTCCATGGAATACCAAAATTCCTGCATCCAAAGGGGAATTTTTAGAGAAAACAATGTCAGAGTCCAACCAATTCCTGCCCAGAACTCTCCCATTTTCAAGGAATAATGAAGTTACTGAATCCAAAGAATATTTGGAGAAAACAGCACCAGAATCCAAACAATTCCTGCCCAAAACTCCTCCATTTCTATGGAATAACGGAATTCCTGCATCCAAAGAGAAATTCTTAGACAAAACAACATCAGAATCCAAACAATTCTTCCCCAAACTCTCCCATTTCTATGAAATAATGGAATTACTGCATCCAAAGGGGAATTTCTGGAGAAAACAATGTCAGAGTCCAACCAATTCCACCCCAAAATTCTCCCATTTTCAGGGAATAACAAAGTTACTGAATCTTTTTAGGAATAATGGAATTACAGCATCCAAACAGGAATTCTTGGAGAAAACAGCATCAGAATCCAACCAATTCCTGCCCAAATTCTCCCATTCCCACAGAATAATTCATTTTCCTTGGAGCAAACAGCACCAGAATCCAACCAAGTCCTGCCCAAACTCTCCCATTTCTATGAAACAAGGGAATTACTGGATCCAAAGGGGAATTCTTGGAGAAAACAGCACCAGAATCCAACCAATTCCACCCCAAAATTCTCTCATTTCCATGGAATAACAAAATTCCTGCATCCAAAGAATTCTTGGAAAAAAACCCCATCAGAATCCAACCAAGACTTGCCCCAAACTCTCCCATTTCCATGGAATAATGGAATTCCTGCATCCAAAGAGGAATTCTTGGAGAAAACAATGTCAGAGTCCAACCAATTCCACCGCAGAAGTTTCCCTTTTCCAAGGAATAACAAAATTCCTGCATTCAAAGAGGAATTTTTGGACAAAACAGCACCAGAATCCAACCAATTCCTGCCCAAAATTCTCCCATTTCTTAGGAATAACAAAATTCCTGCATCCAAAGAGGAATTCTTGGAGGAAACAACATCAGAATCCAACAAATTCCTGCCCAAAACTCTCCCATTTCCATGGAATAACAAAATTCCTGCATCCAAAGAATTCTTGGAAAAAAACCCCATCAGAATCCAACCAAGTCCTGCCCAAAATTCTCCCATTTCCATGGAATAATGGAATTACTGCATCCAAAGGGGAATTTTTGGAGCAAACAACATCAGAATCCAACCAATTCCTGCCCAAAATTCTCTCATTTCCATGGAATAATGGAATTCCTGCATCCAAAGAATTCTTGGAGAAAACAATGTCAGAATCCAACCAATTCCTGCCCAGAACTTTCCCTTTTCCAAGGAACAACAAAATTCCTGCATCCAAAGAGGAATTTTTGGACAAAACAGCACCAGAATCCAACCAATTCCTGCCCAAAACTCTCCCATTTCCATGGAATACCAAAATTCCTGCATCCAAAGAGGAATTTTTGGAGGAAAACCAAACTCAGACATACAAACACATAAAAAATTCCGGATTTGGACACCTGGAGAAAATTCCCGTCGCGTTTCCGTGCCCTGCATGGAGGAGCTGCCGAATCCCTGAATTTTCCCTCCCTCAGGGCTGCACATTCCCAATAAACGATGGAAAAGCAGATCCAGGGAATTCCCCAAGGCTGGAAAATCCCGGATTCACTCACCAGGACGGAGTAAATGTGGAGGCATCGATAGACCGGGGAGAAATCCACCAAATCCTGGGCTCCAGGCACCTGAAACGGGGAGAAAATCCATGAAAAACGTGGGGAAATCATCAAAATCCCATGGAAAATGAAATAAAAGTGCAAAAATTAAATTAGGGGTGAGTGGAGCACTAAAATAGCACAGAAAAACAACTGAAATCCTAAAAAAATCTCATTTAATTACAATTTTTAAGGGAGTTGGCAGCAGGAAAATCTCCTTTAAAGTTGGTTCCCAGACTGGTTTGGGGTCCCGGAATCCCAGAGTGGTTTGGGATCCCAGAGTCTCAGACTGGTTTGGGATCCCAGAATTCCAGACTGGTTTGGGATCCCAGAATCCCAGACTGGTTTGGGATCCCAGAATCCCAGACTGGTTTGGGATCCCAGAGTCCCAGACTGGTTTGGGATCCCAGAATCCCAGACTGGTTTGGGATCCCAGAATTCCAGACTGGTTTGGGATCCCAGAATCCCAGACTGGTTTGGGATCCCACAATCCCAGACTGGTTTGGGATCCCAGACTGGTTTGGGATCCCAGAATCCCAGACTGGTTTGGGATCCCAGAGTCCCAGACTGGTTTGGGATCCCACAATCCCAGACTGGTTTGGGATCCCAGACTGGTTTGGGATCCCAGAATCCCAGAGTCCCAGACCGGTTTGGGATCCCAAACCAGTCAAGAACATTCCAAGAATGCCCAGACCAACGACGCCGTTCCCAGGGCTGTCCCTGGGGCCTCTCATCCTTGTCCCCTTTTCCCGGGATTTTTGGGGCCAAGGAGCGTCAAGGGAACAACCCCAAAGGGAACGGGATGGAAATTCCCCCTTGGATCCCGGGACTGGGACTGGGATGGGGACAGGGACAGGGACAGGGACAGGGTGGAATTATGGAATATGTGGAATATGTGGAATATGTGGAATATATGGAATTATGGAATATATGGAATATGTGGAATATGTGAAATATATGGAACATATGGAATGTACGGAATATGTGGAATATACGGAATATGTGGAATATGTGGAATATGTGGAATACATGGAATATGTGGAATATGTGGAATATGTGGGATATGTGGAATACATGGAATATATGGAACATATGGGATATGTGGAATATGTGGAATATATGGAACATATGGAATATGTGGAATATATGGAATATATGGAATATACGGAATATGTGGAATATATGGAATATGTGGAATATACAGGATATATGGAATATATGGAATACTACAGAATATATGGAATATATGGAATATACGGAATATACAGAATATGTGGAAAATGTGGAATATGTGGAATATACAGAATATGTGGAATATATGGAATTATGGAATATGTGGAATACATGGAATATATGGAATATATGGAATATGTGGAATATGTGGAATATATGGAACATATGGAATTATGGAATATGTGGAATATGTGGAATATGTGGAATATGTGGAATATATGGAATTATGGAATATATGGAATATGTGGAATACATGGAATATATGGAATATACGGAATATGTGGAATATGTGGAATATATGGAATATGTGGAATATGTGGAATATGTGGAATATGTGGAATATACGGAATATGTGGCATATACGGAATATGTGGAATATATGGAATATATGGAATATGTGGAATATGTGGAATATATGGGATATGTGGAATATATGGAATACATGGAATATATGGGATATGTGGAATTATGGAATATGTGGAACTATGGAATATGTGGAATATATGGAATATGTGGAATATGTGGAATATCTGGAATATGTGGAATATATGGAATATATGGAATATGTGGAATATATGGAATATGTGGAATATGTGGAATATCTGGAATATGTGGAATATATGGAATACATTGAATATATGGAACATACGGAATATGTGGAATATGTAGAATATGTGGAATATACAGAATATGTGGAATATTTGGAATATATGGAATATATGGAATTCCATCCAGCAGAAGGACGTGGAGCTATTCCAGGATTCTGGAGCCCCTCTGCTCCGGAGGCAGCTGGGAGAGCTGGGAATGTTCCTCTGGAATTCCTGCCTGGGACGCTTCCAGCGGGCCCAGATCCTTCCAGCAGGAATTTCTGAGGAAAACTCTCCAGGCTGGGAGGAAGAGGGGCCCAGCCAGCCTTGCATCCTCCCAGCTGGAATCCCTTGGGATCAGGACAACAGGGAATGGAGTTCAAGGGAAAAAAGGTGGATTTGAAGTGGAAATAAAAGCAGATTTAGGGTAAATATCAGGAAGGAATTCCTGGCTGGGCTGGAATTCCCAGATTTGCTGTGGCTGCCCCTGGATCCCTGGAATGCCCAAGGCCGGGTTGGATCCATTTGGGACACTGGGAATTGTCCCTGCCATGGATGGGGTGGAATTGAGGACTTTAAGGTCCATTCCATGATTCCATGAATTTCTCCCTGTGGCTGGACAAACCCCTGGCACAATTCCCCTGTCTCATATCCATAAATTCAGGTTTTTTCCTGATATTTTATTATTTTGACACATCCAAAATTCCACGTTCAGCCCCAAAGAAATTCCTGCACTTCCTGAGCTGGAGCTGCCCCCACCAATCCATAAATCCCCAAAATTTTGGAGCTGGGGCTGCCCCAGCCCCAAAATCTCCGGGGTTTTTCACCTCTGGATTTCCAGAACAAAGGATTGATTCATCCTGCCCCGAAATTCCCCAGCTCACACCACATCAGGCTCCTGATCCCATTCCCAAATCCTGCAGCAGGCACGTTCCCGGGGCTGGGAGTGGGGCCGGGCTCTGCAAACCCCAAACCCCTCCTGAAACAATTCCTGCTGCTCCTTTAACCCCTGGGAGCCGAGTTTTCCATGGAAATGAGCAAATGGGCATCCCACAGGCACTGGGATGGCTCAGAGCTGCGGGAGGCTTTGATCTGGGGTCGGAAAATTTGGGATATGAGGGTGGATTTGGGACATGAGGGTTAATTTGGGATTTGAGGGTTAATTTGGGATATGAGGGTGAATTTGGGACATGAGGGTTAATTTGGGATGTAAGGGTTAATTTGGGATTTGAGGGTTAATTTGGGATATAAGGGTGAATTTGGGATAAAGGGTGAATTTGGGATATGAGGGTTAATTTGGGATATGAGGGTGAATTTGGGATTTGAGGGTTAATTTGGGATATGAGGGTGAATTTGGGATATGAAGGTGAATTTGGGATGCAAGGATTAATTTGGGATATGAGGGTTAATTTGGGATAAAGGGTGAATTTGGGATATGAAGGTTAATTTGGGATACCAGGGTGAATTTGGGATATAAGGGTTAATTTGGGATACCAGGTTTAATTCAGGATACGAGGCTTATTTTGGGATCTGAGGGTGGATTTGGGATCTGAGGGTGAATTTGGGATCTGACGGTTAATTTGGGATAAAGGGTGAATTTGGGATATGAGGGTTAATTCGGGATACCAGGGTTAATTTGGGATCTGAGGGTCAATTTGGGATCTGAGGGTCAATTTGGGACACAAGGGTTAATTTGGGATCTGAGGGTTAATTTGGGATACCAGGGTGAATTTGGGATTTGAGGGTCAATTTGGGACACAAGGGTTAATCAGGGATGCAAGGGTTAATTTGGGATGTAAGGGTTAATTTGGGATGTAAGGGTTAATTTGGGATACCAGGTTTAATTCAGGATACAAGGGTTAATTTGGGATATGAGGGTGAATTTGGGACATGAGGGTTAATTTGGGATACCAGGGTCAATTTGGGATACCAGGTTTAATTCAGGATACAAAGGTTAATTTGGGATCTGAGGGTGGATTTGGGATCTGAGGGTTAATTTGGGATTTGAGGGTTAATTTGGGATACCAGGGTTAATTTGGGATAAAGGGTGAATTTGGGATTTGAGGGTTAATTTGGGATATGAGGGTTAATTTGGGATAAAGGGTGAATTTGGGATATGAGGGTTAATTCGGGATACCAGGGTGAATTTGGGATCTGAGGGTTAATTTGGGATACCAGGGTGAATTTGGGATTTGAGGGTCAATTTGGGACACAAGGGTTAATTTGGGATGCAAGGGTTAATTTGTGATGTAAGGGTTAATTTGTGATGTAAGGGTTAATTTGGGATGTAAGGGTTAATTTGGGATACCAGGTTTAATTCAGGATACAAGGGTTAATTTGGGGTTTGAGAGTTAATTTGGGATATGAGGGTGAATTTGGGATTTGAGGGTTAAGTTGGGATATAAAGGTTAATTTGGGATGTAAGGATTAATTTGAGATAAAGGGTGAATTTGGGATATGAGGGTTAATTCGGGATACCAGGGTGAATTTGGGAAACCAGGGTGAATTCAGGATACGAGGTTTAATTTGGGATACGAGGGTGAATTTGGGATCTGAGGGTGAATTTGGGACATGAGGGTGAATTGGGGATATGAAGGTTAATTTGGGATATTACGGTAATTTGGTATATAAGGGTTAATTTGGTATATAAGGGTTAATTTGGGACATGAAGGTTAATTTGGGATATGAGGGTTAATTTGTGATGTAAGGGTTAATTTGGGATATGATGGTTAACTTGGTATACAAGGGTGAATTCGGGATATGAGGGTTAATTTGGGATATGAGGGTTAATTTGGGATATGAGAGGGTTAATTGAGGACACAAGGGTTAATTCAGGATATGAGGGTTTATTTGGAATGCAAGGGTTAATTTGGGATAAAAGGATTTATTTGGGATAAAAGGATTTATTTGGGATAAAAGGATTTATTTGGGATACGAGGTTTAAATTTGGGATATGATGATTAATTTGGGATATATGAGGGTTAATTTGGGATATATGAGGGTTAATTTGGGATACAAGGGTTGATTCAGGATATGAGGGTTAATTTGGGATCTGAGGGTGGATTTGGGATCTGAGGGTGAATTTGGAACATGAGGGTGAATTGGGGATATAAGGCTTAATTTGGGATATTATGGTTAATTTGGTATCTAAGGGTTAATTTGGGATCTGAGGGTTAATTTGGGATATGAGAGGGTTAATTTGGGACACCAAGGTTAATTCAGGATATGAGGGTTCATTTGGAATACAAGGGTTTATTTGGGATACGAGGTTTAAATTTGGGATCTGAGGGTTAATTTGGGATGCCAGGGTTAATTTGGGATATATGAAGGTTAATTTGGAAAATTAGGGTTAATTCGGGATACAAGAGGGTGAATTTGGGATACCAGGGTGAAATTGGGATATAAGGGTAAATTTGGGATATAAGGGTTATTTTGGGGTATGAGGGTTAATTCAGACTACAAGAGTTCATTTGGGATACCAGGGTGAATTTGGGACACCAGGGTTAATTCAGGATATGAGGGTTAATTCAGAATACAAGAGTTAATTTGGGATACAAGGGTTAATTCGGGATGTAAGGGCGAATTTGGGATCTGAGGGTTAACTTGGGATATAAGGGTGAATTTGGGATACAAGGGTTCATTTGGGACATGAAGGTTAATTTGGGATATAAGGGTTAATTCGGGATATGAGGGTTAATTTGGGATATGAGGGTGAATTCAGGATATGAGGGCTAATTTGGGATATGAGAGGGTTAATTGGGGACACAAGGGTTAATTCAGGATATGAGAGTTTATTTGGGATAAAAGGATTTATTTGGGATAAAAGGATTTATTTGGGATACGAGGTTTAAATTTGGGATATGATGATTAATTTGGGATATGAGGGTTAATTTGGGATATATGAGGGTTAATTTGGGACACCAGGGTGAATTCAGGATACGAGGTTTAATTTGGGATACGAGGGTGAATTTGGGATACAAGGGTCAATTTGGGATATAAGGGTGAATCTGGAATGCAAGGGTTAATTTGGGATACCCAGGTTAATTCAGGATATAAGGGTTCATTTGGGACACGAGGGTTAATTTGGGATATGAGGGATTATTTGGGATAACAGGGTTAATGTGAGACACCAGGGTGAATTTGGGATACGAGGGTTAAATTCAGGATATAAGGGTTAATTTGGGATACGAGGTTTAAATTTGGGATATGAGGGTTAATTTGGGATACCAGGGTGAATTTGGGATCTGAGGGTCAATTTGGGATATGAGGGTGAATTTGGGATATGAGGGTTAATTTGGGATATAAGGGTTAATTTGGGATACGAGAGGGTTAATTTGGGACACCAGGGTGAATTTGGGATATCAGGGTTAATTTGGGATATGAGGGCAAATTCGAGATACAAGGGTTAATTAGGGATATGAGGGTTAATTAGGGATATGAGGGCGAATTTGGGATATGAGAGTGAATTTGGGATATGAGGGTCAATTTGAGATATGAGGGCGAATTTGGGACACCTGGGTTAATTCAGGATATGAGGGCAAATTTGGGATATAAGGGTGAATTTGGGATCTGAGGATTAATTTGGGATATGAAGGTGAATTCAGGATCTCCTCCATGGGATCTGCTCCATGGGATCCCCACCATGGGATCTCCTCCATGGAATCTTCTCCATGGGATCTGCTCCATGGGGTCTCCTCCATGGAATCTCCTCAATGGGATCCCCTCCACGGGATCCCCACCATGGGGTCTCCCCCAGCTCACCTGCCCAGGTGCACCCGGGGGTGCTGTGGCTGCTGCCCCTCCCCCACTGCAGGGACCCCTCCTGTGGGGTCACCAAAAAGTGTCACCACACCCAGAGATGGGATTGACCTGCTGGGACAGGCCGGAACCACGGGAGCATGGAATGGGGTGGGATGGAAGGGACCCTAAATCCACCAGAACCACGGGATCATGGAATGGGGTGGGATAAAAGGGACCCTAAATCCCATCCATGGACAGGGACAGCTCCCATTGTCCTAAAAGGATCCAACCTGGCCTTAGGAACTGCCAAGGATCCAGGGGCAGCCCCAGCAAATCTGGGAATTCCAGCCCAGCCAGGAATTCCTTCCTAATATTTACCCTAAATCTGCTTTTTTCCCACTTCAAATCCGCCTTATTTCACTTGAACTCCATTCCCTCTTGTCCTGATCCCAAGGGATTCCAGCTGGGAGGATCCAAGGCTGGCTGGGCCCCTCTTCCTCCCAGCCTGGAGAGTTTTCCTCAGAAATTCCTGCTGGAAGGATCTGGGCCCAGTGGAAGCGTCCCAGGCAGGAATTCCTGCCCAATATTCCACAAAAATCTCTCTTTTCCCAGTGGGAAGCCATTCCCTGGCTCCTGTCCCTCCAGCCCTTGGCCCCAGTCCCTCTCCAGCTCTCCTGGAGCCCCTGCAGGGACTCTGAGCATTCCCTGCAGTTTTCCCTTCTCCAGGGGAACATTCCCAGCTCTCCCAGAGCAAAAGAGCTCCAGAATCCTGGAATGGTTTGGGTTGGAAGGGACTTTAAATCTCATCCCATTCCCACCCCATCCATGGGCAGGGACACCTCCCACCATCCCAGGTGGATCCAACCTTTCCTTGGACATTCCAGGGATCCAGGGGCAGCCCCAGCAAATCTGGGAATTCCAGCCCCGCCAGGAATTCCTGCCCCAGATCCCAGCCCAATCTCCCCTTGCCCAGTGGGAAGCCATTCCCTGGCTCCTGTCCCTCCAGCCCTTGGCCCCAGTCCCTCTCCAGCTCTCCTGGAGCCCCTGCAGGGACTCTGAGCATTCCCTGCAGTTTTCCCTTCTCCAGGGGAACATTCCCAGCTCTCCCAGCTGCCTCCAGAACCCTGGGAGCATTTCCAGGACCTCATTCCATGCTGGTGCAGGAATGAAGATCCCACCCAGGTTTTCCCAGAGGTTTTGGGGGGCTCTGGGCTGACCCCACAATTCCCTTTCCGTGGGGTCGCTGTGACCTCGCTCTGTTGGATGCCGTGGGAAGGAAGGAATGGATTTGCAACTTTAAATTGGAACTTTAGGTTGGAATGGAATTCCAACTTTAAATTTCAAACGTGTCCTTGCTCCCCTCCCAGGGTGACAAACACCCCCAGCCCAGGCTGATGCAAACTTCAATTTCCTGACAAAAAAATGGTTCAATAAATAAAAAAAAACATCCAGAGGGGCAGAGAGAACTTCCCAAAATGTCCCAGGCACGGCTGCATCCCAAGGAATGATGGAAACATCCAAAGGTTGAATCCCTCAAGTCCTGAACTGTGGGTTTGGGTTTCTCAGGTGCCTTTCCTGAGCCATGGGAAAGATCCCAAATCCCCGAATCCCCAAATCCCCAAATCCCCGAATCCCAGGTGTCCCAAAATCGGGAGAAAGGAAAAACCAACAGCGCTCCCGAGTTTGGGGTTTGTGGTTCCTAAACCCCTCTGTCAGGTCCTGGGAAGGGAAGAGAGAAGGGAAAAGGGAAAGGGAAAAGGGAAAAGAAGGGAAAAAAGGGAAAAAAAAGAAGGGAAAAGAACAGAAAAGGGAAAAGAAGGGGAAAGGGAAAAGGGGGAAAGGGGGAAAAGGGGAAAGGGAGAAAAGGGAAAAGAAGGGGAAAGGGGAAAGGGGAAAAGGGGAAAGGGGAAAAGAGGAAAGGGAAAAGGGGAAAAGGGAAAAATGAAAAGGGAAAAAGAAAAGGGAAAAGGGATAAAAAAGGAAAAGGGAAGAGAAGGGAAAAGGGAAAGGGGGAAAGGGGAAAGGGAAAAGAAGGGAAAAGGAAAAAAGGGAAAAGGGAAAAGAAGGGAAAAAAGGGAAAAAAAAGAAGGGAAAAGAACAGAAAAGGGAAAAGAAGGGGAAAGAGGGAAAAGGGGAAAGGGGGAAAAGTGGGAAAAAAGGGGGAAAAGGGGAGGAAAAAGGGGGAAAGAGGAAAGGGAAAAAAAGGGAAAAGTGAAAAGGGAAAAAAAGGGAAAAGGGAAAAAAGGGAAAAGGGAAAAGGCGAAAGAAGGGAAGAGGGAAAAGGGGAAAAGGGGAAAAAAGGGGGGAAAAAAGTGGGAAAAAAGGTGGGGAAAGGGGGGCAAAAAAGGGGGAAAAAGGGGAAATGGGGAAAGGAAAAGGGGAAAGGGGGAAAGGGAAAGGGGGAAAAGGGCGGGGAAAATGGGAAAGGGGAAAGGGGAGGAAAGGAGAAGGAGAAGGAGGAGAAGGAAAAGTGAAAAGGGAAAGGAAAAGGGAAAGGAAAAGGGAAAGGGAAAGGGAAAGGGAAAGGGAAAGGGAAAGGAAAAGGAAAAGGAAAAGGAAAAGGAAAAGGAAAAAAAGGAAAAGGAAAAGGAAAAAAAGGAAAAGGAAAAGGAAAAGGAAGGAATTTTGGGACACATCCACCACCCCACACGTCCCTGGCCGGGTGTGGCCCAGTTACCTCCTCCTCCTCATCCTCATCCTCCACATCCAGGATCCCTGAGTCCTGCTCCGACATGGGGCTGGTGTTCTTCACCTCCAGCTCGGAGCTGGCGCTGAATTCCTTCCTGGATTTCTTCCCCCCGCCGACCCGGGGCTGCTGGGACACGACGTTGTCCAGGTTCCTCTGCTGCTGCGCCTGGGGAAACAATAACATGGATTTCATTTGGGATTTCATTTGGGATTTCATTGGGATTTCATTGGGATTTCATTGGGTTTCACCTGGGATTTCATTGGGATTTCACACGGGATTTCATTGGGTTTCATTTGGGATTTCATTTGGGATTTGATTTGATTTTCACCTGGGATTTCATTTGGGTTTTCACCTGGGATTTCACTGGGATTCACCCAGGATTTCATTGGGTTTCACCTGGGATTTCATTGAGATTTACCTGGGATTTCACTTGAGATTTCATTGGGTTTTCACCTGGGATTTCATTGGGTTTCACTGGGATTTCATTGGGTTTCATTTGGGTTTCATTTGGGTTTCACTGGGTTTTCATTGGATTTCACCCGGGACTTCATTTGGGATTTCATTT
Organism: Acrocephalus scirpaceus scirpaceus; assembly: GCA_910950805.1. Lineage (NCBI taxonomy): Eukaryota > Metazoa > Chordata > Aves > Passeriformes > Sylviidae > Acrocephalus > Acrocephalus scirpaceus. Next base: position 686,615 of record OU383778.1, on the reverse strand, counting down.
GAATTTCACTCTGGATTTAATTGGGTTTCACTGGGATTTCATTTGGGATTCACCCAGGATTTCATTTGAGTTTCTCCTGGGATTTCATTGGGTTCCACATGGGATTTCATTTGGGATTCACCCAGGATTTCATTTAGGTTTTCACCTGGGATTTCATTTGGGATTTCATTTGGGTTTCACTCTGGATTTCACTGGGTTTTCACCTGGGATTTCATTTGGTTTTCATTGGGGTTTCACATGGGATTTCATTTGGGTTTCACATGGGATTTCATTTGGGGTTTCACCTGGAATTTCACTGGTTTTTCACCTGGGATTTCATTTGGTTTTCATTGGGGTTTCACCTGGGATTTCACTGGTTTTTCACCTGGGATTTCATTGGGTTTTTCAGGCCCAAGGCACAGCCCAGGGACAAAGGCAGCACCACTCTCTCGGCGCAATCCCGCCACGTCTCCTCTCCCCAACCCCAGCTCTCCCCAGATCCATTCTCAGAGCAGGCCAGGGATTACCCAACAACCCAAACACGCTCCTGTGCCTCTTTCCAAACCCCCAGGCCCCCGATGTGCCGCCACATTGATCCGTTTACGGCCCAGCTGCGCCGAGCGTGGCCCGCGGGCCATGTGGTGACTGTCACAGGGACCTCCTGAACCGCCGCAGTCGTTCCCCTTTCCCAGCACAAAAACATTCCACATCTGGACCCCAGAGGTCCCTGAAAGCATTTTTGTGGGAGCCCAGGAGGGTTTAATTGCACGTCGCCGATGCGCGGAACGAGCTGTGAAAGGTGCTGCGCGGAAAAAGGGGTGGGAAGTGATCCCAGGGATTTTTTTTTTGGGGGGGGGGATGTCTGGCGGCCGAGGTCACGCTGTGCCCTCCTGGAAAAAATTCCCTGTTTTTCCCTTTGATACGGAGCACAACCATGGGCAGGAAAAGCGGTTTGGCCCCGATTGTTCAAGGAGTTGATCGAGTTCAAACCGGAGGACGAGGAATGGGAACGGCACGGACACGCACAAGGGGCCTCCAGGGCCAAATCCCGGCCAAAAACAGGGAAAAAAAAAAGGCCAATCCCATGGATGAGGCGGTGCTGGGCACGTGGGTTTGTGTGCTGGTGTAACTGGAAAAGAAAAACTGGGAAAATCTGGGATTTATCCGGATTTAGACACAGATTCCCCGAATTTTGCTGTGGATTTTTTATGTACCAGAGGAAAGGGGGGATTTCATTTGGGTTTTCACCTGGGACTTCATTTGGGTTTCCAAACGAAACCAAATCCCAAATTTCCAGAGGGAATCATGGAATCACGGACAGGATCTTAAGGATCCTCTCATTCCATGGGCAAGGACACTTCCATCAAGCCCAGGTAGCTCCTGGACATTCTGGAATTCCAGGATTCTGAGGTGGGAAAAGGGGCCCCTTCCTTGTGGGAATGTGACAGCCTGGATTTGGAGGGAAGCAGGAAAACCATCAAAGCTGTTGGAGATTCATCTGTCAGCAACACCAGGGCAGAATTAAAACATCATTAATTACTATTAAAAATCTAATTATTAATTATTTCTGCTACCTGAACTGCAGAGAGCACAAAGCTTTATCCGTGTGCAAACTTCCCGAATTATTTCAACACTCAGAAGTTTTAACACTTCTCCCCAGAAATAACTCAGGAGCAGCTTTGATTTTTCCAGCCTCAAATCCCTTTGGAATCTCTGCTGGGGAAGCAAAACCCCACCAGGGACCGAGCACTGGAGTAATTCCTGCATCTGAGGAATTCTGAAATCCAAGCATGGCATGAAAATCCCATTCCTTGGAAAATCCAGGCATGGAAATTCCCATCCCTCGGAAAATCCAGGCTTGGATATTCCCATTCCTCAGAAAATCCAGGCATGGATATTCCCATTCCTTGGAAAATTCAGGCATGGATATTTCTATTCCTTGGAAAATCCAGGCATGGATATTCCCATTCCTTGGAAAATTCAGGCATGGATATTCCCACTCCTTGGAAAATTCAGGAATGGATATTTCTATTTCTTGGAAAATCCAGGCATGGATATTTCTATTCCTTGGAAAATTCAGGCATGGATATTCCCATTCCTCAGAAAATCCAGGCATGGATATTCCCCTTCCTTTGAAAATCCAGGTATGGATATTCCCACTCCTCGGAAAATCCAGGCATGGATATTTCTATTCCTCAGAAAATCCAGGCATGGATATTCCCATTCCTTGGAAAATTCAGGAATGGATATTTCTATTCCTTGGAAAATCCAGGTATGGATATTCCCCTTCCTCAGAAAATCCAGGCATGGATATTTCTATTTCTTGGAAAATCCAGGCATGGATATTTCTATTCCTCAGAAAATCCAGGCATGGATATTCCCACTCCTCAGAAAATCCAGGCACGGATATTCCCCTTCCTCAGAAAATCCAGGTATGGATATTTCTATTCCTCAGAAAATCCAGGCATGGATATTCCCATTCCTTGGAAAATCCACCTCAAAGCTCTCCTCACCCTGAGCACACACAATTAGCCCTGAATTAACGAACGAGCTGGCTAATTGATAACAAAATTCCACACGCAATTAGCTCTGAATTAATGAACAAACTGGCTAATTGATACCAAAATTCCGTGTACAAAGCTGCCCCTGGAGGCGGCTGCAGCGGGAATCCTTGGACGTGTTCTCCCGTTATCCCACGGCACAACCTTGACCTCTAGTGGTTGCAAAGCAGGAGTAGCCCCGGAGTTTATTTACTCCCAGCTGAGCCAGGGGAACTCCCAACCCATCCCTTCAAAAAGGAACAAATCCCAACAATGGGAATTTTTGCAAGCAAACCCCAGAGGGAAAAGGTCTGGGTGGATTCTGGCCCGGACCGAGCTTTGCTCCCCACGTCAGGACGCGAGGCCGGCGGGGAAAGGGACATTTCTGGCACCTCAGCACTTCAGAGGCTGCACCCTCTAGAAAGGCCTTGCGACATCCCAAAAAGGGAATTAGGACTTCAAAAAGGGGCGGGAGCGTTCGGTCCCTCAGAAGAGAACACAACAAAGGGTCGGAGCTCGGGCCCACCCTCGGGCCCGCCCAGGGTTTCCCAACCCGGCCCTAATGAAGTTATAACCCTGAACCCGCTGGAAATTCCCCCAAAAGCATGAAAGGCTCCGGTTTATGTAATCCTTGTCCTTCTGGAGAGGGGAGAATCAAAGAGTGGGAAAAGGAGAAGCTTTGGATGGAGCCCTGAGCTGGACACGGATCGTTAAGCAGGGTGGAGCGGTCATGGGAGAGGGAAAATTGGGATAACGAGCTGGAGGATTCTGCTGCCAGCCCTGGACTCCTCTGCCTCAGCCCTCGGCGTGGATTTCAGGGAATTGGGGTCACCAAGGATCCGTGGAAGTGTTCTTTGAAAATCCCCAACCTTGGTGCCACCTCTGATTTCCAACAGGGATTCATCTTCCCTCAGTCCAGCTCTGCTGTGGGAGCACTGCAGGACGGGGCCAGGTGTCAATATTGATAAGATCCAAAACAAATATTGATAAGATCCAAAACAAATATTGATAAGATCCAACCCAAATATTGATAAGATCCAACCCAAATATTGATAAGATCCAACCCAAATATTGATAAGAGCCAACCCAAATATTGATAAGATCCAACCCAAATATTGATAAGACCCAACCCAAATATTGATAAGATCAAACCCAAATATTGATAAGACCTCATAATTTCCAGTTATTTAGGAATCAAGGGAATCTGTCCCTCTGGCATCGCTCCAGACAAGGAGCCCCACATGGAATTTACCCCCCATGCTTCAATTTTGTACTTTTAATGCAAATAAATTGATTTATCAAGAGAAGAATTTTGCCCTGGATTAAAGTCCAAGCACCAGCTGGGAAAATCACAGAATCCAGGAATGGTTTGGGTTAGAAGGGATCATAAAGTTGATCCCATTCCATCCCCAGGGACACCTCCCACTGTCCCAGGGTGCTCCAAGCCCCAATGTCCAACCTGGCCTTGGACACTGCCAGGGATCCAGGGGCAGCCACAGCAAATCTGAGCAATCTTCCAGGACCTCAACACCCTCTGAATGAAGAAAAAAGGGAAAAAATTCAATGTCCCAACTCCCAGATATCCTAAAAAGCAGCCAGAGGTGCTCCCGATGGCACAAAAGGTTTCCACCCCACCAGGAGCAATTTGGACCTTGAGG
>OU383778.1:594331-681939 GCA_910950805.1 Acrocephalus scirpaceus scirpaceus | reverse complement strand
CCAACATTCTGAGGACACCACCAACGCTTGTGAGGACACCACCAACGTTTGTGAGGACACCACCAACGTTTGTGAGGACACCACCAACGTTTGTGAGGACACCACCAACGTTTGTGAGGACACCACCAACGTTTGTGAGGACACCACCAATGTTTGTGAGGACACCACCAACATTTGTGAGGACACCAACATTTGTGAGGACACCACCAACATTTGTGAGGACACCACCAACATTTGTGAGGACACCACCAACGTTTGTGAGGACACCACCAACATTTGTGAGGACACCACCACCATTTGTGAGGACACCACCAACATTTGTGAGGACACCACCAACGTTTGTGAGGACACCACCAACATTTGTGAGGACACCACCAACATTTGTGAGGACACCACCAACATCTGTGAGGACACCACCAACATCTGTGAGGACACCACCAACATTTGTGAGGACACCACCACCATTTGTGAGGACACCACCAACATTTGTGAGGACACCACCAACGTTTGTGAGGACACCACCGACGTTTGTGAGGACACCACCAACGTTTGTGAGGACACCACCAATGTTTGTGAGGACAGCACCAATGTTTGTGAGGACACCACCAACGCTTGTGAGGACACCACCAACGTTTGTGAGGACACCACCAACGCTTGTGAGGACACCACCAACGCTTGTGAGGACACCACCAACGTTTGTGAGGACACCACCAATGTTTGTGAGGACACCACCAATGCTTGTGAGGACACCACCACTGTTTGTGAGGACACCACCAACGCTTGTGAGGACACCACCAACGTTTGTGAGGACACCACCAACGTTTGTGAGGACACCACCAACATTTGTGAGGACACCACCAACGTTTGTGAGGACACCACCAACGTTTCTGAGGACAGCACCAATGTTTGTGAGGACACCACCAAGGTTTGTGAGGACACCACTGTTTGTGAGGACACCACCAACATTTGTGAGGACACCACCAACACTTGTGAGGACACCACCAACGTTTGTGAGGACACCACCAACGTTTCTGAGGACAGCACCAATGTTTGTGAGGACACCACCAAGGTTTGTGAGGACACCACTGTTTGTGAGGACACCACCAACATTTCTGAGGACACCACCAACATTTGTGAGGACACCACCAACGTTTGTGAGGACACCACCAACATTTGTGAGGACACCAACGTTTGTGAGGACACCACCAACATTTGTGAGGACACCACCAATGTTGGTGAGGACACCACCACCGTTTGTGAGGACACCAACATTTGTGAGGACACCACCAACGTTTGTGAGGACACCACCAATGTTGGTGAGGACACCACCAACATTTGTGAGGACACCACCAACATCTGTGAGGACACCACCAACATCTGTGAGGACACCACCAACATTTGTGAGGACACCACCACCATTTGTGAGGACACCACCAACATTTGTGAGGACACCACCAACGTTTGTGAGGACACCACCGACGTTTGTGAGGACACCACCAACGTTTGTGAGGACACCACCAATGTTTGTGAGGACACCACCAACGTTTGTGAGGACACCACCAACGCTTGTGAGGACACCACCAACGTTTGTGAGGACACCACCAACGCTTGTGAGGACACCACCAACGCTTGTGAGGACACCACCAACGTTTGTGAGGACACCACCACTGTTTGTGAGGACACCACCAACGTTTGTGAGGACACCACCAATGTTTGTGAGGACACCACCAATGCTTGTGAGGACACCACCAACGTTTGTGAGGACACCACCAATGTTTGTGAGGACACCACCAATGCTTGTGAGGACACCACCAACGTTTGTGAGGACACCAATGTTTGTGAGGACACCACCACCATCTGTGAGGACACCACCAACGTTTGTGAGGACACCACCAACGTTTGTGAGGACACCACCAACATTTGTGAGGACACCAACATTTGTGAGGACACCACCAACATTTGTGAGGACACCAACGTTTGTGAGGACACCACCAACATCTGTGGACACCAGCAACATTTGTGAGGACACCACCACCATTTGTGAGGACACCACCAATGTTTGTGAGGACACCACCAACGCTTGTGAGGACACCAACATTTGTGAGGACACCATCAACATTTGTGAGGACACCACCAACGTTTGTGAGGACACCACCAACGTCTGTGAGGACACCACCAACATTTGTGAGGACACCACCAACATTTGTGAGGACACCACCAACATCTGTGAGGACACCACCAACGTTTGTGAGGACACCACCAATGTTTGTGAGGACACCAACGTTTGTGAGGACACCACCACCATTTGTGAGGACACCACCAACATTTGTGAGGACACCACCAATGCTTGTGAGGACACCAACGTTTGTGAGGACACCACCAACGTTTGTGAGGACACCACCAACGTCTGTGAGGACACCACCACCGTTTGTGAGGACACCACCAACATTTGTGAGGACACCAACATTTGTGAGGACACCACCAACATTTGTGAGGACACCACCAACGTTTGTGAGGACACCACCAATGTTTGTGAGGACACCACCAACATTTGTGAGGACACCACCAACATCTGTGAGGACACCACCAACATCTGTGAGGACACCACCAACATTTCTGAGGACACCACCAACGTTTCTGAGGACACCACCAACGTTTGTGAGGACACCACCAACATTTCTGAGGACACCACCAACATTTGTGAGGACACCACCACCATTTGTGAGGACACCACCAACATTTGTGAGGACAGCACCAAGGTTTGTGAGAACACCAACATTTGTGAGGACACCACCAACGTTTGTGAGGACACCACCAAGGTTTGTGAGGACACCACCATCCCCAGTCCTGCTCTCCTGACTGGGAAGTTTCAGAGCTGGACTTTGGCTGCCTGTGGGCAAACTGGGATGGGGTTTCCTGGGATACTGGGGCAGTTTAACGCAGGGCACGGCGCAGTCTGGTAAACAACTCCTGTGGTCTGGATTGAGAACAGATCTGGGAGCGGGACTGAGGGGCCCAGCAGGGGAGATTTGATCTGATCCATGACCAGAACCATTCCCATGCCCCAAGCCAGCCCTTCATGGGCTGACCAGTGAAGCAATCCCCCACAATTGACTCCTGCCATAAAGGGAGCTCGTTTCCCCACAAGCCCGGAGTAGCTGGGATCAATAAACCTCCTCGACAGCCACATAAAACTCCTTTCATCCCTTCTCCCCTCCAGAAAAGGTGGCAACTGCCACTCCAAATGACCAATCCCGCTGACCAAAGGGGCCCCGTGCCCACGCCTTGGGATGGACTCCCAGCCCCACCACAAAGTCCCAAAAAAAATGAGTGAGTGCAGCTCCTCGCCCTGAAATCTGTGGGCTTTGTAGGTCCTCTGGAAAGAGTTACCAAAGATAAAACAATCTTTCCATCTTCTGATTTAAAAGGGACTTCTGGGCAATGTCTGAATTAAAACTCAATATAAATTTGCATTTCTCCCTGGAGGCTCCTCGTTCCAAAGGGTTCCCATTGGGCTCTAACAATGCCGCTGCCCTTTTTATTTTTTCGGGGGAACAATGACAAACCCTCGTCCCCTTGATGGATGCTCGTTGCCTACAGAAGTCAACAGTAAAAATGTGAGAGGCTTTGGAGGATCCACGACGTTCCTACAGAATTCCTGAGGCTCCCACAGCCAGGCACGACTGAGGGATCAAGGAGTGAGGGTGTGCTGAAAAAAGATCCCAATCTCATCCCAGAAAAGTCATCCCAGGTTCCACAAAGCTCAGCAGAGCAGGGGCTTTGCTCTTTTGGGGGGTTTTCAACAAAAATTCCACCCTTGAGCTCGGCGAGATCCGGGAGAACTCCGGAGGGAAACAATGGAAGGGAAGGGAACGGAGTTAAGGCACCACTGAGCCTGAGAAGTCGCTGAGCTGCGGCTCAGGGAAACTTCAGACAAGCATTCATCTTCTGAGGGAGCCACCAGCGAGGGCCTGGAACTGCTGCCATCCTGCTGGGAGGTCCTGTCAAACTCCCAGGATTTACGGAGCCGCGGGAAGATAAGGCCGGCATCACCGGCAGGAAGGGCTGTGTCCCCTCACCAGAGCTCAAAAATCCCTCCCAGCCGCTGCCAGGCTCAGCCTGGCTGAGCTTGCAGGTGGCACCTCCATTCCAAACACCTTCCAGAAGGTCCAGGAGATTGGGGGGATTGCAGGAAAAATGGAGAAATTCCTGCAGGGAATGAGAGGTTCTGAAGAGTGTTGAGCACCAATCCTAAAATCTCTAAATCTCTTTTAAACCTAAAAATCTCCTGGCAAAAGGGGGTTTGGGACTCAGCAGAACAAAATGGGTGGTGCTGGACCCTCACCAGTCATAATTAATAAATGTTGATAATTACAGACAATTCATGAGCAGATTAAAGTTTCTAATCAAAGTTTCTGCTGTGCTTTGGAACAGGTTGTGTGCAGCTGACGGCTCAGCCCAAAATTCCAATTTTGCCATCCCTGTCCCTCAGGAAAAAACCCAAATCTTGCTAAAATCCAGCAGGATTTAATCCCATATTTATCATCACATCCCAAAAACATCCACCTTGCTAAAATCCAGCAGGATTTAATCCCAAACTGCACATCCCAAAAACATCAACCTTGTTAAAATCCAGCAGGATTTAATCCCAAAAACTTCCACCTTGCTAAAATCCAGCAGGATTTAATCCCATCCCAAACTGCACATCCCAAAAACATCCACCGTGCTAAAATCCAGCAGGATTTAATCCCAAACTTGACTGCACATCCCAAAAACATCCATCTTGTTAAAATCCACCAGGATTTAATCCCAAAGTGCTCATCCCAAAAACATCCACCTTGCTAAAATCCAGCAGGATTTAATCCCAAACTGCACATCCCAAAAACATCCACCTTGTTAAAATCTAGCAGGATTTAATCCCAACTTTATCTGCACATCCCAAAAACATCCACCTTGCTAAAATCCAGCAGGATTTAATCCCAAACTGCACATCCCAAAAACATCCACTGTGCTAAAATCCAGCAGGATTTAATCCCAAACTGCACATCCCAAAAACATCCACTGTGCTAAAATCCAGCAGGATTTAATCCCAAAAACATCCACCGTGCTAAAATCCAGCAGGATTTAATCCCAAAAACATCCACTGTGCTAAAATCCAGCAGGATTTAATCCCATCCCAAACTGCACATCCCAAAAACATCCACCTTGTTAAAATCCAGCAGGATTTAATCCCAAAAACATCCACCTTGTTAAAATCCAGCAGGATTTAATCCCATCCCTGACTGCACATCCCAAAAACATCCACCTTGTTAAAATCCAGCAGGATTTAATCCCAAACTGCACATCCCAAAAACATCCACCTTGTTAAAATCCAGCAGGATTTAATCCCAAAAACATCCACCTTGTTAAAATCCACCAGGATTTAATCCCAAACTGCTCACACCAAAAACATCCACCTTGTTAAAATCCAGCAGGATTTAATCCCAAAAACATCCACCTTGCTAAAATCCAGCAGGATTTAATCCCAAACTGCACATCCCAAAAAGATCCACCTTGTTAAAATCCACCAGGATTTAATCCCAAAAACATTTACCTTGCTAAAATCCAGCAGGATTTAATCCCAAACTGCACATCCCAAAAACATCCACACAGGGACACACCCAAATTCCTCCATTTTGCCTCCTTGAACCCCCATTAAGACCCCAAAATTCTACATTTAATTAATAATCAATAAATAAATAAAATCAAGAAAATATTAATAATAAGAAGAAAATAATAAATAAAATAATAAATAAATTAATAAATAAAATAATAAATAAAATAATAAATAAAATAATAATCAATAAATAAATAAAATAATAAATAAATTATTAAATAAATAAAATAATAAATAAATTAATAAATAAAATAATAAATAAAATAATAAATAAATTAATAAACAAGATAATAAATAAATTAATACCATTCTAATCAAACTCTGATGGTTTGTCTGTCCTTGCCAGGGTCTGGGATCACCCAGGGATGTCCTGGGTTTGGACACTCCAGGAATTCCTTGGCTTGGGCACCCCCAGGATTAATGGAGCAGCTCAGGTGCCTGAGGGGATGATCTGAACCACTGAACACTCGGGGAGATTTCTGCCTCAAATTTGATTTTCGAGTGCAATTTGGCCCTGAAGGTCTCAAAAAGGCAGAGAAAAAAATAACCAGAATTTATTTGTGTAAAATGCACCAAACCTGGGCCGTGGGCACGAGTTAAGAGTTGTTCTCCTCATTTCATCACCCAATTCCTGCAGAACTTCCCCAAAAACAGCACCTCAGACACACAAACCCCACACAAAGCTCTGCCCCTGGCCAGGGGCTCCGGGGAGCTCCAGGCAGGAAAAATTCCCAACTCCACCAGCTCAGCTCTGCCTCTGACAGAGCAAGGAAATCCTCACAATCAGCATCTACAGGGAATCATGGATTGGGTTGGGATCAACTTGAATCCCATCCAATCCCACCCCATCCATCCAGGGACACCTCCCACCAGCCCAGGTGGAGCCAACCTGGCCTTGGACATTCCAGGGATCCAGGGGCAGCCACAGCAAATCTGGGAATTCCAGCCCAGCTCCTCCCCACCCTCCCAGCCAGGAATTCCTGCCCAATATTCAGCCTAAATCTGCTTTTATTTCCACTTCAAATCTGCCTTTTTTTCCCTTGAACTCCATTCCCTGTTGTCCTGATCCCAAGGGATTCCAGCTGGGAGGATCCAAGGCTGGCTGGCCCCCTCTTCCTCCCAGCCTGGAGAGTTTTCCTCAGAAATTCCTGCTGGAAGGATCTGGGCCCGGTGGAAGCGTCCCAGGCAGGAATTCCTGCCCAATATTCCACAAAAATCTCTCTTTTCCCAGTGGAAGCCATTCCCTGGCTCCTGTCCCTCCAGCCCTTGGCCCCAGCCCCTCTCCAGCTCTCCTGGAGCCCCTGCAGGGACTCTGAGCATTCCCTGGAGTTTTCCCTTCTCCAGGGGAACATTCCCAGCTCTCCCAGAGGGGCTCCAGAATCCTGGAATGGTTTGGATTGGGAGTGACCCTAAATCCCATCCAATCCCACCCCATCAATGTTCAGGGACACCTCCCACTGTCCCAGGTGGATCCAACCTGGCCTCGGACATTCCAGGGATCCAGGGGCAGCCCCAGCAAATCTGGGAATTCCAGCCCCGCCAGGAATTCCTGCCCAAAATCCCATCTAAACCTTTTTTTTCCACTTTGAAGCCAAAACCTGAACATCTCCCACTCCACCTGCCCAGGATGAGATCAGTCAAACTTCATTCCCTGGCTCATCCCAAGCCAAGCAATGATCCATGGAAAACATGAAAGCAGAACAGAAATGGATAAATGGATAAATGGAATAATGGATTAATGGATAAATTCCACATTTTCTCCTCTCATCCAACATTCTTTGCACCACGTTCACCACCACCACTTGTCCCAGCACCTGGTTCCTTCCAGAAAAGAACATTTTCCTTGGATATTGGTGGCACTGCAGGAATATCCTGAAATATCCTGAAATATTCCTCAACCTCCAGCTCGCAGTAAAAATCTTTAACCCCAAATATTCAACCAAGGCACCTTAACTCGTTTTGTAGAAATCAAAAATGACCCCAAAAATTACAACTTGTGATGCAAAACTCGGAGGTTTCGCTCTTGGTTGTGGGTTGGGTTTTATGACAGCAAATAAAGATTGCGCCAGGTAAGAATAAAACAAGGAAATTCCCAATAAACTCAAGGAATGACAACAAAATTCCAAATAAACTCAAAGAATGACAACGAAATTCTAAATAAACTCCAAAAATGACAACGGAATTCCCAATAAACTCAAAGAATGGCTACGAAATTCCAAATAAACTCAAGGAATGACAACAAAATTCCAAATAAACCCAAAAATGACAATGAAATTCCCAATAAACTCCAAAAATGACAATGAAATTCCCAATAAACTCAAAGAATGACAATGAAATTTCCAAATAAACTCCAAAAATGACAACGAAATTCTGAATAAACTCAAAGAATGACAATGAAATTCCCAATAAACTCCAAAAATGACAATGAAATTCCCAATAAACTCTAAAGATGACAATGAAATTCTGAATAAACTCAGAGAATGACAATGAAATTCTAAATAAACTAAAGAATGACAACGAAATTCCCAATAAACCCAAAGAATGACAATGAAATTCCAAATAAACTCCAAAAATGACAATGAAATTCCCAATAAACTCCAAAAATGACAATGAAATTCCGAATAAACTCAGAGAATGACAATGAAATTCCCAATAAACTCTAAAAATTACAATGAAATTCTGAATAAACTCCAAAAATGACAACGAAATTCCCAATAAATTCTAAAAATGACAACGGAATTCCAAATAAACTCAAAGAATGTCAACGAAATTCCCAATAAACTCCAAAAATGACAACAGAATTCCAAAAAACTCAGAGAATGACAATGAAATTCCCAATAAACTTCAAAAATGACAATGAAATTCCGAAAAAACTCGAAGAATGACAACGGAATTCCCAATAAACTCAGAGAATGACAACGAAATTCCAAATAAACTCAGAGAATGACAACGAAATTCCCAATAAACCCAAAAATGACAATGAAATTCCCAATAAACTCAAAGAATGATAATGAAATTACCAATAAACTCAAAAATGACAACGGAATTCCAAATAAACTCCAAAAATGACAATGGAATTCCAAAAAACTCAGAGAATGACAATGAAATTCCCAATAAACTCCAAAAATGACAACGAAATTCCAAAAAACTCAGAGAATGACAATGAAATTCCCAATAAACTCAAAGAATGACAACGAAATTGCAAATAAACTCAAAGAATGGCAACGAAATTCCCAATGAACTCCAAAAATGACAACGGAATTCCGAATAAACTCCAAAACTGACAACGAAATTCCCAATAAACTCAGAATGACAACGAAATTCCAAATAAACTCAAAGAATGACAATGAAATTCTAAATAAACTAAAGAATGACAACGAAATTCCCAATAAACCCAAAAATGACAATGAAATTCCCAATAAACCCAGAGAATGACAATGAAATTCTAAATGAACTCCAAAAATGACAACGAAATTCCAAAAAACTCAGAGAATGACAACGAAATTCCCAATAAACTCAGAGAATGACAACGAAATTCCCAATAAACTCCAAAAATGACAACGAAATTCCAAATAAACTCAGAGAATGGCAACGAAATTCCCAATAAACTCAGAGAATGACAATGAAATTCTAAATAAACTCCAAAAATGACAACGAAATTCCAAAAAACTCAGAGAATGGCAACGAAATTCCCAATAAACTCAGAGAATGACAATGAAATTCTGAATAAACTCAAAGAATGGCAACGAAATTCCCAATAAACTCAGAGAATGACAATGAAATTCCCAATAAACTCAAAGAATGACAATGAAATTCCCAATAAACTCAAAGAATGACAACGAAATTCCAAATAAACTCAAAGAATGACAACGAAATTCCCAATAAACCCAAAAACGACAACGAAATTCCCAATAAACCCAAAAATGACAACGAAATTCCCAATAAACTCCAAAACTGACAACCCCAAGGAGCGACGGGGATGGAAACTCTGCCCGGAAAAAAAAAAAAAAAAAAAAGGAATTCCTGCGGCTCCCCGCTTTGAAGAGTTTTTCACATCCCTCTCCGTAGGATCAGAGCGCCGAATTGATATAAAACAAATGTACAAGCGGGCTGGGAGAGGCTTTGGGAAGCGCTGGGAGCAGAGAGGAGGAGTTCCCAGGATAAGGAAAACGGGAGAAGCCGTCGGACACGGCGGCAGAGGGAATCCGACGCTCCGCGCGCAGTCGGTTTTAATTATGTTGCAATAAGGAGCTGTAGATGTGCATTTTTCATCCTTTACTGGATGGCTTCTTTAAATTCTAAGCCAAGTTGTGTTTTCTTGGTTTTTTTTTTTATTTAAAAGAACCCCCCCCAACGTGGTTTTTTTTAAAAAAAAATTAATTAAAAATAGAAACGGCGCTGCAGCGAACATTTGGAAAATTTTTTGGAGTTGATTGTTTATTGGGACTCCCGACTGATTTTAATGAAAAATATGGTTATAATTTGAAAAAAAAAAAAAAAAGCAGCACTTTTATGTTTTGCATAAGGAAAAAAAAAGCCCTACAATGCAACCTCCCAGGGCAGTTTTGGAATTACAAAAAAAAAATAAAATAAATAAAAATCCCTAAATGTGAAATGGTCGCCGGGGCTCGGCGGCCAAACCCCCCCCCTCCTGGAAACCCCAAAGATGTGGGTTCCAAAGTATCCCAGGCATGCACAACAAGTGGAACTGGATGTAGGGAAGTTTTGTTCCCAACATTTCCGTCTGTTCCTGCCGAAACTGGAACCAGATGACCCCGAGCAGGGCGCTGTGGGAAGGGGTCACTGAGCGGCTGCAGATGGCGCCGATGGATCCCATCCCGCTCCAGAGGTCATTCCAGGGGTAAGGCGGGATCATCCCGGCCCCTGGAGCATCCCAGCACGGCCACAAAGCTTGGAGAGCTCACTCAGGAGAGCACAGGACCAGGAGAAGGGCAGGACACCTCGGTGGGATGGTGGATGAGAGGTTCCAGTCCTTCTCCTGGTGGGACACGGATCCAGGTCGCTCTCCTGGTGGTTCTCCCATGTGGATTTCCCTGCTTGTTGTGTTCCCTCCTTAAATCCCTCCAGGGATTCAGGGGCAGCCCCAGAAAATCTGGGAATTCCAGCCCAAATTTGGGAATTTCTGCCCAAGATCCCAGCCCAATCTCCCCTTTCCCAGTGGAAGCCATTCCCTGGCTCCTGTCCCTCCAGCCCTTGGCCCCAGCCCCTCTCCAGCTCTCCTGGAGCCCCTGCAGCTCCTGGAAGGTTTTGATTCCCTTGCCCAGCCACAGCTTCCCTTGGAGCACCCAGAAGCCGGGAATGGGAAATCTCCAGGGATGGGGTCACAGTGGGAGGAATTCATTGCCAGGGATTGGGGGTGCTCTAGGGAAAGGAGATTTTGGGAATGAGAAGGAGACCTGGAACCATTTTTGGGAAGTGTGAGGGGAAATTGATCACAAATGGGATCAGACTGATATTCCCCAGATCCCAGCCCAATCTCCCCTTGCCCAGTGGGAAGCCATTCCCTGGCTCCTGTCCCTCCAGCCCTTGGCCCCAGTCCCTCTCCAGCTCTCCTGGAGCCCCTGCAGGGACTCTGAGCATTCCCTGCAGTTTTCCCTTCTCCAGGGGAACATTCCCAGCTCTCCTGGAGCCCCTGCAGGGACTCTGAGCATTCCCTCACATTCTGTGCTCCCTAAGGATGGAGCCCCATGTTCGGTGCCATATTGAGCTCCCTCTATGAGCACTGAGACAAAACAAATCCATTTCTGGACAAATTTCAGCCCCAAACCCACAAACAACGAAGGACTGAGGGGTGGGACAAGAAAAGATGAGACCTCACGGCCTGTAATTAGACAATTGAACCCCAACGTGAAAACAGACCTAAACTTATAAAATGGTAAAATCTGGTGAGCGCTCAGCCATTTTGTGACCCACCCTGGGTGCAGCCTTGCTCAGGATCCTGGAATGAATGCCCAAGGTAGATACCAAAGACTTCTTAATCCTGACTTTATTCTCTCGTTTTGTCTGGCCTCTGTTTCAGGTCAGCCTTCCCAAGGCAACATCCTCAGGAATTCTCCATTCCCTTCCCAGCTCCCTCAGGAATTCTCCAGCCCCTTCCCAGCTCCCTCAGGAATTCTCCAGCCCCTTCCCAGCTCCCTCAGGAATTCTCCAGCCCTTTCCCAGCTCCCTCAGGAATTCTCCAGCCCTTTCCCATCTCCCCTGATCCCTCAGATTTCTATTTTCACATTCTGTGCTCCCCAGGGATGCAGCCCCATGTTCGGTGCCATTTTGAGCTCCCTTCACTGCAAATCCATTTCTGCTGCAGACCAAGGACAAATTTCAGCCCCAAAAACACAACCAACGATGGACTGAGGGGTGGGACAAGGATGGGACCTCACGGCCTGGGGCTGGAATTGGACAATTAAACCCCAAAATGCAAACAGACCTAAACTTATAAAATGGTAAAATCTGGGGAGCGCTCAGCCATTTTGTGACCCACCCTGGGTGCAGCCTTGCTCAGGCTCCTGGAATGGCCAGGGTGGATCCTGGAGACCTTTTAATAAATCCCAGCTCTGTTCTCCAGCTCTGTCCGGCCTCTGTTCCAGGTCAGCCTTCCCAAGGCACCAGTTCCAGCCCGGAATCCATCCCAGTATGGCTCTGGGGGGTCCCAGGAGGGGTCTCCAGGTGGTCCTGGTGGGATTCAGCCCAGCCTGGAGTGGTGTTGCCTTCACCTCCCACAGGAACTTGGGCTTCCCTCCCCTTTCCCAGGAAAGCCGGACAGCAGCAGGAATTTCCTCATGGAAAGGGAGGTCAGGACTTGGAAGGATTTGTTTGCCCAGGGAGGTTTGGATTCCCCATCCCTGGAGGTGTCCAAGGAATTCCTGGATGTGGCTCCCAGTGCCAAGGTGGGATCAGTTCCCTGATGGTCCTGGAGGCTTTTCCAGCCTCAGGAATTCTGGGATCTGAGCTGATTCCCAAGGACAACCTGAGCGCCGCCTCCCCAGGGACTGTGGGGAAATCTGGGAATGTCCCTCTGGAATTCTGCTCCTCCTCAGAGGCGTTTCCACCCCTGGTCCCTCCCCTGTGGGTTCCCCAGGTGATTTTTGGGGTTCAAACCAAACCTTGGGCAATGCTGAGGGGTTTTTTGGGAACAAACACCGACAGGGAATGTGCCAGAAGGTTTGGGAAGGGCAGAACTCTGCAGAGCTTGGAAGTGCCCAGGGAGGTTTGGATTCCCCATCCCTGGAGGTGTCCCAGGAATTCCTGGATGGGAATTCAGGGCCAAGGTGGGATCAGCTCCCTGATGGTCCTGGAGGCTTTTCCAGCCTCAGGAATCCTGGGATATCCCATATTAGATGGGATTTTACAAGGAAATCCTTCCCTCTGAGGGAGGTGAGGCCTTGGCACAGGAATTCCTGGATTTCCTGGATCCCTGGCAGTGTCCACAGCCAGGTTGGACATTGAGGCTTGGATCCACCTGGGATGGTGGAAGATCTCCCTGCCCATGGATCCAGGTGATCCTTAGGGTCCTTTTCCACCAGACCATCCCATAATTACCCGATCCAACAAACCACACCAAGTCCAGCAGGAATTTGAAGACAACACCCCTTCATTCCAGAGCCACCATCCCCAAAAAATGCCACAAACCCCAAAATCAGCACCCCCTGGTCCCGTTTTTCCACCTGGAAAAATTCAGTTTTACAACCAGCAGCCGCTTTTTTGCTCCCAGCTGAAACTCACAAAACCGTGACCCCATCACAACCGTGCAAAAACACAGAAATATATTAAAAAAAAAAAAAAAAATGAGGAATAAACCAGTCCACACAAACACAACATCCACACATCTTAAGGCCAGGACTGGTTCCATCAAGCTGAAAATAATTAAAGAGGCAAATCAGTGGGGAGAGAGGGGAACGTAATCAGAAAAATATGAAGCCTAATTGAAAATTGTTGAAGAACATTTTAACGAGATGCTCCAGAAGCCACAATCCCACAACTGAGCAGGGGCGGCCACGCTGGTTAAAAGGCAAAAAAACCTGGCGCAGATGGGAGTTAAAGAGGCCATAAAAAATAAAAAAAAAAAAAAAAACCAGGGAGAAAAAGGAAAAAAGGGGACGCGACAAATGGAATAAAGGGAAAAAGCTCGGGCTGACAAAGGGAAATGTGGTGTTGGGATGTGCAGGGGGTTGATATGGGAAGCAAGAGATTCATGGGGAAATCACTGGGTGTTAAAAGTTTATCCCTCATTTCTTTTCTTTTTTTGGGAATTTTTAAAAAAAATCCAACGGGTTCTTCCTCTAAAAGGGGAATTTTTGGAAGTGTTCAAGGCCAGGTTGGGTGGAGCAGCAGAGGTGTCCCTGCCCATGGCAGGGGGTGAAATGAGATGGGATTTATGATTTCTTCTACCCAAACCACTCAGGAATTCCATTTTTTTTTTGTTTTTTTTTCCCTGAAGAATTGGAAAAAAAAATCTCAATTTTGTGAGCAGCTGAGAGAGGTGACGGAATCACAGCCATGGAAATCACAGATCCCTTTGGATTGAAACCCAGTGGCAGGGAAAACAAATTTGGGATGAGCAGATTGCCCAGGTCAGGTGTGCAACCACGGAAATGTTGGTGTGGCTCCACCTGAAGGACTGGACATCCAAATTCCAGGAGTTTGGTGGAAAACCTCTCGTTTCTCACCCCAGCAGATGCCCAGACTGGAAAAACTGGGAATTTTTCCATTGGGAAGCTGATTTATCAGCACAGCAAAGGTTAGTGAGCTCTGAGTCCTCAGGCAGGGAAATCAGATTTGCAGTTTAGTGCCACAAAGGAGGCCAAAGAACGCCAAAAAAATTGGGAATTAGGTCCAGGTTATTCTCCAGGAATTAGTGACCAGTGTGAAGTACCTGAACATTTGGAGAGAGCAGGAGACTGAAGAATATCCTGGCAATGATTTTCCATGGATTCAGTCTGCAATCCTTTAGGGAATGAAGGGAGTGAACATCAATAAAAGAGGGAACAAAGAAAGAGCAACAAAGCAGAAAGAGAGGCAAGGAAAATTCCTGGAAAGGGGAAGAAAAGAGGGCAGAGAGCTGAGAAAAAAGATGGGATTGAGGAATTTGTACAACTGAAGGAGGCAAGAAAAGGGAAATTAAACCCAGGACAAGGGCTGGAGGGACAGGAGCCAGGGAATGGCTTCCCACTGGGAAAAGGGAGATTGGGCTGGGATCTGGGGCAGGAATTCCAAAATTTGGGCTGGAATTCCCAGATTTGGGAATCCCTGGCAGTGCTCAAGGCCAGGTTGGACTTTGGGGCTTGGATCCACCTGGAATACTGGAATGTGTCCCTAGAGTAGGATCCAGATGGGATTTAAAGTCCTTTCCAATCCAAACCATTCCAGGATTCTGGAGGCAGCTGGGAGAGCTGGGAATGTTCCCCTGGAGAAGGGAAAACTGCAGGGAATGCTCAGAGTCCCTGCAGGGGCTCCAGGAGAGCTGGAGAGGGGCTGGGGCCAAGGGCTGGAGGGACAGGAGCCAGGGAATGGCTTCCACTGGGCAAGGGGAGATTGGGCTGGGATCTGGGGCAGCAATTCCTGCCTGGGCTGGAATTCCCAGATTTGGGAATCCCTGGAAGTGCCCCAGGCCAGGTGGGACATTGGGGATTGGATCCACCTGGGACAGTGGGAGGTGTCCCTGCCTATGGAATTGGGTGGAATTGTTGGGATTTAAGGTCCCTCCCATCCCAATCCATTCCAAGATCCCATGAAATGCCAAAGTTCCAAGGCCTAGAGATGAGAAAATCATCATTGTTACCCCTTGAGCTGTTTCTGCACCTGGAGCAAACCCAGAGCACAGACCTGACCCCGCTGAACTCCCAGATTTTGTGAACATTGTGAACTCCCAGATTTTGCGAACATTGTGAACTCCCAGATTTTGCGAAATCTTCTCACTTAAAATGAATTTCCCCGTAAAAATTCTTACGCTTCCCCAGCTGCCCAAACACCTCGGTCTGGAGTGAGAACAGACAAACCCTGGGAATGGTTTGGTGAGGAAAAAAAAAATGTAAATACAGAGAGGAACAAAGAGTGAGAATTCCGAGAGGGGCACTGAGGCCACGTCTCATCCTTCATCCTCAGCTGATACCAACCACGGGATCATTCCCAAAATAAACCAAAAAATCTCTTTCTGACTCAGCCAAGCCCTGGTGTCCAAGGCCACCCTCTCTCCCCCAGGGTCAGGCTCCTCCATGAGTCAGACCCTGATTCCTTTTCCCGTAAGGCAGCGAGTTCAGCACTCCAAGAATTTCCAAGTTCCATCAAAATCCATAAACTTATTTTTATTCCATCCAGGAGAACATTGAACTCGGCGGCGCCAGTGGAGAAAAAAAATCCTTTTTGGGGAGAGTCAAAAACATCTCCAGGGAGTGAAATGGAGGAGGTTGGAAAATGGGCATCTCCCCTGAAGGCAGCCACCCTTGGTCACAAAGAAAATATCCATAAAAAGGCGGAAACGATTCCCTATTTACGTTAAAAAGGTTAAAAATGTTAAATTCCCGTTAAAAACGCTGGAAACGTGGAGCTCCTGGACAATTTGGCACAGGGAGGAACCCCGGGATTAACAGCTAAGGCTGGGCCACACAGGGAGCGTTATCAGAGCCCAAATCACAGCTCCCAAACCCTTGGCTGCCCCAGCTCTCCTTCCCTTCCAGCTCCTCCTGGATTTTGGAATTTGGTCTCTGCCACAAGAAGAAAAACAATTTGACTCCTCTGTTCCTGCAGAAAGTTTTAGGATGACGGTGCTCAGGTGGTGCTGGAGCCCAAAGGAGGCAGAGGAGGAGGAGTTGAGTGCCCACCTCGAGGTCAGGGGTTGTGGTTGGAACTCGGAGTTTTTAGGGAAAATGATTCACTGGGATTGCAGTTTTCCAGGGATGACACGATGGCCACCACAATTCCTGGTGGATCATCCCTGGAGGGCTGAACTCCACTCCCAAAGCCACGACCCAGCTCTGACCTTCAGCTCCTCAAACCCTGCTTATTTTAAAGTACAATTTACAAATCAAAACCCCTTTCTTGGACAAATCCAATGAATTAAATCCCTCAAGCCTCACAAATCCTGCGCCCAACACTGACAAAGATTCACATTTATCATATAAATATAAAATCATAAAATTTTGTGATGATAATGAACATAAAAATGAGGTGAAATCCCATCTTTGTCCAACTCCAGCGAGGTGAGGACCTGCACAACCCCAGTTCTGCTGCCCCAAGTTCTGCAGGTGGAACCAAACCAGCACCTGCCAAAATTCCAGAGGGATTGCTCAGAACCCCCTTGGAATCCCCAGCCTGAACTTCTCCATTTCACACCCCGGAGATGCAGCAGCTCAGGAGGAAAAGGCAAAAAAAACTAAATAAAAATTTTATTTACAAGATGTCACTCCCTGCAAGGCTCAGAGGGAAACAGATCCCTCTGTTCCTATATGGATTTTGGCCATAGGAAAATCCATTTCTTTAGGGCATCCTAAAGAAATTGGAGCTGATTTCACATCAAAATTTATTTAATTCCATCAAAATTTATTTAATTCCATCCTATCCAGACACTCTGAGGTGTCTCCAGAGGATCCTGGCAGAGGCTGGAATTCCCAGATTTGCTGGGGCTGCCCCTGGATCCCTGGGAATATCCAAGGCCAGGTTGGACACTGTTGGACACAATGATTCTGTCTGATCCTGGAGCTCTTTTCCAGCCCTGATAATTCCATGATTCTCTGTGATCCTGGAGGTCTTTTCCAGCCCAGGTAATTCCAGGATTCTGTCTGATCCTGGAGCTCTTTTCCAACCCTGTTAATTCCGTGATTCTCTGTGATCCTGGAGGTCTTTTCCAGCCCTGTTAATTCCATGATTCTCTGTGATCCTGGAGCTCTTTTCCAACCCTGTTAATTCCATGATTCCGTGTGATCCTGGAGGTCTTTTCCAGCCCTGTTATTTCCAGGATTCTCTGTGATCCTGGAGGTCTTTTCCAACCCTGATAATTCCGTGATTCTCTGTGATCCTGGAGGTCTTTCCCAGCCCTGATAATTCCATGATTCTCTGTGATCCTGGAGTCTTTTCCAACCCAGTTAATTCCATGATTCCGTGTGATCCTGGAGATCTTTTCCAGCCCTGTTAATTCCATGATTCCGTGTGATCCTGGAGGTTTTTTCCAATCTTTCCATGAGCAGCAGAGCTGGAGGGCAGCAAAGCTGACCCACCCTGAGGTGACCCACACTGGGTTTTACCAAATCCCAAGAATCCACAAAAAATTCTGGAAAACTTCCTGCCTGGTTGAGTTTTCCATCTGCTGCCAAACAGAGCCCAGAGATTTCTATTTGCATCCTGGTATTTGGCATGGGAAAGGAGTATTTCCTAGCGGGAATACGGAAAAAAATAAAATAAAATAAAATAAAATAAAATAAAATAAAATAAAATAAAATAAAATAAAATAAAATAAAATAAATAAAGTAAAATAAAATAAAATAAAATAAAATGAAATAAAATAAAATAAAATAAAATAATAAAATGAAATAAAATGAAATAAAATGAAATGAAATGAAATGAAATAAAATAAAATATAAATAAAATATAAATAAAATAAAACAAAACAGAATAAAATGAAATAAAATAAAATAAAATAAAAATAAAATAAAATAAAATATAAATAAAATAAAATAAATAAAAATAAAATATAAATATAAATAAAATAAAATATAAATAAAATAAAATAAATTAACATAAAAAATAAATTAAAAATAAAATAACAAAAATGAAATAAAATAAAATAATATAAATAAATAAAAAATAAAATGAAATAAAATACAGTAAAAAATAAAGTAACAAAATAAAATAAAATAAAATAATTAAAATAAAAAATAAAATAAAATAAAATAAAATAAAATAAAATAAAATAAAAATAAACCTTCCATTCACACTGAAAAATCTCCTGGACATCCCTGTGGGCTCAATTCCCAGAACGCTGAAATCCAAACTTCCAAATGGGAAAAAAAACCACGGATTACCTGCCAGGAACCTCGGGAAGGACAAGCCAAGCCCTAATAACAGCCTGTGCTCCCATCTGGCACCCACACAGCAGCTGGGAAATTGTCCCTGCTCGGGGCTGGACCGGCTCATCAGGATAATTGCCTCGGAATTAATGAAATGTTCCTCCCTGCAGCTGCACAGAACGTTCACGTGGATCATTCCCTGCCTGCACTGATGAGGCCCTGGAATGGCTGAGACCATGGGACCCAATTCCATAAGAATTCCGTGATCCTTGTGGGTCACTCCCAGCACTCTGAGAGTGAAGAATTTGCAGCGAAATATTCGTATTTTAGGTTAAAATCATGAATTTTAAAATCGTAAAATTTCAGAATTGTGAAGATTCACAGCAAGAGTCGTTAACCCCTCAAAATTAATTAAAACATCGGAGGGGAAGAATGGATTCCTACTGCAACAAGAGATGGGATCTGGGGAAGGAATTCCTAAATTTGGGCTGGAATTCCCAGATTTGCTGTGGCTGCCCCTGGATCCCTGGCAGTGCCCAAGGCCAGGTTGGGGTTTGGATCCACCTGGGACAGTGGGAGATGTCCCTGCCCATGGATGGGGTGGGATTTGTGGGATTTATGGGATTTAAGGTCCCTCCAACCCAAACCACGCCGGGATTCTCAGAGATGGGAGCTTGGCTGAGGATCTGCTGTACGTGGAGATTTGGGGATCCTCCAGAGGTGGGAATTTGTCCTTGTGAAGCCACCCCCATGACCTCGCTCTGCTCTGGAATCCTTTCAGCCCTCACGGCTCCCTCAGCCGTGGCTGCCAAGCGGAACATTTCGCTCCGAAATTGAAACATTTCGCTGCGCTTAATTAAAGCAACTCCTGATGATTGTGTAAAACCCCATCCCTGGCCCTTCAAACGAGTTCCTCGGGCCTGGCTGGGCTCAAGCTCCGTGCCTGATCACCCCTGGAAGGAGCAGGAGCTGCGGGTGTTGAAAGGGAACAGCTCCAGCTTGGCCGGGGCGGCCGCGAGTGTCGGAACTCGCCGGGAACACGAGCGCAGCTTTGATCCCGAATTTCCTCAGCTCGGATCTCACCGAGGGAGCTGAGCAGACAGCAGGGGAGGGAAGGAGGGTTTGGAGAGACTTCAGAGATGGTGACGGCGCTGTCGCAGCTGTCACCTCATGGAATGCTGGCCCCGTGGAATTCCCGGCACAGGAATGGGAGCCAGGTCGGCACAATCACCCCAAAAACCTCCCTGGGTCCTTCAGGTTCTTCCAAGCTGGGTCACTCGTGGAAGGCAGAAGGAAAAAAGTTCAAGATGAAGCCAGGGAATGTGGAAAGGATTTGGATGGATGGATGGATGGAAGATCCTGGCAAGTTCCTGGATTTCTCTCTGAAGGACAACGTGGAAATGGAGCTCCATGGAATTCCCAGCAAAAAAATGGGATCCAGGACAGCACAATCCCTTCCCTCTTAACCCAAGAACCTCCCTGGGTCCTTCAGGTTCTTCCAAGCTGGGTCACTCATGGAAGGCAGAAGGAAAAAAGTTTGAGATGCAGCCAGGGAATGTGGAAAGGATTTGGATGGATGGATGGAAGATCCTGGCAAGTTCCTCGTTTTCTCTCTGAAGGGCAACGTGGAAATGGAGCTCCATGGAATTCCTGGCACAGGAATGGGATTCAGGTCAGCACAATCCCTTCCCTCTCATCCCAAGAATCTCCCTGGGTCCTTCAGGTTCTTCCAAACTGGGTCACTGGTGGAAGGTAGAACAGGCTGAGATGCAGCCAGGGAATGTGGAAAGGATTTGGGGCCGATGGAAGATCTTGGCATGCTCATTTTCTCTCTGAAGGGCAACGTGGAAACGGAGCTCCGTGGAATTTCCAGCACAAAAATGGGATCCAGGTCGGCACAATCCCTTCCCTCTCATCCAAAAAACCTCCCTGGGTCCTTCAGGTTCCTCCAAACTGGGTCACTGGTGGAAGGCAGAAGGAGAAGAGGCTGAGATGCAGCCAGGCAATGTGGAAAGGATTTGGCACACTCCTTGCTTTCCCTCAGAAGGACAACGTGGAAACGGAGCTCCATGGAATTCCCGGTACAAAAATGGGATCCAGGTCAGCACAATCATCCCAAGAACCTCCCTGGGTCCCTCAGTTCCTCCAAACTGGTCACTCATGGAAGGCAGAAGAGTTTGAGATGCAACCGGGGAATGTGGAAGGGATTTGGGGCCAATGGAAGATCCTGGCACACTCCTGGTTTTCTCTCTGAAGGACCAAGTGGAAATGGAGCTGCACAACTCACAGGGTCACAAACGTCACTTGAGGTGTCCTGGAATTCCATGGTCCAAACCTGTTAGAAACCACTGAGAGCTGAAAACCCAAGCGGGAGCTGCAGCAGTGCTGGAGTTGGTTCATGGATAAAAGCGGGAATGTGAGTGGGATGATCCCAATCCCTTCAGTTCAGGCAGGGTGGCTTTTTGAGGAATGATGACCCTCCAAACCCCACCAGGAACCTGCAGGGAGTTCAGTGATGCCAGGGAGGCCCTGCACACTCAGATCCCTTCATCAGCTCTGGACTTTCTGTTTAATATTAATTAATCCCTGTTCAATTGGACTGAGCAGGATTGGCAGCAGAACATCAGGAACTGAGGGGTGCCTGAAGGAGCACCAAGTTATTCCTGAGGCTGGGCCAGGGAGGGGAAAAACCTGAAACTGGGCTGTGCCAGTGGGAAAGGCTGAGGTGGAGGAGGAGGCAGGAGAGGGAGGAGAAGGAGGAGAAGGAGGAAGAGGAGGAGGAAGAGGAGGAGGAAGAGGAGAAGAAGGAAAAGTAGGAGGAGGAGAAGGAGAAGGAGGAGAAGGAGGAGAAGGAGAAGGAGAAGGAGAAGGAGAAGGAGAAGGAGAAGGAGAAGGAGAAGGAGAAGGAGAAGGAGAAGGAGAAGGAGAAGGAGAAGGAGAAGGAGAAGGAGAAGGAGAAGGAGAAGGAGGAGAAGGAGGAGGAGGAGGAGGAGGAGGAGGAGGAGGAGGAGGAGGAGAAGAAGGAGAAGAAGGAGGAGAAGAAGGAGAAGAAGGAGAAGAAGGAGAAGAAGAAGGAGGAGAGGCACTGGCTGAGCGTGTCCTGGCTGTGACTGCAGCACCCAGACAATCCCACAACGGTTTGGGGGTGGGAAGGACCCCAAAGCCCATCCAGGGCCACCTTGCACTGTCCCAGGTGTCTCTAAGCCCTGTCCAGCCTGACTTTGGCCATTTTAACCCTCCAGCTCAGCCTCGAATGGATCAACGATCAATCCCCATTCCCTGAAGATGCAGCAGAGATCAAACAGGGGTTGCTGGGATGGGGAAGCCAAGCTGCTCCCCAGATGCTCCTCCTCTATAAATAGCAGGGTGGGAAGCGAGGTCTCCTCCAGGAACATCGCTGAGGCAGAGTTGGGTCCGTTCCCAGCTTCAGAAGCAGCAGGAGGAGGAACAAAAGCTGGTTGCAATCTGATGGATGCGGCTCTCTTATCTCTGCCTCCCCACGGCCGCCTCACGTGAGAGCAGCTCTGGGAAACGCGAGCTGAGCTCCCACCCTGGCAGCCCCCCGGGGTTAGGGGATCTCCTCTGGCCCAGCTCTGCTGGAATTCAGCAGCTGAGCTCCAAAACCAGCTCAGAATTCCAGGAGATTCCAGCCCTCTGCTCCACCTTGTGCTTCCCGCTGAGTTCCCCTCTCGCACATCCCAACAGCTCCAGGATTTCCAAAGTGATTCCCGAGGGAGGAAGGGACCCACTTTGGAGATCAGGGATCTGCAAAGCTCTCCTGGAATCACTTTGGAGATCAGGGATCTGCAAAGCTCTCCTGGAGTCACTTTGGAGATCAGGGATCTGCAAAGCTCCCCTGGAGTCACTTTGGGGATCAGGGATCTGCAAAGCTCTCCCGGACTCACTCTGGAGATCAGGGATCTGCAAAGCTCTCCTGGAGTCACTTTGGAGATCAGGGATCTGCAAAGCTCTCCTGGACTCACTTTGGAGATCAGGGATCTGCAAAGCTCTCCTGGACTCACTTTGGAGATCAGGGATCTGCAAAGCTCTCCTGGAGTCACTTTGGAGATCAGGGATCTGCAAAGCTCTCCTGGACTCACCTTGGAGATCAGGGATCTGCAAAGCTCTCCTGGAGTCACTTTGGAGATCAGGGATCTGCAAAGCTCTCCTGGACTCACTCTGGAGATCAGGGATCTGCAAAGCTCTCCTGGACTCTTCAGGAAGTCTGGTGGGAGCTGGAATGGCTCCCCAGGGAATGGACACAACCCCAAGGCTGCCAGAGCTCCAGACACCTCTCCCAGGGACAGGGAGGGATTTTGGGGTCAGGATCGGGATCAGGATCAGGATTGATCCTGATCATGGATTCTCCTCATGGCAAGGCTTGGAATGAGTTGATCTTTAGGGTCCCTCTCACCCCAAACCATTCCATAATCCCATAATCCCATAATCCCTTAATCCCATAATCCCTTAATCCCATAATCCTTGTGTGTCCAACTCAGGACATCCTGCCCAAACTTCCCACTGCTCCACACGGAAAATATTTTTAGGGAGAGAGTTCCTGGGAATTCTTTAGTGGAGGAGCTCAGGTGCTGCACCTGCTTGAGATTCACAGGATCCTGAGGCTGGAAAAGACCCCTAAAATCAGCAGCTCCAGGGATATTCCAGAGGATTCATCCCTGGATAAGGAGCAGGAGATGGAGTGATGGGAAATGCAGCAGGACAGACATCCAAGTGAGCTCAGAGAAATGATGAACTGATAGCTGGGGAAGAGGGAAAAACAGGGAAAACACAAATCCCACAAACCTAAAAAAGGAAACCTGGAAATTCACAGAGAGCCCAAAATCCTGCAGAACACCTCGGTGCCCTTTCCCTGAGCAGCCAGAGGTGGGAAGAGCACAAATCCCTGGAATTCGGGGCTGGAGGGATGAATTTCCCATCTCAGCTCAGAACAAAGATGGAGAAATGAGGAATTGTTTTTCCAAGGCCTCGGAGAAGCTCCGTGTGTGGCACCATAAAGACACAGGGATGATCCTTGAGGTGAGATCCCACAGGGAATTCTGCTCCCAGGGCACACGGAGTGAGGAACTGAGATCCTGCAGGGATCCTCATCCAGAATTCCCCAGCAGGAAATTCTGCTCCCAGGGCACACGGAGTGAGGAACTGAGATCCTGCAGGGAATTCTGCTCCCAGGGCACACGGAGTGAGGAATTGAGATCCCGCAGGGATCCTCATCCAGAATTCCCCAGCAGGGAATTCTGCTCCCAGGGCACACGGAGTGAGGAACTGAGATCCCACAGGGAATTCTGCTCCCAGGGCACACGGAGTGAGGAACTGAGATCCCACAGGGAATTCTGCTCCCAGGGCACACGGAGTGAGGAATTGAGATCCTGCAGGGATCCCCATCCAGAATTCCCCAGCAGGGAATTCTGCTCCCAGGGCACACGGAGTGAGGAACTGAGATCCCACAGGGAATTCTGCTCCCAGGGCACACGGAGTGAGGAACTGAGATCCTGCAGGGATCCCCATCCAGAATTCCCCAGCAGGGAATTCTGCTCCCAAGGCATACGGAGTGAGGAATTGAGATCCTGCAGGGATCCTCATCCAGAATTCCCCAGCAGGGAATTCTGCTCCCAGGGCACACGGAGCCAGGAGGCTCCCGTGGCTCCGGCTGCTCCTCCGGGATGGATCCCATGAGCTGGATTTGATCTCTTTTCCCTGAGGAATGTTTTCCTTCAGCATCCCAAGTCAATTCCCTAAGAGTTGGATTCCATGTGGGTCCCTCCCAACACTCCGTGCGTGAAGAATTTGCATTGAAATATTCGTATTTTAGGCTAAAATCCTGAATATTCACTTCAGAATTGTGAAGGAGAACATAAGAGTCTTTAACCTCTCAAAATAATTAAAACACTAGAGAGGAAGAATGGATTCCTACTACAAGAGGGCAATGAGAGATGGGATTTGGGGAAGGAATTCCTGCCTGGGGTGGAATTCCCAGATTTGCTGGAGCTGCCCCTGGATCCCTGGCAGTGTCCAAGGCCAGGCTGGATCCACCTGGGACAGTGGGAGGTGTCCCTGCCCATGGATATGGGGGATCAAGATGGGATTTAAGGTCCCTCTGATGCCTTAGATTTATATTTTCACATTCTGTGCTCCCCTAGGGATGGAGCCCCATGTTCGGTGCCATATTGAGCTCCCTCTATGAGCAGTGAGACAAAACAAATCCATTTCTGGACAAATTTCAGCCCAAAAACAACGATGGACTGAGGGGTGGGACAAGGATGGGACCTCACGGCCTGGGGCTGGAATTGGACAATTAAACCCCAAAATGCAAACAGACCTAAACTTATAAAATTGTAAAATCTGGGGAGCGCTCAGCCATTTTGTGACCCACCCTGGGTGCAGCCTTGCTCAGGCTCCTGGAATGCCCAGGGTGGATCCTGGAGACCTTTTAATAAATCCCAGCTCTGTTCTCTGGGATTTATTAAAATAAATCCCAGAGATTTATTTTAATAAATAAAATTTATTAAATTTTATTTATTAAAATAAATAAATTTCTGTCCGGCCTCTGTTCCAGGTCAGCCTTCCCAAGGGAACAGTTCCAGCCCAACCCATCCCGGGATTTTTGGGGATGGGAGCTGTGCTTGGCTGAGGATCTGCTGTCCATGGGGATCTGGGGATCCACCAGAGGTGGGAATTTGTCCTTCTGACGGGTCCAAGGCAGAGGCAACACCAAAAACTCCCTGTGCACCATTCCCAGCACGATGGAATTCCCTGGAAGAGCCCCTTGGAAAAGCAGGAGCGCTGACCCCGGATCCTTTTAGGGCTCCTGTCAGCAACCCCACAAACCCAGCTCCACATCCAGGGGCTGAACTTTCCCTGCAGACACGGAGCAGCCAATCCCAGCGGGAATTCCAGGCAGCCTCGAGGATCAGGATGCCCCCCACGCTGCCAGCACAATAAAATCCATCCCTGCATCCCATCCTCTTCCCAAATATCCACAGCTCCTCTTTTTCCCTTCCCCTCCTCGCTCCTCGTGGTGCTGTAAAATTTCAATTTGGGAAGCTCCAGGCTCCCAAATCCAGCGGCTGCTGCCGCTTCCCATCCTCTGACAGCCCCGGCTGGGCTCCTGTAAACACCTCCCCAGGGCAGCCACTCCAGGGGGGATCCTGAAGCCAGGAAATCCCACCAGGAGAACTGGAATCCTGCAATCCAAGATTGCTTCCCGCTGCCCGCCCCGGGAAAGGCAGCAGGGATGAGGATGGGAGGTGCAAGGGAAGCTGTTTAATCTCCCCTTCATTCCCAATAATTATTTAAAGCTGCTGGAGCTCTTGTTTTGAAAATCCCACTGCGTGCACTCCACATATCCCCGCTCCCACTGACACCAGGAATTAGAACATTCCACATTCCAGCCCCATCAAAACGGCTCTGGGGCGGATTTTGCTGCTCTGGATTTTCTCAGGCTGCAGACAATGCAATAAAAGTTCTTCCCTAAAAACAATTTTGTATTTGAACAGCACGGGGGGAAATATTTCTTCTGTTCTGGCTGTTTGCTGCCACCAAATTTCCAGCCCATTCCGAATTTTTGCTGTTTTCCAGCCCCAAAATTTTCAGGAATCAACAGCGAGCTCGGGAGCTTGGAGCTCCATTTCCCCTGAAGGTGACTCGGGCACGTTGAAGGATTTTCCTACACTGGTTTGGGCACGAAAAAGAAAATAAAAATTGAAAATAAACTTTAATAGTGACCGAGGGTTTCCCTCCTGACCGAAAATGAAGAATTAATATGGATGGGTGGTGTTTTCCTTGGTCACCGCCGTGTTTTTCCAGCCCTCTCCGTGTTATTCCAGGCTATTTTATGGAGAGAAATTATTTGCTCAGCTGAATTATTCCCATTTTATCCCGCCTGATTCAGACATTTCGTTGGATTTCTGGATAATGGCGGCTCCTTGTCAGAAATCAGAGGGGTTTGACAGAGATTTCATCTGGAAAAGTCGTTTTTGTCAAGGTGGAATTGACCTGAAATCCATTTTTGATTTTAGGGGTTTTTTTTAGTTTGTTTGTGGGTTTCCAATCCATGGATGTGAAATCCATTTTTGATTTTAGGGATTTTTTTAAAGTTTGTGGGTTTCCAATCTCTGGATGTGAAATTCATTTTTGATTTCAGGGTTTTTTTTAGTTTGTGGGTTTCCAATCCCTGGATGCAAAATCCATTTTTGATTTTAGGGATTTTTTTAGTTTGTGGGTTTCCAATCCCTGGATGCAAAATCCATTTTTGATTTCAAGTTTTTTTTAGTTTGTGGACTTCCAATGTCTGGATATGAAATTCATTTTTGATTTTAGGGATTTTTTTTAGTTTGTGGGTTTCCAATCCCTGGATGTGAAATTCATTTTTGATTTTAGGGATTTTTTTTAGTTTGTGGGTTTCCAATCCATAGATGTGAAATCCATTTTTGAATTCAGGTCTTTTTTTAGTTTGTGGACTTCCAATCCTTGGAAATGCCCAAGGTCAAGTTGGATGGAGTTCAGAGCACCCAGGAATCACCAAATGAGAAAGATTTAAATAAAATTATTGAGATACTGAACAAATCCACAGGGTGAGTCCCACATCATGCTGGAAAAATGTGAAAATTCTCCCAAAAACCACCCTGAAATCCTCATTTAAGCTCAACTCCTCCTTCAAACCCCTGAGATTAAACAGAATTAATTCATTAATTAAAATAATTCATAATTAATTCACTGAGTGACCTAGAGTAGAACCTGAGCACGGCAGGAGTGGTGCTGCTACTCCATCCCTACACCCCAGATCCACCTGGGAGCAAGGAAAAGGCTCTGGCAGAATTCCCTTCCTCTAAAACACCTCAGGGAATGTTCTGAGTCAAAGCTGGGCCTTATCAGCATCACAAATTCCTGAAATTATTCCTGATCTGTTATTCCCAATTCCAATTCCATCCTCACACGTCCCTTTTTCCCCTCACCTGCACATTTCTAAACTTAGAGAGCAGCTCAGACATCGACAGTTCCAGCAGAGTTCTGCCCTTCCCAAACCTTCTGGCACATTCTCAGGTTGTCCTTGGGAATCAGCTCAGATCCCAGAATTCCTGAGGCTGGAAAAGCCTCCAGGACCATCAGGGAGCTGATCCCACCTTGGCCCTGAATTCCCATCCAGGAATTCCTTGGACACCTCCAGGGATGGGGACTCCAAACCTCCCTGGGCACTTCCAAGCTCTGCAGAGTTCTGCCCTTCCCAAACCTTCTGGCACATTCCCTGTCGGTGTTTGATCCCAAAAACCCCTCAGCATTGCCCAAGGTTTGGTTTGAACCCCAAAAATCACCCGGCAGCGCCCACAGGGGTGGAAACACATCTGAGGAGGAGCAGAATTCCAGAGGGACATTCCCAGATTTCCCCACAGTCCCTGGGGAGGTGGTGCTCAGAGAATCAGCTCAGATCCCAGAATCCCTGAGGCTGGAAAAGCCTCCAGGACCATCAGGGAACTGATCCCACCTTGGCCCTGAATTCCCATCCAGGAATTCCTTGGACACCTCCAGGGATGGGGAATCCAAACCTCCCTGGGCACTTCCAAGGCCTGAAGTTATTCCTGCCCAGTTATTCCCAATTCCAATTCCATCCTCACCCGTCCCTTTTTCCCCTCACCTGCACATTTCAAACTTAGAGAGCAGCTCAGACATCGACGGTTCCAGCAGATTTTTGCCCTTCCCAAACCTTCTGGCACATTCTCAGGTTGTCCTTGGGAATCAGCTCAGATCCCAGAATTCCTGAGGCTGGAAAAGCCTCCAGGACCATCAGGGAGCTGATCCCACCTTGGCCCTGAATTCCCATCCAGGAATTCCTTGGACACCTCCAGGGATGGGGACTCCAAACCTCCCTGGGCACTTCCAAGCTCTGCAGAGTTCTGCCCTTCCCAAACCTTCTGGCACATTCCCTGTCGGTGTTTGATCCCAAAAAACCCCTCAGCATTGCCCAAGGCTTGGTTTGAACCCCAAAAATCACCTGGGGAGCCCACAGGGGAGGGACCAGGGGTGGAAACGCCTCTGAGGAGGAGCAGAATTCCAGAGGGACATTCCCAGATTTCCCCACAGTCCCTGGGGAGGCGGCGCTCAGAGAATCAGCTCAGATCCCAGAATTCCTGAGGTTGGAAAAGCCTCCAGGACCATCAGGGAACTGATCCCACCTTGGCACTGGGAGCCACATCCAGGAATTCCTTGGACACCTCCAGGGATGGGGAATCCAAACCTCCCTGGGCACTTCCAAGGCCTGAAGTTATTCCTGCCCAGTTATTCCCAATTCCAATTCCATCCTCACCCGTCCCTTTTTCCCCTCACCTGACATTTCTAAACTTAAAGAGAGGAACGAGCAGCTCAGACATCGACAGTTCCAGCAGATTTCTGCCCTTCCCAAACCTTCACAGCATGCTGGAAAAGTGGGAATTCTCCCAGAAATTCTCTCAAAAATTCTCCCAGTTCTCCCAAAAATTCTAACAAAAATTCTAACAAAAATTCTCCCAAAAATTCTCTCAAAATTTCTCTCAAAAATTCTCCCAAAATTCTCCCAAAACTTCTCCCAAAATTTCTCCCTAAACTTCTCCCAAAATTTCTCCCAAAAATTCTCCCAAAAATTCTCCCAAAAATTCTCTCAAAAATTCTCCCAAAAATTCTCCCAAAAATTCTCCCAAAAATTCTCCAAAAATTCTCCCTAAAATTCTCCCCAAAATTCTCCCAATTTTCTCAAAAATTCTCCCAACTCTTCCAAAAATTCTCCCAAAAATTCTCTCAAAAATTCTCCCAAAAATTCTCCAAAAATTCTCCCAAAAATTCTCCCAAAAATTCTCCCAATTCTCCCAAAAATTCTAACAAAACTTCTCCCAAAACTTCTCCCAATTCTCCCAAAAATTCTCCCAAAAATTCTCCCAACTCTTCCAAAAATTCTCCCAAAAATTCTCCTGAAAATTCTCCCAAATCTCCCAAAAATTCTCTCAAAAATTCTCTCAAAAATTCTCCCAAAAATTCTCCCAACTCTTCCAAAAATTCTCCCAAAAATTCTCCCAAAAATTCTCTCAAAAATTCTCCCAAAAATTCCCCCAAAATTCTCTCCAAAATTCTCCAAATTCTCCCAAAAATTCTCCCAAAACTTATCTCAATTCTCCCAAAAATTCTTCCAAAAAAAAATTCTCCCAAAAAAAAATTCTCCCGAAAATTCTCCCAATTCTCCCAAAAGCCACCCTGAAATCCTCATTTAAGCTCAATTCCTCTGGAATTTCAAAGCTGCTCTGGAAAAAAAATCCCCGGAGCTTCCCCAGGATGGACAAATCTGCAAATCTGGCTCCTGGTGGGGATCACCGAAATGTCACCAATCCAGGGATGGGGGAGAAACCTTGGAAAGGATTTTTTTTTTGGGTTTATTTTCCCCCCTGCCATGTGTCTGGTTTTACACTGTTGGTTTTGGCTCTTCCAAGAAAGGAAATTCAATAAATTTTTTTAAAAAATTCTTTTTTTATCCTTCTGGAAGCCTCTGGAGGAGAGAGGCCGGGCCAGGACTGCAGGAGACCTTTGCTCAAGGGATTTTATTTTGTCAGGATTGGTGGAGGATTCCCAAATCCCTCAGGAATAATTCCCTCAGCTGTCAGCACCCACACACCAGGTTCACAAAAAATAAAAATAAAAAAGGCTCCCAAAAAATTAAAAATAAAAAGGTTCCAGCCACAAATCTCCCTCAGGGAAGAACACGAGGATGATGCCGGGGCCTTTGCTCCAGGCCTGGTGGAGAATTCCCAAATCCCTCAGGAATAATTCCCTCAGCTGTCATCACCCACACACCAGGTTCCCAAAAATAAAAAAGGCTCCCAAAAATAAAAAAGCTCCCAAAAAATAAAAGGGTTCCAGCCACAAATCTCCCTCAGGGAAGAGCACGAGGATGATGCCGGGGCCTTTGCTCCAGGGATTTTATTTTGTCAGGATTGGTGGAGAATTCCCAACCCCTCAGGAATAATTCCTGCTGCTGTCATCACCCACACACCAGGTTCCAAAAAAAAAATAAAAAATAAAAAAGGTCCCCAAAAATAAAAAATAAAAAGGTTCCAGCCACAAATCTCCCTCAGGGAAGAGCACGAGGATGATGCCGGGGCCTTTGCTCCAGGGGTTTTATTTTGTCAGGATTGGTGGAGAATTCCCAAATCCCTCAGGAATAATTCCCTCAGCTGTCATCACCCACACACCAGGTTCCCAAAAATAAAAATTAAAAAGGTTCCCCAAAAAATAAAAAGGATCCAGCCACAAATCTCCCTCAGGGAAGAGCACGAGGATGATGCCGGGGCCTTTGCTCCAGGAGTTTTATTTTGTCAGGCCTGGTGGAGGATTCCCAAATCCCTCAGGAATAATTCCCTCAGCTGTCATCACCCACACACGACGTTCACAAAAATTAAAAATAAAAAAGGCTCCCCAAAAATTAAAAATAAAAAGGTTACCCAAAATAAAAAATAAAAAGGTTCCAGCCACAAATCTCCCTCAGGGAAGAGCACGAGGATGATGCCGGGGCCTTTGCTCCAGGCCTGGTGGAGAATTCCCAAATCCCTCAGGAATAATTCCCTCAGCTGTCATCACCCAAACACCAGGTTCCCAAAAATTAAAAATAAAAAAGGCTCCCAAAAATAAAAAAGCTCCCAAAAAATAAAAAGGATCCAGCCACAAATCTCCCTCAGGGAAGAGCACGAGGATGATGCCGGGGCCTTTGCTCCAGGAGTTTTATTTTGTCAGGATTGGTGGAGGATTCCCAAATCCCTCAGGAATAATTCCCTCAGCTGTCATCACCCACACACCAGGTTCCCAAAATTAAAAATAAAAAAGGCACCCAAAAATAAAAAATAAAAAGGTTCCAGCCACAAATCCTCCTCAGGGAAGAGCACGAGGATGATGCCGGGGCCTTTGCTCCAGGGGTTTTTTTGTCAGGATTGGTGGAGAATTCCCAAATCCCTCAGGAATAATTCCCTCAGCTGCCATCACCCACACACCAGGTTCACAAAAATAAAAAAGGTTCCCAAAAATAAAAATGCTCCCAAAAAATAAAAGGGTTCCAGGTACAAATCTCCCTCAGGGAAGAGCACGAGGATGCTGCAGGGGGTTTTTGCTCCACGGTTTTTTTTGTCAGGACTGGTGGAGAATTCCCAAACCCCTCAGGAATAATTCCTGCTGCTGTCATCACCCACACACCAGGTTCCCAAAAAATAAAAATAAAAAAGGCTCCCCAAAAATAAAAAATTAAAAGGTTCCAGCCACAAATCTCCCTCAGGGAAGAACACGAGGATGATGCCGGGGCCTTTGCTCCAGGGATTTTATTTTGTCAGGATTGGTGGAGAATTCCCAAATCCCTCAGGAATAATTCCTGCTGCTGTCATCACCCACACACCAGGTTCCCAAAAATTAAAAATAAAAAAGGTTCCCCAAAAAATAAAAAGGTTCCAACCACAAATCTCCCTCAGGGAAGAGCACGAGGATGCTGCAGGGGGCCTTTGCTCCAGGGTTTTTTTTGTCAGGATTGGTGGAGAATTCCCAAATCCCTCAGGAATAATTCCCTCAGCTGTCAGCACCCACACACCAGGTTCCCAAAAATTAAAAACAAAAAAGGCACCTAAAAATAAAAATAAAAAGGTTCCAGCCACAAATCTCCCTCAGGGAAGAGCACGAGGATGCTGCAGGGGCCTTTGCTCCAGGCCTGGTGGAGAATTCCCAAATCCCTCAGGAATAATTCCCTGCTGCTGTCATCACCCACACACCAGGTTCCCAAAAATTAAAAATAAAAAAGGCTCCCAAAAAATAAAAAATAAAAAGGTTCCAGCCACAAATCTCCCTCAGGGAAGAACACGAGGATGATGCCGGGGTTTTTGCTCCAGGCCTGGTGGAGAATTCCCAAATCCCTCAGGAATAATTCCCTGCTGCTGTCATCACCCACACACCAGGTTCCCAAAAATAAAAAATAAAAAATGCTCCCAAAAAATAAAAAGGTTCCAGCCACAAATCTCCCTCAGGGAAGAGCACGAGGATGATGCCGGGGGTTTTTGCTCCAGGGTTTTTTTTTTCAGGATTGGTGGAGAATTCCCAAATCCCTCAGGAATAATTCCTGCTGCTGTCATCACCCACACACCAGGTTCCCAAAAATTAAAAAGGTTCCCAAAAATTAAAAATAAAAAGGTTCCAGCCACAAATCTCCCTCAGGGAAGAACACGAGGATGATGCCGGGGGTTTTGCTCCAGGCCTGGTGGAGAATTCCCAAATCCCTCAGGAATAATTCCCTCAGCTGTCATCACCCACACACCAGGTTCCCAAAAATAAAAAATAAAAAAGGCTCCCAAAAAATAAAAAGGTTCCAGCCACAAATCTCCCTCAGGGAGGAGCACGAGGATGATGCCGGGGCCTTTGCTCCAGGGATTTTTTTGTCAGGATTGGTGGAGAATTCCCAACCCCTCAGGAATAATTCCCTGCTGCTGTCATCACCCACACACCAGGTTCCCAAAAATAAAAAATAAAAAGGTTCCAGCCACAAATCTCCCTCAGGGAAGAGCACGAGGATGCAGCAGATTGGGAAGGAAAGGGCAGGAGGACATCCCAAAATCCACCCTCATCTCCTTCCCAGAGCCATCAGAACCTCCAAGATCATCAATTCCAACCATTATCCCAGGATTTCATCAATTCCAACCATGATCCCAGGATTTCATCAATCCCAACCATGATCCCAGGATTTCATCAATCCCAACCATTATCCCAGGATTTCAGCCCGCTCTGCTCTCACAATTCCAAACTTTGAGGTTTTGAAATCCCAAATCTGCAGCTCCTGAGCTGCTCCCCCACAGCCAAGCCCAGGAAAAGGCCAGGAAAGGCTCCAGGTATTCCTGCAGGTTGGAATTCCTGCAGCCCAGAATTCCTGTAATCCTGGAATTCCTGTAATCCTGGAATTCCTGCAGCCCGGAATTCCTGTAATTCCGGAATTCCTGTAATCCAGGAATTCCTGCAGCCGGGAATTCCTGTAATCCTGGAATTCCTGCATCCCAGAATTCCTGTAATCCTGAAATTCCTGCAGCCCAGAATTCCTGCAGCCCAGAATTCCTGCAGCCTGGAATTCCTGCAGGTTGGAATTCCTGCAGCCCAGAATTCCTGTAATCCCGGAATTCCTGTAATCCTGGAATTCCTGCAGCCCAGAATTCCTGTAATCCCAGAATTCCTGCAGCCCAGAATTTCTGTAATCCCAGAATTCCTACAACCTAGAATTCCTGCAGCCTGGAATTCCTGCAGCCCATGGAATTCCTGTAATCCTGGAATTCCTGCAGCTCGGAATTCCTGCAGCCAGGTATTCCTGCAGCCTGGAATTCCTGTAATCCCAGAATTCCTACAACCTAGAATTCCTGCAGCCCGGAATTCCTGCAGCCTGGAATTCCTGTAATCCCGGAATTCCTGTAATCCCAGAATTCCTGCAGCCCAGAATTCCTGTAATCCTGGAATTCCTGTAATCCCAGAGTTCCTGCAGCCCAGAATTCCTGCAGCCCATGGAATTCCTGTAATCCCAGAATTCCTGCAGCCCATGGAATTCCTGTAATCCCAGAATTCCTGCAGCCCAGAATTCCTGCAGCCCATGGAATTCCCGTAATCCTGGAATTCCTGCAGCCCATGGAATTCCTGTAATCCCAGAATTCCTGCAGCCCAGAATTCCTGCAGCCCATGGAATTCCTGTAATCCCGGAATTCCTGCTACTTCAGGAACCCTTCCCAGCTGCCTGGGCTCACTCCAAGAAAAGTCCGAGTCCAAATTTCCACTCCATGAAATTCAATTCCCGCCCCGGGACCGCAGTGGGAACTTTGAAAGGCACACGGAGGACGTGGTGCCAAGACAGGGAAAAAAAACCGGGATAGGACGGATAAAATTCCTGGGAAAGCAGGGGATGAAGTCGCTTTCCAAACTGGAGTTCACAGGTCTGAGCTACCAGGAGCAGCAGGGAGGCAGACGAGGTGCAGGAAAAACCTTCCCTGGATTGGAATTCCTCCCTTTTCCAAGAGCAATCCAGCGGGGATGGTTTTCATTTAGATCCCATTTACCTTGGTGGGAGCCAAGGCAAATCCTGGGATTTGGGAACAGCTCCCAGATCCCTAAAAAAACCCCCAGCAGCTTTTCCATGTCTCATTTCCCTCTGCTCCATTGGGATTTCTCCTGTTCTGGCCTCTCTCCTCCACTTTACCCTTCCTAAATCCCAACTCCTGGTGATTCCTGCTGGGATTTCTTCCTTGCAGCATCCCAGGAAATTCCCCTCGGGATCCAGGATTGTTACGTAAGTGCCCCTGGCGGGAGCTCCCGGCAATTTGGGATTTTAACAGGCACCAAAACAGGAAAACATTCCCAGTTATGCAATCGGGGCCATGATTGGAACCAGAGGCGGCACCAGATCCCAAAAAAAGATTTGGGAGCAGCCAAGCGGTGTCGGAACGGCATCGCTGATCCCTCCCTCTGCAGCCCAGAATTCCCAACTTTTTTCCAGACCCAATTCCTGGGTCTGGAATTCAACCCAATTCCCTGGGATGGGGCCTCTCCTGCTGCTCATGGTCAGCAGCTGCTTCCTCATGGAGGCACCTCCAGAGTTCCTCTTCCAACCCTTCCCATCCCACCTCTGCTCCTTCCAAACCCTCCTGGAAAATCCCAACATTTTCCCAGCTCCAGGAATCATTCCTGAGGTTTCCAACCTTTCCAGTTCAGAGCAGGAACATCAGGAGCCCATGGTGAACTCATCCCATCACCTGAGTTCTCATTTCCCAAACTCCAGGGAATTCTCCCTCCAGCATTTCCACTGCTCCTTCCCTCTCCAGCCCAGAATTCCCAACTTTTCTCTGGAACTCAAATCTCTGGGATGGGGCCTCTCCTGCTGCTCTTGGTCAGCAGCTGCTTCCTCATGGAGGCACCTCCAAATTTCCTTTTCCAACCCTTCCCATCCCACCTCTGCTCCTCCCAAATCCTCCTGGAAAACCCCAACATTTTCCCAGCTCCAGGAATCATTCCTGAGGTTTCCAACCTTTCCAGCTCAGAGCAGGAACAGCTCAGGAGCCCATGGTGAACTCATCCACATCATTGTCCCAAAATCTAAGGAAAACTGAAAACTCATTTCCTAAACACCAGGGAATTCTCTCTCCGTAATTCCCACTTTTCCAGGCTGCTCCAACCTTCCCTTGGACACTTTAGGGATCCAGAGGCAGCCCCAGCTTCCCTGGAACACACTGGATATCCCAGCTGGGTATTCCCATTAGGAAAACCAAGCCTGACAACTTGAGATCCCAGAAATTTGTGGCTGATGGGAATCCCACAATGCCAGGAGAGGGCTCAGAACTCTTCCCTTTGGGATATTCCCACTGGAATATCCCAAACCTCATTTTTTAGATGGATTTTCCAGCTCCTGTTGGAACCACGGCCAGGACTGATCAGACCAAGCCCTGCAGGCAGCACATCCCCGGAATTTTTACTCCCTAAATAAAAACTGTGCTCAATATTGTGTGTGCAAACAGCAGCTGTTCCAATATCTGCCATTCCAATGTTCCCTATTCCGATTATCCCACAGCAGAACACAGAATTCCAGGGAAAAGGGTTTCTCATCCAGCTGTGCACTGCAGGATTTCAAAGGACACACAGGAGCTCTGCTCAGAGCTGGTTTCACCCCCGACCCTGCAGGTGTCACCCCTCGGTGACCACCAAATGTCACCACAACACGGAGCCCATCCCAAATTATCCCAAAAAACCCGCAGGAATCTCACAGGGAAGCAACAGCAAATGAGGAGATAATCCAAAATTATTCTTTGGGATTGGGAAATGAAGTTTGAGGGAGTTGGAATGAACAAAAGAGTGGAAAAGCTGCTCAGGTCATTGTGTGGGACAGGGAATGGTTGGGAGAATGGGAATTCTGTACAGGGAATGGGAATTCCATACAGGGAATAGGGTTAGGAGAATGGGAATTCCGTACAGGGAATGGTTGGGAGAATGGGAATTCTGTACAGGGAATGGTTGGGAGAATGGGAATTCTCTACAGGGAATGGTTGGGAGAATGGGAATTCTCTACAGGGAATGGTTGGGAGAGTGGGAATTCCGTACAGGGCATGGTTGGGAGAAGGGGAATTCTGTACAGGGAATGGGGTTGGGAGAATGGGAATTCTGTACAGGGAATGGGGTTGGGAGAATGGGAATTCCATACAGGGAATGGTTGGGAGAATGGGAATTCTGTGCAGGGAATGGTTGGGAGAAGGGGAATTCTGTACAGGGAATGGTTGGGAGAATGGGAATTCCATATGGGAATGGTTGGGAGAGTGGGAATTCCGTACAGGGAATGGGAATTCCGTACAGGGAATGGTTGGGAGAGTGGGAATTCTGTACAGGGAATGGGAATTCCGTACAGGGAATGGGGTTGGGAGAGTGGGAATTCCGTACAGGGAATGGTTGGGAGAATGGGAATTCTGTACGGGAATGGTTGGGAGAATGGGAATTCTGTACAGGGAATGGTTGGGAGAATGGGAATTCCGTACAGGGAATGGTTGGGAGAATGGGAATTCCATACAGGGAATGGTTGGGAGAATGGGAATTCTGTAGAGGGAATGGGGTTGGGAGAATGGGAATTCTGTACAGGGAATGGTTGGGAGAATGGGAATTCCATACAGGGAATGGTTGGGAGAATGGGAATTCCGTACAGGGAATGGTTGGGAGAATGGGAATTCCGTACAGGGAATGGTTGGGAGAATGGGAATTCCGTACAGGGAATGGTTGGGAGAATGGGAATTCCGTACAGGGAATGGTTGGGAGAATGGGAATTCTGTACAGGGAATGGTTGGAGAGCCGATTATTCCCAAATCATCAAATGGGATCCGTCTCCTCCAGCCACATAAACAAACTCGTTATGGTGAATCTTGAACGGAGCAAACAAAGAGTTGGCATCCAACAGAGGAGATCTTGCACAACCAAAATCCTGGTCCTGCCGCCCCTCCGAGCCCAAAAAACGGGACAAAAATGGACAGAAAAGGGACAGCAAAGGGACAGAAAAGGGACAGAAAAGGGACAGAAAATGGACAGAAAAGTGACAGCAAAGGGACAGAAAAGGGACACCAAAAGGACACCTCAGGGACACCTCAGGGACACCTCAGGGACAGCTGGGCTCAGGTGCTGCTGGATGTGCCACCAAACCCCTCCAAGGCTGGTGGTGCCACCAGAGATCCCAAACCCAACCCGAACACAACTGGAATCCCAAACAACTGGGATTGAAAACAATGGGGATTCAAAACAACGGGAACCCCAAACAACTGGAATTCAACACAACTGGAATTGAAAACAATGGGGATTCCAAACAATGGGAATTCCAAACAACTGGAATTCAACACAACTGGAATTCCAAATTCAACTGGAATCCTACACAACTGGAACGCCAAAGAATGGGAATTCCAAACAACTGGAATCCAACACAAGTGGAATTGAAAACAACGGGGATTGAAAACAACTGGAATCCCAAACAACTGGGATTCAAAACAACGGGAATTTCAAACAATGGGAATTCCAAACACAACTGGAATCCAACACAACTGGGATTGAAAACAACTGGAATCCAACACAACTGGAATTCCAAACAACGGGAATTTCAAACAATGGGAATTCCAAACAACTGGAATCCAACACAACTGGAATTCCAAACAATGGGAATTTCTAACAATGGGAATTTCAAACAACTGGAATCCAACACAACTGGAATTCCAAACAACGGGAATCCCAAACAACTGGAATCAAACACAACCAGGATTGAAAACAACTGGAATCCCAAACAACTGGGATTCAAAACAACAGAGATTCCAAACAATGGGAATTCCAAACACAACTGGAATCCAACACAACTGGAATTCCAAACAGTGGGAATTTCAAACAATGGGAATTTCAAACAACTGGAATCCAACACAACTGGAATTGAAAACAATGGGGATTCAAAACAATGGGAACCCCAAACAACTGGAATTCAACACAACTGGAATCCCAAACAACTGGAATCCTACACAACTGGAACGCCAAAGAATGGGAATTCCAAATAACTGGAATCCAACACAAGTGGAATTGAAAACAACGGGGATTGAAAACAACTGGAATCCCAAACAACTGGGATTCAAAACAACGGAGATTCCAAACAATGGGAATTCCAAACACAACTGGAATCCAACACAACTGGGATTGAAAACAACTGGAATCCAACACAACTGGAATTCCAAACAATGGGAATTCCAAATAACTAGA
Organism: Acrocephalus scirpaceus scirpaceus; assembly: GCA_910950805.1. NCBI lineage: Eukaryota > Metazoa > Chordata > Aves > Passeriformes > Sylviidae > Acrocephalus > Acrocephalus scirpaceus. The sequence goes on along the minus strand of OU383778.1, from coordinate 642,975 downwards.
ATCCAACACAACTGAAATCCAACACAACTGGAATTCCAAACAACTGGAATCCAACACAACTGGAATTCCAAACTATGGGAATTTCAAACAATGGGAATGCCAAACAACTGGAATCCAACACAACTGGAATTCAAAACAAAGGGAATTCCAAACAATGGGAATTCCAAATAAGTGGAATTCAACACAACTGGAATTGAAAACAATGGGGATTCAAAACAGTTGGAATTCCAAACAACTGGGATTCAAAACAACGGAGATTCCAAACAATGGGAATTCCAAACACAACTGGAATCCAACACAACTGGAATCCCAAACACAACTGGAATTCCAAACAATGGGAATTTCAAACAATGGGAATTCCAAACAATGGGAATTCCAAACAACTGGAATCCAACACAACTGGAATTCCAAACAATGGGAATTCCAAACAAACACAGAAACATCTGAATGCGAGTTTCTTCATCTTTCAGACCTACTGGTACACGCATGAAATTCTCTATTCACATGTAATAACTTTTTATGAGGGAAAGTTCGAAATAAATTATTTGCAATCAGAGCAATTTTGGGTGAAAATCTTTTACTTCTTAAATATTAATATTGTTCCTCTCTTCTGGAGTCAGAGTGGACCTCTTACAGAATGTGTCTAATCCATTTCCTTTTATTTCCGAATTTTATTTCCGAATTATTTCACCAAAAATATATCACTGACGAAATTCAGCATTTCAAAGGATATCCTTGCAGATATCAATCCTTAAATCGCTGAAATTTTCAAACATTTTCGTTATCAAAAACTGCAAGGGAAGAGATTAAATTTTAGGAGTTCTGACCAATCTCCCCAGCTCCGGGGGCTCCGTTTGGGGGTGATTCCTGCTCTGAGGCTCTGTTTTGGGGTGATTTTTGGGGGTGATTCCTGCTCTGAGGCTCCATTTTGGGGTGATTCCTGCTCTGAGGCTCCATTCTGGGGTGATTTTTTGGGGTGATTCCTGCTCTGAGGCTCCGTTTTGGGGTGATTTTTTGGGGTGATCCCTGCTCTGAGGCTCCATTTTGGGGTGATTTTTTGGGGTGATTCCTGCTTTGAGGCTCCGTTTTGGGGTGATTTTTTGGGGTGATTCCTGCTCTGAGGCTCCGTTTTGGGGTGATTTTTTGGGGTGATTTCTGTTTTGAGGCTCCGTTTTGGGGTGATTCCTGCTCTGAGGCTCCGTTCTGGGGTGATTCCTGCTCTGAGGCTCCGTTCTGGGGTGATTCCTGCTCCAAGGTTTCATTTTGGGGTGATTTTTTGGGGTGATTCCTGTTCTGAGGCTCTGTTTTGGGGTGATTTTTTGGGGTGATTCCTGCTCTGAGGCTCCGTTCTGGGGTGGTTCCTGCTCTGAGGCTCCATTCTGGGTTGATTTTCTGGGGTGATTCCTGCTCTGAGGCTCCGTTCTGGGGTGGTTCCTGCTCTGAGGCTCCATTCTGGGTTGATTTTCTGGGGTGATTCCTGCTCTGAGGCTCCGTTCTGGGGTGATTTTTTGGGGTGATCCCTGCTATGAGGCTCCGTTTTGGGGTGATTTTTTGGGGTGATTCCTGCTCTGAGGCTCAGATTTGGGGTGATTCCTGTTCTGAGGCTCCGTTTTGGGGTGATTCCTGTTCTGAGGCTCTGTTTTGGGGTGATTTTTTGGGTGATTCCAGCTCTGAGGCTCCCCCATGAGAAAGGGAACCCTGCGAGGTTTTTTATCTCCTCCCCCTAATGCAAACAGACTCCTGTGAGCTCTTTCACATCCCAAATTTCACCATTGCTACAACCACAAGCCTGGCAGCTTTTCCCCGGGCCTGGAAAGGGAACAAACTCCCCAATCATTTCTAAATAACCATTTCAAGAGCACAGCTTTATTTTTTTTTTGTTTTTTTTTTTTTTTCCCTTCTTTCATCCCACAAAAGGCAGAAATTTCGCTCGGGACCGCAAGCTGTCAACTTCCCAGCAAAGCCCCAAATCCCACTTAACTCCCTATTGTAAACAGTGTAGTATTGCGCTCCCACATCAATAAATAACATTCCTGAAGGAATTATTTTCTCTGTTTGATTCACATTTGTTCTGCATATGCCGCTGAGCCCAAGGTATTGGCGGCGCTCGGCTTTCAAACGGGGCCCTTCCCCGGATGAAATCCCAAATCCCAAATCCAGGATGTCATTTGTGACCCCCCCTCCCTGCCTCAAAACTCCTCCATTTTGGGATAAAAAAACCTGAAATGGCTCCAAAGTGCTTCTCAGTGGGGTTGTTGAGCTGTAGGGGCTGTCAGGGGGAGTTTGGGGTGTCCCATGGGATGTTGGACCTTCCTGGGCTGCTCCTCCCAACCTCAGGAGGAGGATTTGGGATGTTGGGGATGAGGCTGGAATGGCCCAGACCCCACCCAGACCCCAAAGGAAAGGTGGGAATTGTGTCCCTGTGGCCCTGAGGTGATTCCCCACCTGCAGAGCTGCCCCAGCTCCCGGATCCAAACTTCAGGAGGGTCTGGAGCTGCTGGAGCAAATCCAGAGGAGGCCCCGGAGCTGCTCTGGAGGCAGCTGGGAGAGCTGGGAATGTTCCCCTGGAGAAGGGAAAACTGCAGGGAATGCTCAGAGTCCCTGCAGGGGCTCCAGGAGAGCTGGAGAGGGACTGGGGCCAAGGGCTGGAGGGACAGGAGCCAGGGAATGGCTTCCACTGGGCAAGGGGAGATTGGGCTGGGATCTGGGGCAGGAATTCCTGCCTGGGCTGGAATTGCTGTGCTCCAACCAATTCCAACCAATTCCAACCATTTCCAACCAATTCCAACCAGTTCCAGCCATTTCCAACCATTCCCAACCATTCCCAACCATTCCCAACCATTCCCAACCAATTCCAACCAATTCCAACCAGTTCCAACCAATTCCAACCAATTCCAACCAGTTCCATCCAACCAATTCCAAGGGGAGATTGGGCTGGGATCTGGGGCAGGAATTCCTGCCTGGGAGAGGGGGAGGGGCTGGCACAGGGTGCCCAGAGCTGCCATGGCTGCCCCTGAGCCAATTCCAACCAGTTCCGACCAATTCCAACCAGTTCCGACCAATTCCAGCCATTTCCAACCAATTCCAGCCATTTCTAACCATTTCCAATCAGCTTTAACCAGTTCCAACCAATTCCAACCATTTCCAACCAATTCCAACCAGTTCCAACCAATTCCAATCAGCTCTAACCAATTCTAGCCAGTTCCAAGCATTTCCAAGCAGTTCCAACCTTTCCTAACCAGTTCCAACCATTTCTAACCATTTCCAACCATTTCTAACCATTTCCAACCAGCTTCAACCAGTTCCAACCAATTCCAACCAATTCCAACCATTCCTAACCAATTCCAACCAGTTCCAACCAATTCCAACCAGTTCCAACCATTTCCAACCATTCCCAACCAATTCCAACCAGTTCCAACCAATTCAGGACAAGAGAGAATGGATTTCAAGTGAAAAAAAAAGTGGATTTGAAGTGGAAATAAAAGCAGATTTAGGGTAAATATTGGGCAGGAATTCCTGCCTGGGCTGGAATTCCCAGATTTGCTGGGGCTGCCCCTGGATCCCTGGAATGTCCAAGGCCAGGTTGGATCCACCTGGGACAGTGGGAGGTGTCCCTGCCCATGGATGGGGTGACTCTGGATGAGATTTTAGGTCTCTCCCATCCCAACCATTCCCAGATTCCATGACCACAGACGGGCACAAGGAGCAAAGCAATTCCTGAGGGCTCTGAACGACTCCAGAACAAAAAGCTCCAACAAAGCACCAGGAGAGAGGGATGAAGGTGGAAAATTGGAGTGACTGGGATTGCAGACACCCAGGAATTCTCCCAAATCCCTTCCCATGGATTCCTGGATTCCTGGATTTCCATGGCAGGAGGCTGCTCTGCATTCCCACTGGTGTCTCCTCACCAAAATTTCAGGGATGATGCTCCAGACCCACCAAGATTGAGCAGAAGACTCAATCCTACAAAAAACTCCATCCCTGCCCTTTTCCCACTCGGAATTCCCAAATTTGAGCAGCTGAGGAGCCCTGACAGGGATTAACCCCACGGAAATGAGGAATCCCTGCAGGCCACGCTGCAGATCCGCCATCCCCGGGATGGGATTTGGGATTTTTTTGGGATTTTTGGGATTTGACCACTTCAACTCTCCAGGCCGGGCGTTTTTCTCGCTGCACTAACAAAGAATTCCTGGGGAAGATTTCGGAAACAGAAGGATTATTTAACCACCCACACAGGCAAAATTAACCAGTCATGGAAATTCAAGATAATAAATGCCATCATTTTTGCCTTTAACTTTCACAATTATTTTTTTTTCCCCCCCTTTAAAAGTGAATGTTTCTAATTTATGGAGAGAGAGAGAGAAAAAAAAAGAGGGGGAAGAAAGGAATAAAAAAACCCTTTCATTACTTTGTTTTTCCATGGATCAGAGCTCCCCAAATCTAAGGAATTAACAGGCTAATGTAAACACCCTCTGCTCGTGGTGCTGGAACAGATTTAGCCAGGCCTCACTGATTACCAACCCCAAACTGAGACTTTTCTGCATAAAAACAACCCCATAAAGATTTTTTTTTTAATCTAAATGAGAAAATAGGCTCCATTCTTTCCCCAAAAAAAAAATAAAAAAGCTGGAAAGGATGAGCTACACCTCTGGAAATGCCAGGGAAAGGAGATGGAATTTGAAGGGATGTGAAACTTCATCCACGGAGCTCTGGCACAATTCATTGTTGGAGCCCTGAGAACTGAAATATTCAGATTTTCTGTTTTTGAATTTTTCTGTTCCAATTTTTCTGAATCAAATTTCTGTTTTGAATTTCTGACAGGCATTGACCCCCCAAGCAAACACTGAGGCCGTGGAGAAATTAAAATGAAATAAAAATTAAAATTAAAATAATTAATATTAAATAAATTCAATCCCAAAATTAAATAATTAAACTGGAATTATGGGGGTGTAGTTATATAAAAATGTGTGATATCACAGGGTGGAAAAATCAGAATTTAAAGTTTTAAATTATAGTAATATATATATAAATAAGGTTTTAGAATTTAGTAAAATATATATATAAAGATTTTAGAATTTAGTAATATATATATATAAAGGTTTTAGAATTTAGTAAAATATATATAAAGGTTTTCGAATATAGTAATATATATATATAAAGGTTTTAGAATTTAGTAATATATATATAAAGGTTTTAGAATATAGTAAAATATATATATAAAGGTTTTAGAATACAGTAATATATATAAAGGTTTTAGAATACAGTAATATATATATAAAGGTTTTAGAATACAGTGATATATATATATAAAGGTTTTAGAATATAGTAAAATATATAAAGGTTTTAGAATACAATTATATATATATAAAGGTTTTAGAATTTAGTAATATATATATATAAAGGTTTTAGAATATAGTAATATATATATATATAATGGTTTTAGAATATAGTAAAATATATATAAAGGTTTTAGAATTTAGTAATATATATAAAGGTTTTAGAATACAGTAATATATATAAAGGTTTTAGAATACAGTAATATATATATAAAGGTTTTAGAATACTATAATATATATATAAAGGTTTTAGAATATAGTAATATATATATAAAGGTTTTAAAATATAGTAATATATATAAAGGTTTTAGAATTTAGTAATATATATATATAAAGGTTTTAGAATATAGTAATATTTATATATATAAAGGTTTTAGAATTTAGTAATATATATATAAAGGTTTTAGAATATAGTAATATATATAAAGGTTTTAGAATATAGTAATATATATATATAAAGGTTTTAGAATTTAGTAAAATATAGATATATAAAGGTTTTAGAATATAGTAATATATATATAAAGGTTTTAGAATATAGTAATATATATATAAAGGTTTTAGAATACAGTAATATATATATAACGGTTTTAGAATACAATAATATATATATAAAGGTTTTAGAATATCGTAATATATATATAAAGTTTTAGAATTTAGTAATATATATATAAAGGTTTTAAAATATAGTAATATATATATAAAGGTTTTAGAATTTAGTAATATATAGATATATAAAGGTTTTAGAATATAGTAAAATATATAAAGCAAGATGGAGGATTTAGGGCAGAGCTCAGTGCTGCTTTTTCACTTTCTTCTTCACAAAATCCCAGAATTTCTAGGTTGGAAGAACCTCCAGGATCATCGAGACTAAGAATAATACAGAATAATTTTTGTGGATAAGAATTAATAAATATTTTTCACTTTGTTAGCCTGAACTCAGTTTGTGAGACTGTAAGAATAATACAAAATAATTTTTATGGATAAGAATTAATGAATATTTTTCACTTTGTTAGCCTGAACTCACAGCTTGTGAGACTGCAAGAATAATACAGAATAATTTTTATGGATAAGAATTAATGAATATTTTTCACTTTGTTACCCAGAACTCACAGTTTGTGAGACTGTAAGAATAATGCAGAATAATTTTTGTGGATAAGAATTAATTAATATTTTTCACTTTGTTAGCTAAAACTCACAGCTTGTGAGACTGTAAGAATAATAATGAGTAATTTTTATTGATAAGAATTAATTAATATTTTTCACTTTGTTATCCTGAATTCACAGTTTGTGAGACTGTAAGAATAATACAAAATAATTTTTGTGGATAAGAATTAATAAATTTCTGATTCTGAACACAAACTGCAGCTCTCAAGCCCAAATTCACCTTATCTTTAATCCTGCCTCTAACAGAAGAAAAGAAGACAACAAATCCATAATTAACGGGGATGGGAAGTAAATAAATGAGAGATTTGGGAGCTGCTGAGGGAGTTCCTGAAGGGTTGGAGGCTCCTGGATTTTGGTGTTCAGGCCCTGAGATCCCACAGTTCTCCAGCAGCCAAGAATGAACTTGTTCCAATTATTTCCTCCAGCTCCAGCATTCCAAAGGTTCCCCTGGGATTCCCACAGGATCAGGAAGGTTGGGAAAACCCTCTGAGGTCAAGTTCTGTCCCAATAATCCCAACCCCGCTCATCCCAATCCCAAAATGCCACATCCAATTGTCCCTGAGGACACCCAGCCCTGCCTGGGGAGCTGCTCCAGGGTTTGGAGCAATTCCTGCTCAAATCCAACCCTTCCCACCAATCCTTTGGAATTCAGCCTCCCAAAAACCCCAGAGTGGCCGAATCCCCAGGGATGGAGCCCCTGGCTGCAGTGTCCATACCCCGCACCCCACAGCACAGGAGGGATCCCCCAGGACTCACTCCTGGCTTTCCTTTCCTGCTCATTCCATGGAAGTGCTGAGCAGGCAGCCGGGAATGCCCTGCCCTTCCTGGGAATTTGTGGGATTGCAGCACCCACACCACCAGTTCCTTTCCTTTCTCTCTTTTTTTTTCCTTTTTCCTTTACTTTCCTTTCTTTTTTTTTTTCCTTTTTCCTTTCCTCTTTTTTTCCTTTCTTTTTTCCTTTCCTTTTTCTTTTCCTCTTTTTTTCCTTTCCTTTTCCATTCCTTTTTCCTTTCCTTTTTCCTTTCCTTTTTCCTTTCCTTCTCTCTTTCCTCTTTTATTTCCTTTCCTTTTTTCCTTTCCTTTCCTTTTCCCATTCTTCTTTTTTTCCTTTCCTTTTTCCATTCCTCTTTTCTTTCATTTCCTTTCCTTTTTCCTTTGCTTTTTCCTTTCCTTTTTCCTTTCCATTCACCTTTCCTTTTACCTTTCCTTTCTTTTCCTTTTTCCTTTCCTTTCCCCTATCCTTTCCCCTTTCTTTTTTCCATTCCCCTTTCCTTTCCTTTCCTTTCCTTTCCTTTCCTTTCCTTTCCTTTCCTTTCCTTTCCTTTCCTTTCCTTTCCTTTCCTTTCCTTTCCTTTCCTTTCCTTTCCTTTCCTTTCCTTTCCTTTCCTTTCCTTTCCTTTCCTTTCCTTTCCTTTCCTTCCCTTCCCTTCCCTTCCCTTCCCTTCCCTTCCCTTCCCTTCCCTTCCCTTCCCTTCCCTTCCCTTCCCTTCCCTTCCCTTCCCTTCCCTTCCCTTCCCTTCCCTTCCCTTCCCTTCCCTTCCCTTCCCTTCCCTTCCCTTCCCTTCCCTTCCCTTCCCTTCCCTTCCTCCTTTCCTTCCCTTTTTCCCTTCCCTTTTTTCCTTTCCTTTCTCCTTTCCTCTCCCTCATTTTACAACAGCCAAAGGAAGATCAAAACTCCTGGATGAGACTGCAAAACAACAGGAAAAGGATCTGGATTCTCACAGACATCAGGAGAGAAGGAGAAATCACCTTTCCACCCTGGGAGGGTGTAAAATAAAATAAACAAAATAATTTTGTGCCTCTGAGCCCAAGTTCGCCTCCAACTCGACCTCTCCAGGCTCCCCAATCCCAGCCCCCTTTGCTCTGAAAGGGGAAATGATTAAAAAATGATTTTTACAAAAAAAAAAACCCAAATGGATTCAGTTTGAGGAGTCGGTGAGGGGAGCTGAGCCCTGGATCTCCCGGGGCTGGGGAATGCAGGATTGATTTTTCCTTGGATAATCCCCGCGGCTCCCGGGCCTCACTGAAGTGGTTTCCAAGAGTTAAAACCTCGGATCAGCCTGTCAAACCCAGGGAAAACTCAGGGTGAACGTTCTGCCCTTCAAACCCCAGAATTCATCTGCACACACCAAATTAATCACCAAATTAATCAAACCCCGAGCTGCTTCTCCCAACCCCTTCCTGAGGGTCCCCAACTTCCCCACAGCCCTTTCCCCGCAATGAAATCCCGAGGGAAAGGGGAATTCCGGGTGAAATCCTGATTTTCACACTCTGGGAATGTGAAAATTTCACACCTGAGGCCGGGCCAGCCCTGAGACGCGCTGGGTGTCACCAGGGCAGGAGGGCGCAGGGGTGGGACAGGAGCTCTGGGCAAGAAGGGAATCTCTGAGTGTTTGTTTTGGATCTGTGGAATCCAACGCAACCGGGATTGGAACCCAAACAACTGGAATCCCAAACAACTGGAATCCCAAACAACTGGAATTCCAAATGGGAATTCCAAGTGACTGGAATCCAACACAAGTGGAATTGAAAACAACGGGGATTGAAAACAATGGGAATTCAAAACAACTGGGATTCAAAACAACGGAGATTCCAAACAATGGGAATTCCAAACACAACTGGAATCCAACAAAACCGGGATTGAAAACAACTGGAATTCCAAAAAACTGGAATCCAGCACAACTGGAATTTAAAACAACTGGAATTCAAAACAATGGGAATTCCAAACAACTGGAATTGAAAACAACTGTAATCCAACACAATTGGAACTCCAAACAACTGGAATTCCAAGCAATGGGAATTCCAAACAATGGGAATCCAACACAACTGGAATCCAACACATCTGGAATTCCAAACAACTGGAATCCCAAACAACTCGAATTCCAAATAACTAGAGTCCAGCACAACTGGAATTCAAAACAACTGAAGTTCCAAACAACGGCAATTCCAAACAATGGGAATTCCAAACAACTGGAATTGAAAACAACTGGAATGCCAAATGGGAATTCCAAATGACTGGAATCCAACGCAACTGGGATTGAAAACAAAGGGAATTCCAAACAACTGGAATTCCAAACACAACTGGAACTCCAAACAACTGGAATTCCAAACAACTGGAAATCCAAACAACCAGAACCCAACACAACTGGAATTCAAAACAACTGGAATTCAAAACAATGGGAATTCCAAATAACTGGAATCCAACACAACTGGAACTCCAAACAACTGGAATCCCAAAAAAAGGGAATTCCAAGCAACAGGAATTGAAAACAACTGGAATTGAAAACAACTGGAATCCAACACAACTGGAACTCCAAAACACTGGAATTCCAAACAACTGGAATCCCAAACAATGGGAATTCCAAATAACTAGAATCTAACACAACTGGAATTCCAAACAATGGGAATTCAAAAAAACGGGAATTCCAAACAATGGGAATTCCAAACAACGGGAATTCCAAACAACTGGAATCCAACGCAACTGGAATTCCAAACAACTGGAATCCCAAAAAAAGGGAATTCCAAACAACTGGAATTGAAAACAACTGGAATCCAACACAACTGGGATTGAAAACAACTGGGATCCAACACAACTGGAACTCCAAACAACTGGAATTCAAAACAATGGGAATCCTAAACAACGGGAATTCCAAACACAACTGGAATCCAACACAAGTGGAATCCCAAACAACTGGAATTGAAAACAACTGGAATTCCAAACAACGGGAATTCCAAATAACTAGAATCCAACACAACGGGAATTCAAAACAACTGAAATTCCAAACAACGGCAATTCCAAACAACTGGAATTCCAAACAACTGGAATTGAAAACAACTGGAATCCAACACAACTGGAATCCCAAACAACTGGAATCCCAAACAATGGGAATTCCAAATAACTGGAATCCAATACAACTGGAATCCAACACAACTGGAATTCCAATCAACGGGAATACCTACAACGGGAATTACAAATAACTAGAATCCAACACAACCGGAATCCAACACAGCTGGAATCCCAAACAACCAGAATCCAACACAACTGGAACTCCAAACAACGGGAATCCAACACAACTGGAATTGAAAACAACTGGAATCCCAAACAACTGGAATTCCAAACAACTGGAATCCCAAAAAAATGGAATTCCTAACAACAAAGGAGCCGGGACAGCAAAAGCAGAGTCTGGACCTCAGTTATGCCCTAAACCCAGAATTCATCACCTGCCACTTCCTTTAGGATACAAACAAGGAGTTATTGGGGTATCAGGGCCAAAGAAAATCCCAAATTTGGATTTTCTCATCCAAAAATCCAAATTTTTGGATATCCAAATTTCTTATTAAGAAATTTTCCCGAATTTCTTATCCAGGGGCACAAGGATCCAAGCTGACCCCTCATGGCCACGGCAGATCCCTCACGCTCCTGCTCCAGGAAAATCAGGGAAAAAGGGATTCCCCCAGCTCCAAGGAAATTCCAGTTCCAGTTCTGCAGGCTCAGTTGGATGCCGAGATGGAAAAGGAGCTGTGGAATTCCTCACCTGCCCCATCCCTGGAAAGGGGCAGGAGAAAGGACAAAGGGACACCAGCTGTGTCCCCAAACCCATTCCAGCTGCCTGCAGGAGGATAATTCCATAAAAAACAGAGGGGAGCTCTTGGAAGAGGGAGATGGTCAGGAACCTTTCCTCAATCACCATTCATTGGGAATTCAACAGAAGTGTCCAGGGACGTCCCAAAACTTCCAAATTCCCAAAATTCCATCCTAAACTTCACCAGCACAACTTGGAGTGAGGCATTTGGGAGATGGTCAGGAACCTTCCCTGAATCACCATTCCTTGGGAATTCAACAGAAATGTCCAGGAATGTCCCCAAAATGTGGAAATTCCCAAAATTCCATCCCAAACTTCACAGGCACTGTGACCTGAATATTCCAAGGGGATCCCAGGTGGATCCAGTGTCAGTGTCCCTGAGCACAGGGAATGTTGGGGTGGCCCTCAAGGATGGGATTCACTTGGGAATTCAACAGAAGTGTCCAGGAAATCCCAAATCCCAAAATTCCATCCCAAAATTCACAGGCACAACTTGGAGTGAGGCACTTGGAGATGGTCAGGAACATTCCCTCAATCACCATTCCTTGGGAATTCAACAGAAATGTCCAGGAACGTCCCAAAACTTCAGAATTCCCAAAATTCCGTCCCAAACTTCACAGGCACAACTTGGAGTGAGACACGTGGGAGATGGTCAGGAACATTCTCTCAACCACCATTCCCTGGGGAATTCAACAGGAGTGTCCAGGAACGTCCCAGAACTTCAAAATTCCCAAAATTCCATCCCAAACTTCACAGGCACAACTTGGAGTGAGGCACTTGGAGATGGTCAGGAACCTTCCCTCAGCCACCATTCCTTGGGAATTCAACAGAAATGTCCAGGACATCCAAAATCCCAAAATTCCATCCCAAACTTCACAGGCACAACTTGGAGTAAGGCACCTGGGAGATGGTCAGGAACCTTCCCTCAATCACCATTCCCTCGGGAATTCAACAGAAATGTCCAGGAACGTCCCCAAAACTTCCAATTTCCCAAAATTCCACCCCAAACGTCAGAGGCACAACTTGGAGTGAGGCATTTGGGAGATGGTCAGGAACCTTCCCTCAGCCACCATTCCCTTGGGAATTCAACAGAAGTGTCCAGGAACGTCCCAAAACTTCCAAATTCCCAAAATTCCATCCCAAACTTCACAGGCACTGTGACCAATGCCTGAATATTCCACAGGGGTGGGAAAGATCCAAGGGGATCCCAGGTGGATCCAGTGTCAGTGTCCCTGAGCACAGGGAATGTTGGGGTGGCCCTCAAGGATGGGATTCACTTGGGAATTCAACAGAAGTGTCCAGGAACGTCCCCAAAACTTGGAAATTCCCAAAATTCCACCCCAAACTTCACCGGCACAACTTGGAGTGAGGCACATGGGAGATGGTCAGGAACCTTCCCTCAGCCACCATTCCTTGGGAATTCAATAGAAGTGCCCAGGAATGTCCCAGAACTTCAAAATTCCCAAAATTCCATCCCAAACAGGCACAACTTGGTGTAAGGCACGTGGGAGATGGTCAGGAACCTTCCCTCAACCACCATTCCCTTGGGAATTCAACAGAAATGTCCAGGAACGTCCCCAAAACTTCCAAATTCCCAAAATTCCATCCCAAACTTCACAGGCACTGCGACCAATGCCTGAATATTCCACAGGGCTGGGAAAGATCCAAGGGCATCCCAGGTGGATCCAGTGTCAGTGTCCCTGAGCACAGGGAATGCTGGGGTGGCCCTCAAGGATGGGATTCACTTGGGAATTCAGCAGAAATGTCCAGGAACGTCCCCAAAACTTTGGAATTCCCAAAATTCCATCCCAAACTTCACAGGCACAACTTGGAGTGAGGCATTTGGGAGATGGTCAGGAACATTCCCTCAATCACCATTCCCTTGGGAATTCAACAGAAATGTCCAGGAACATTCCAAAACTTCAAAATTCCCAAAATTCCATCCCAAACGGGCACAACTTGGAGTGAGGCACTTGGAGATGGTCAGGAACCTTCCCTCAGCCACCATTTCCTCGGGAATTCGACAGAAATGTCCAGGAAGGTCCCAAAACTTAAAAATTCCCAAAATTCCATCCCAAACTTCACAGAACTGTGACCAATGCCTGAATATTCCACAGGGCTGGGAAAGATCCAAAAGGATCCCAGGTGGATCCAGTGTCAGTGTCCCTGAGCACAGAGAACGTTGGGGTGGCCCTCAAGGATGGGATTCAATTCAACAGAAGTGTCCAGGAACGTCCCAAAACTTCGAAATTCCCAAAATTCCATCCCAAACTTCACAACTTGGAGGAGTCCAGGGATGAGGTGACCCAGCTGCCCCTGCTCCATCTCCCCTTGCCCAGTGGAAGCCATTCCCTGGCTCCTGTCCCTCCAGCCCTTGGCCCCAGTCCCTCTCCAGCTCTCCTGGAGCCCCTGCAGGGACTCTGAGCATTCCCTGCAGTTTTCCCTTCTCCAGGGGAACATTCCCAGCTCTCCCAGAATCCTGGGATCATTTCCACGACCTCCTCTGAACTCATTCCAACAGCTCCACATTAATTATTTTTCACTCCAAGCTCTCAGCTACCTCCAAACTCACCAGCTGGATGGCTGAGCCTGCTCCAACCTTCCAGATTTATTCCCTATTCCTGAATCCCATGGAACATCTCCTTTCCCCATCCAACTTTTCCAGTCCTCCCCGTGTGCACAGCCCACACAGCTCCCACCCCACGGAGCTCTGCAGTAGCTGCAAACCCAAACTCCCCCAGCTGCAGCTGCACGACTCCCCAATAACCCCTGGAATGGGGACATGTGGAAAAGCCTGGAAAACTCCATCCCCAGCCCTCTGTAAAGCAGCCAGGCGGGCACAGGTGGCTGATAAAAGTGAACTTTGAACAGCCAGGCTCGCAAAATTGGATTTATAAGAGGCAGCAGAGCTCGCAGCATTTTAATTGCATGTCAAACACCGGGCTCTGAGAGCTGAACCAAGCCCTGCAGGCTGGGCCAAGTGAGTCCAGAGTGGGAGAATGATGGGTTGGTTGGGATGGATGGAGATGGGAGATCCCTGGAGTCAGGGATGGGTTTGGAACATGGAATTTATTGTATGGGGTGTGGGTGAAAGGGCCCAGCTTGGAGCAGGTCTGAGAGTGAGGAGAGAGTGGAGGAGAGGAGAGGAGAGGAGAGGAGAGGAGAGGAGAGGAGAGGAGAGGAGAGGAGAGGAGAGGAGAGGAGAGGAGAGGAGAGGAGAGGAGAGGAGAGGAGAGGAGAGGAGAGGAGAGGAGAGGAGAGGAGAGGAGAGGAGAGGAGAGGAGAGGAGAAGAGAGGAGAAGAGAAGAGAAGAGAAGAGAAGAGAAGAGAAGAGAAGAGAAGAGAAGAGAAGAGAAGAGAAGAGAAGAGAAGAGAAGAGAAGAGAAGAGAAGAGAAGAGAAGAGAAGAGAAGAGAAGAGAGAAAACCCCAAAATTCCCATTCCAATCCATTAAATCTTCTATCCTGAATATTCTGATTTACACCAACCAATCCAGCACAAGATACAAACCCTACAGCATTTACACACAGCCTATAGGAATCATTACATTCCCATCCTGTGTTATATTTTAAACCCTAAAAACGACTCCTGGGACCCCTCCTGCCAAGCCAGCAGGGTCTGCTCTGACCCTTGGGCTCTTGGTGAGGAGAAGGGCATTGTTTAATCAATTAATTTAATTGTTTAATCAATTAATTTAATTATTTAACCATTGTTTTCCAATTGTTCAGTAATTAAAGCTCGGCATCTGAGACATCAAAACTTAATTTCAATTCTATTTCACTTCTATTCTATTATAATTCTATTTCTGACCCTTGGGCTCTTGGGAAGGAGAGGGGCATTGTTTAATCAATTAATTTAATTGTTTCATTAATTAATTTAATTGTTTAACCATTGTTTTCCAGTTGTTCAATAATTAAAGCTCAGCATCTGAGACATCAAAACTTAATTTCAATTCTATTTCACTATAGGTTTCATATTTAAATCTAAGCAGTCGTATTTATAAGGTTTTCCTGTTTCAGCCTCCCAAATATCAGATATTCCATGTCTGGAGCAGCTCCTATGGCCAACAAAGGGTTAAAACAGCCTCGGAGGCCAGGGGAGCTGCAAGGCAATGCCACCAACCCCGAAGGGAAGCAGGGAGGGTTTCTGCCAGCTTTGTTCCAAATAAAAGTTTATTAAAAACAGCCCCGGCCCCGACAAGGAGACGTTTACAAAGAGGCTGAACTTGTAAATAAATCAATGGAATTAATGCCCAGCAAATTCCTTTGATCCGCAGGACAGGAATTCCCTGTCCCTGCAGATCTGCTCATTAACAGCTCCGTGTGCCACTGTGGGGCTCGCCAGAGAGGCCAGAGGAAAATATTTAAAGTCACAAAGAGATCTCTGGGTGCTCCTGTGCCAGGGGATTTCTGGTCACAAAGAGATCTCATCCAGATCTTCCTGGGATTTCTGGTCACAAAGAGATCTCTGGGTTCTCCTGTGCCAATGGAATTCTGGTCACAAGGAGATCTCTGGGTTCTCCTATGCCAGTGCATTTCTGGTCACAAAAAGATCTCTGGGTTCTCCTGTGCCAATGGAATTCTGGTCACAAAGAGATCTCCAGATTCTCTTGTCCCAGGGGATTTCTGGTCACAAAGAGATCTCATCCAGATTTTCCAGTGCCAGAGGATTTCTGGGTTCTCCTGTGCTAGGGGATGTTTGGTCACAAAGAGATTTCCTGCAGCTTCTCCAGTGTCATGGCATTTATGGTCACAAAGAGATCTCCTCCATCTTTTCCAGTGCCAAGGGATTTCTGGTCACAAAGAGATCTCCAGGTTCTCCTGTGCCAGGGGATGTTTGGTTACAAGGAGATCTCCAGATCTTCCTGTGTCAGAGGATTTCTGGTCACAAAGAGATCTCCGGGTTCTCTTGTCCCATGGGATTTCTGGTAAAAAGGAGATTTCCAGATTTTCCCCTGCCATGGGATTTCTGGTCACAAAGAGATCTCTGGGTTCTCCTCTGCCAGAGGATTTCTGGTCACAAGGAGATCTCCAGTTTTTCCTGTGCCAGGGGATTTCTGGTCACAAAGAGATCTCCAGGTTCTCCTGTGCCAGGGGATGTTTGGTCACAAAGAGATCTCTGGGTTCTCTTGTGCCAATGGAATTCTGGTCACAAAGAGATCTCTGGGTTCTCCTGTGCATTTCTGCTCACAAAGAGATCTCCAGGTTCTCCTGTGCCAATGGAATTCTGGTCACAAAGAGATCTCCAGATCTTCTTGTGCCAGAGGATTTCTGGTCACAAAGAGATCTCCAGATTCTCTTGTCCCATGGGATTTCTGCTCACAAGGAGATCTCCAGCTTCTCTAATGCCAGTGGATTTCTGGTCACTAAGAGATCTCCAGGTTTTCCTGTGCCAGGGGATGTTTGGTCACAAAGAGATCTCTGGGTTCTCCTGTGCCAATGGAATTCTGGTCACAAAGAGATCTCCAGATTTTCCAGTGCCACTGGATTTCTGGTCACAAAGAGATCTCCAGGTTCTCCTGTGCCAATGGAATTCTGGTCACAAAGAGATCTCCAGATCTTCTTGTGCCAGAGGATTTCTGGTCACAAACAGATCTCCTCCAGATCTTCCTGTTCCAAGGGATTCCTGGTCACTAAGAGATCTCCTCCAGATTTTCCTGTGCCAGTGGATTTCTGTTCACAAAGAGATCTCCAGGTAATCCTATCCCAGTGCATTTCTGATCACAAAAAGATCCCCAGTTTTTCCTGTGCCAGAGGATTTCTGCTCACAAGGAGATCTCCTCCAGCGTCTCCAAAGGATTTCAGGGAAGTCCCAGAAGATGCTGACAGGGAGCAGCAGCAGCAGCAGGAGGAAGAGGAAGAGGAGGAAGAGGAGGACACTGAGGGAATTCCCCACTCAGAGGCAGGACACCAACCCTGGAGCAGAGGATGCTCCAGGAGGAAAATTCTGTTTGTTTTTAATGGGACATCCCAGGAAACCCCAAACACTCAGAGCTGCTCCCCTGGGAACTCTGACACCCAGTGCCAAACAGGAACGGCTTCCCAAGGGTTTCCCAAGGGCTCTGGGAAGCTGAAAATGTGGAAAAACCCAAACCTGGAGCAGAGGATGCTCCAAGAGGAAAATTCTGTTTGTTTTTAATGTGACAATCCCAGGAAACCCCAAACACTCAGAGCTGCTCCTAGAAATGCTCCCATCCTTGCCTGACACCCAGTGCCAAATGGGAACGGTTTTCCAAGGACTCTGGGAAGCTGAAAACATGGAAAAAATCCAACCCTGGAGCAGAGGATGCTCCAAGAGGAAAATTCTGTTTGTTTTTAACGTGACAATCCCAGGAAACCCCAAACACTCAGAGCTGCTCCCCTGGGAACTCTGACACCCATTTCAAACCAGGAACGGCTTCCCAAGGGTTTCCCAAGGGCTCTGGGAAGCTGAAAACATGGAAAAAATCCAACCCTGGAGCAGAGGATGCTCCAAGAGGAAAACTCTGTTTGTTTTTAATGTGAAAATCCCAGGAAATCCCAAACACTCAGAGCTGCTCCCCCAGAAATGTTCCCATCCCTGCCTGGCAACAATGACACCCATTTCAAACCAGGAACAGCTTTCCAACTGCTCTGGGAAGCTGAAAATGTGGAAAAACCCAACCCTGGAGCAGAGGATGCTCCAAGAGGAAAACTCTGTTTGTTTGTAATGGGACATCCCAGGAAACCCCAAACACTCAGAGCTGCTCCCCCAGAAATGTTCCCATCCTTGCCTGGGAACTCTGACACGCAGTGCAAAGCAGGAACGGCTTCCCAAGGGTTTCCAAGGGCTCTGGGAAGCTGAAAATGTGGAAAAACCCAACCCTGGAGCAGAGGATGCTCCAAGAGGAAAATTCTGTTTGTTTTTAGGGTGCAAACCAAGGGAAACCCCAAACACTCAGAGCTGTTTCCCCAGAAATGTTCCCATTCCTGCCTGACACCCAGTGCCAAATGGGAACAGTTTTCCAAGGGCTCTGGGAAGGTGAAAACATGGAAAAAAACCCAACCCTGGAGCAGAGGATGCTCCAAGAAGAAAATTCTGTTTGTTTGTGACGTGACAATCCCAGGAAACCCCAAACACTCAGAGCTGCTCCCCTGGGAACTCTGACACCCATTTCAAACCAGGAACAGCTTCCCAAGGGCTCTGGGAAGCTGAAAATGTGGAAAAACCCAACCCTGGAGCAGAGGATGCTCCAAGAGGAAAACTCTGTTTGTTTTTAATGGGGTATCCCAGGAAACCCCAAACACTCAGAGCTGCTCCCCCAGAAATGTTCCCATCCTTGCCTGACACCCAGTGCCAAATGGGAACGGTTTTCCAAGGACTCTGGGAAGCTGAAAACATGGAAAAGATCCAAACCTGGAGCAGAGGATGCTCCAAGAAGAAAATTCTGTTTGTTTGTGACGTGACAATCCCAGGAAACCCCAAACACTCAGCGCTGCTCCCCTGGGAGTGATCCCATCCCTCCCTGGGAACTCTGACACCCAGTGCCCAATGGGAACAGCCTCCCAGGGGCTCTGGGAAGGTGAGAACATGGAAAAAACCCAACCCTGGAGCAGAGGATGCTCCAAGAGGAAAATTCTGTTTGTTTTTAATGGGACATCCCAGGAAACCCCAAACACTCAGCACTGCCCCACCTGGAAATGCTCCCATCCCTGCCTGACACTCAGTGCCAAATGGGAACGGTTTTCCAAGGGCTCTGGGAAGCTGAAAACATGGAAAAACACCAACCCTGGAGCAGAGGATGCTCCAAGAGGAAAATTCTGTTTGTAATGTGACAATCCCAGGAAACCCCAAACACTCAGAGCTGCTCCCCCAGAAATGCTCCCATCCTTGCCTGACACCCAGTGCCAAATGGGAACGGTTTTCCAAGGACTCTGGGAAGCTGAAAACATGGAAAAGATCCAAACCTGGAGCAGAGGATGCTCCAAGAAGAAAATTCTGTTTGTTTGTGACGTGACAATCCCAGGAAACCCCAAACACTCAGCAATGCTCCCCTGGGAACTCTGACACCCATTTCAAACCAGGAACGGCTTCCCAAGGGTTTCCCAAGGGCTCTGGGAAACTGAAAACGTGGACTTCAAAGGTTGGAACTCGATGATCTTGGCTGGGACGTGGTGACAGAGCCACAAAATGTCACCTCATGCTCGGGGATTTCCCACACCTCATCTCCAGAGCAAAGGAAACCCCAAAATCCCAAATTTCAAAGGTTGGAACTCGATGGGGACACGGTGGCAGAGCCACAAAATGTCACCTCATGGCTCGGGGATGTCTCACACCTCATCTCCAGAGAGAAGAAAACCCCAAAATCCCAAATTTCAAAGGTTGGAACTCGATGATCTCGGCCGGGACGCGGTGACAGAGCCACAAAATGTCACCTCATGGCTTGGGGATTTCCCACACCTCACCTCCAGAGCACAGAAAACCCCAAAATCCCAAATTTCAAAGGTTGGAACTCGATGGGGACGTGGTGACAGAGCCACAAAATGTCACCTCATGCTCGGGGATGTCTCACACCTCATCTCCAGAGTAAAGAAAACCCCAAAATCCCAAATTTCAAAGGTTGGAACTGGATGATCTTGGCCGGGTCCCGGACACGGTGACAGAGCCACAAAATGTCACCTCCTGCCTCGGGGATTTCCCACTCCTCATCTCCAGAGTGAAGAAAACCCCAAAATCCCAAATTTCAAAGGTTGGAACTCGATGGGGACACGGTGACAGAGCCACAAAATGTCACCTCATGGTTTGGGGATTTCTCACTCCTCATCTCCAGAGCACAGAAAACCCCAAAATCCCAAATTTCAAAGGTTGGAACTCGATGATCTTGGCTGTGTCCAGGACGCGGTGACAGAGCCACAAAATGTCACCTCATGCTCGGGGATGTCTCACACCTCATCTCCAGAGCAAAGAAAACCCCAAAATCCCAAATTTCAAAGGTTGGAACTGGGTGATCTTGGTCAGATCCAGGATGCGGTGACAGAGCCACAAAATGTCACCTCATGGATCGGGGATTTCTCACACCTCACCTCCAGAGAGAATAAAACCCCAAAATCCCAAATTTCAAAGGTTGGAACTCGATGATCTTGGCCGGGACGCGGTGACAGAGCCACAAAATGTCACCTCATGGCTCTGGGATTTCTCACACCTCATCTCCAGAGTGAAGAAAACCCCAAAATCCCAAATTTCAAAGGTTGGAACTCGATGGGGACACAGTGACAGAGCCACAAAATGTCACCTCATGCTCGGGGATTTTTCACTCCTCATCTCCAGAGCACAGAAAACCCCAAAATCCCAAACTTTAAAGGTTGGAACTCGATGATCTTGGCTGGGACGCGGTGACAGAGCCACAAAATGTCACCTCATGGATCGGGGATTTCCCACACCTCACCTCCAGAGTGAAAAAAACCCCAAAATCCCAAATTTCAAAGGTTGGAACTCGATGGGGACACAATGACAGAGCCACAAAATGTCACCTCCTGGCTCTGGGATTTCTCACTCCCCATCTTCAGAGTGAAGAAAACCCCAAAATCCCAAATTTCAAAGGTTGGAACTCGATGATCTTGGCCAGATCCAGGACACGGTGACAGAGCCACAAAATGTCACCTCCTGGCTCGGGAATTTCCCACACCTCATCTCCAAAGAAAACCCCAAAATCCCAAATTTCAAAGGTTGGAACTCGACGGGGACACGATGACAGAGCCACAAAATGTCACCTCATGGCTCGGGGATTTCCTACACCTCACCTCCAGAGGGAAAAAAAACCCCAAAATCCCAAACTTTAAAGGTTGGAACTGGGTGATCTTGGCTGTGTCCAGGACACGGTGACAGAGCCACAAAATGTCACCTCATGCTCGGGGATTTCTCACTCCTCACCTCCAGAGAGAAGAAAACCCCAAAATCCCAAATTTCAAAGGTTGGAACTCAATGATCTTGGCCGTGTCCAGGACACGGTGACAGAGCCACAAAATGTCACCTCATGGATCAGGGATGTCTCACTCCTCACCTCCAGAGCACAGAAAACCCCAAAATCCCAAATTTCAAAGTTGGGAACTCGATGATCTTGGCCGGGACGCGGTGACAGAGCCACAAAATGTCACCTCATGGCTTGGGGATTTCTCACTCCCCATCTCCAGAGCAAAGAAAACCCCAAAATCCCAAATTTCAAAGGTGGGAACTCGATGATCTTGGCTGGGACATGGTGACAGAGCCACAAAATGTCACCTCATGCTCGGGGATTTCTCACTCCCCATCTCCAGAGCAAAGAAAACCCCAAAATCCCAAATTTCAAAGGTTGGAACTCGATGGGGACACGGTGACAGAGCCACAAAATGTCACCTCATGCTCAGGGGATTTCTCACTCCTCATCTCCAGAGAGAAGAAAATCCCAAAATCCCAAATTTCAAAGGTTGGAACTCGACGATCTTGGCCGGGACGCGGTGACAGAGCCACAAAATGTCACCTCATGCTCGGGGATTTCTCACACCTCACCTCCAGAGCACAGAAAACCCCAAAATCCCAAATTTCAAAGGTTGGAACTTGATGGGGACACGGTGGCAGAGCCACAAAATGTCACCTCATGCTTGGGGATTTCCCACACCTCATCTCCAGAGTGAAAAAAACCCCAAAATCCCAAATTTCAAAGGTTGGAACTGGATGATCTTGGCTGGGACGCGGTGACAGAGCCACAAAATGTCACCTCATGGCTTGGGGATGTCTCACACCTCATCTCCAGAGTGAAAAAAACCCCAAAATCCCAAATTTCAAAGGTTGGAACTCGATGATCTTGGCCGGATCCAGGACGCGGTGACGGGATTGGAAACTCCCAATTGGGGAGGATTTGTCTCCAAAAGTTTCCAGATCAAACAGCAGAGGCAAGATGTGCATCCCCTACCCAGAGAGAGCTGCTCAACACCCTTAAAATAACAAAATTTGGGGTCAAGATTTAATAAAAAACCAGCAGGGCCTTCCAGAGCCGGCTGGGGTTTTCATCCGGCGCGAAATAAAAAATTCTCCTCCTCGTTTTTCCTCCAGGAGTTTTTCTGAGAGGTTAAAAAGGATGGGGAGGGCAGAATTCCTGGCCAGGAGGAGAGGATGGGTGTGAAAACCTCTTAAATTTTGGAATTATTTAAATCAAAGAGCTCTGGCAGTGCCACCTCTGCCATCCAGAATTCCCTGCAGGATGGGGGTGACTTTCCCAAAATTCTGCATGTCCACGTCCCTTCCCACCTCTCCAGCCCCAAGGATGCATTTCCTCCCCTCTGAGACTTTAATATCCCAGCAGGAGCCAAGATTAAGGAATTATTCCTCAATTCGAGTGGAAAATCAAATCCCTGCTTCCCAAACGTGCCCGGGAGCAGAAATCCCCGGCCCGGGGTGGAAATCCTGCCAGAGCCACCAGAGCCACTTCCCTCCCTCCCAAGGGCTCTCCTGCCTGGAAAACTCCCAGGTTTTAATAATCAGGAGTTATTAAATGGAATTTGATTTATTAAAGCAAATCCTGGGAGTAGGGGAAGTTCAGCTCCGAGGGTGCCTCTGGAAGTCTGAGGATGTCAGGATAAAAATCCCCCAAGCTCAGGGGTGTCCAGGGATGGAATTAAACCTCTATTTTTTAATTAATTAAATTTTAAATTGATTAAACCTGAATTAAAACCTTAGAGAAACTAAAATACAAAAATCTGCACAGGGGTGCCCAGGGATGGGAAAGGTGAATTAAAACCTTAGAAAAATTAAAATACAAAAATCCACACAGGTCCAGGGATGGGAAAACTGAATTAAAACTTTAGAAAAATTAAAATACAAAAATCCGCCCAGGGATGTCCAGGGATGGAATTAAACCTTTATTTTTTAATTAATTAAATTTTAAATTAATTAAACCTGAATTAAAACCTTAGAGAAACTAAAATACAAAAATCTGCACAGGACCAGGGATGGGAAAACTGAATTAAAACCTTAGAGAAATTAAAATATAAAAATCCACACAGGCCCAGGGGTGTCCAGGGATGGAAAAGCTGAATTAAAACCTTGGAGAAACTAAAATACAAAAATCTGCACAGGTCCAGGGGTGTCCAGGGATGAGAAAACTGAATTAAAACCTTAGAGAAAATAAAATACAAAAATCCACCCAGGGGTGTCCAGGGATGGAATTAAACCTTTATTTTTTAATTAATTAAATTTTAAATTGATTAAACCTGAATTAAAACCTTAGAGAAATTAAAATACAAAAATCTGCACAGGTCCAGGGGTGTCCAGGGATGGAAAAGCTAAATTAAAACTTTAGAAAAACTAAAATATAAAAATCCACACAGGGGTGTCCAGGGATGGGAAAACTGAATTAAAACCTTAGAGAAAATAAAATACAAAAATCCACACAGACCCAGAGATGGGAAAGCTGAATTAAAACCTTAGAGAAATTAAAATATAAAAATCTGCACAGGCCCAGGGGTGTCCAGAGATGGAAAAGCTGAATTAAAATCTCAGAGAAATTAAAATACAAAAATCCACCCAGGGGTGTCCAGAGATGGAAAAGTTGAATTAAAACCTTAGAGAAATTAAAATATAAAAATCCACACAGGAGTGTCCAGGGATGGGAAAACGGAATTAAAATCTCAGAGAAACTAAAATACAAAAATCCACCCAGGGGTGTCCAGAGATGGGAAAACTGAATTAAAACCCAATTCATCCTGGATCAATCTGTCCCAATTAATCCTGGATCAACCTGTCCAATTCATCCTGGATCAACATATTCCAACTCCCTCTGGATCAACCTGTCCCACTTCCCCCTGGATACCCCTGTCCAAATTCCCAGTGGATCAGCCTGTCCCAATTCATCCTGGATTAACCTGTCCCAGTTAGTCCTGGATCAGCCTGTCCCAATTAATCCTGGATCAACCTGTCCCAGTTCATCCTGGATCAACCTGTCCCAGTTAGTCCTGGATCAACCTGTCCCAGTTAATCCTGGATCAACCTGTCCCAGTTCATCCTGGATCAGCCTGTCCCAGTTAATCCTTTATCAACCTGTCCCAGTTAGTCCTGGATCAACCTGCCCCAGTTAATCCTGGATCAACCTGTCCCAATTCATCCTGGATCAACATATTCCAACTCGCTCTGGATCAACCTGTCCCACTTCCCCCTGGATACCCCTGTCCAAATTCCCAGTGGATCAGCCTGTCCCAACTCCTCCTGGATTAACCTGTCCCAGTTAGTCCTGGATGAACCTGTCCCAATTAATCCTTTATCAACCTGTCCCAATTAATCCTGGATCAACCTATTCAAACTCCTCCTGGATCAGCCAACCCAATTCATCCTGGATCAACCTCTCCCAACTCTCCCTGGATCAACCTGTCCCAGTTAATCCCGGATCAACCTGTCCCAGTTAGTCCTGGATCAGCCTGGCCCAATTCATCCTGGATCAGCCTGTCACAATTAATCTTTTATCAACTTGTCCCAATTAATCCTGGATCAACCTGTCCCAGTTAGTCCTGGATCAGCCTGTCCCAATTCATCCTGGATCAGCCTGTCCCAGTTAATCCTGGATCAACCTGTCCAATTCATCCTGGATCAACATATTCCAACTCCCTCTGGATCAACCTGTCCCACTTCCCCCTGGATACCCCTGTCCAAATTCCCAGGGGATCAACCTGTCCCAACTCCTCCTGGATTAACCTGTCCCAATTCATCCTGGATCAGCCTGTCCCAATTCATCCTGGATCAACCTGTCACAATTAATCCTGGATCAACCTATTCCAACTCCTCCTGGACCAACCTGTCCCAGTTCATCCCAGATGAACCTGTCCCAATTAATCCTGGATCAACCTCTCCCAACTCTCCCTGGATCAACCTGTCTCAGTTAATCCCAGATCAACCTGTCCCAGTTAGTCCTGGATCAGCCTGTCCCAATTCATCCTGGATCAACATATTCCAACTCCATCTGGATCAACCTGTCCCACTTCTCCCTGGATACCCCTGTCCAAATTCCCAGTGGATCAACCTGTCCCAACTCCTCCTGGATTAACCTGTCCCAATTCATCCTGGAGCAACATGTCCCAGTTAATCCTTTATCAACCTGTCCCAACTCCTCCTGGATTAACCTGTCCCAATTCATCCCAGATGAACCTGTCCCAATTCATTCTGGATCAGCCAGCCCAGTTAATCCTGGTTCAACCTATTCCAACTCCTCCTGGATCAACTTGTCCCAATTAATCCTGGATCAGCCTGTCCTACTTAGTCCTGGATGAACCTGTCCCAATTCATCCTGAATCAGCCTATTCCAACTCCTCCTGGATCAGCCTGTCCCAGTTCAACCTATTCCAACTCCTCCTGGATCAGTCTGTCCCAGTTCATCCTGGATCAGCCTGTCCAAATTCTCACTGGATCAGCCTGTCCCAATTAAACCTGGACCAACCTGTCCCAATTCATCCTGGATCAACCTGTCCTAATTCATCTTGGATCAGCCTATTCCAACTCATCCTGGATCAGTCTGTCCTACTTAGTCCTGGATGAACCTGTCCCAATTAATCCTGGATCAGCCTGTACCGGTTAATCCTGGATCAACCTATTCAAATTCCTCCTGGATCAACCTGTCCCAATTCATTCTGGATCAACCTGTCCCAGTTAATCCTGGATCAGCCTGGCCCAGTTCACCCTGGATCAGCCTGGCCCAAATTCCTCAATTCATCCTGGATCAACCTATTTCCACCTCCTCCTGGACAAACCTGTCCCAGTTTATCCTAGATCACCCTGCCCAAATTCCCACTGGATCAGCCTGGCCCAGTTCATCCTGGATCAGCCTGGCCCAATTAATCCTGGATGAACCTGTCCCAATTAATCCTGGATCAACCTATTCCAACTCCTCCTGGATTAACCTGTCC
Source organism: Acrocephalus scirpaceus scirpaceus (assembly GCA_910950805.1). Lineage (NCBI taxonomy): Eukaryota > Metazoa > Chordata > Aves > Passeriformes > Sylviidae > Acrocephalus > Acrocephalus scirpaceus. Next base: position 617,011 of record OU383778.1, on the reverse strand, counting down.
CAGTTCCTCCTCGATCAGCCTGTCCCAGTTAATCCCGGATCAATCCATCCAAACCCCAATCCCCACGTACCCAATCCCAGCTCTGCTGCTGCATCCCAGCAATTCCCACAAACATCCCCAGCTTTTCCTGCCCCTCTGGAAGGCAGCACTGAGGATTTTGGGCTGTCCCAGCCCCACATCCAGGGCTGCCTTTGGCCAGGTTGGTTTTGCCCCCTCACTCCCAGCAGCTCCATCCCCATCCCAGCACATTCCAGCCTGGAGCGGGATAATACCGGCCAGCCCGGATCTCAGCACGTGTTAATGGATGTAATTCAGGCCTGCACAGCTCCCAACCCTATAAAACCAACAAAAAACCCCAAAAAAACCCCAAACACACAGGCAGGTTCACGGGGCCAGAGTCCAGGTGGAGTTCAAGCACGTGCAGCTCCTTTGATGCATTAACGATTTGGAATATGGAGAATTCCCTCAGGATTTCGGTCATAAAACTCAGATTGGGGAAAACCCAGCAGGGAAGGGAGAATTCCTGGTGGGAATGGTTGGATGAATCCATCCCAGGAAGGGTTGGGAGCCGCTGTCCCAATCCCAGTGATGATCATGGAATGAAACGTTCGGCCCCGCTACAAAAACCCCATTTCCTCTCCCGTCCTAGCGAGGCCTCCTCCGCTCCCGCTGGTGAAATCAAACAATTTCCAAGGAATTTATATGATCCTAATTTAAACCCAACGAGTGCAGCTGCCAATGGAGGCTCCCCCGGCTCTCCGGGCCGCCCGCCAGTTCCGCTCCTTTTCCAGAGCTGGGATCCAGGGAAAACAGCCCGGACAGCGGACTGGGAATACTGGGAGGGACGGCCCAGCCCCAGGGACCCCCACGGCAGCGGCTCCAAAGCTCCAGCTGAGCCTCCTTCCCATTCCCGGAGCTGCAGGGTGAGCGCAGCACCTTGCTCCAGCTCCAGGGTCCTTCCAGGATTGCTCCAGTTCCAGGATCGCTCCAGGATCTCTCCAGGATCGCTCCAGGTCCTGGATCATTCCAGTTCCAGGATCATTCCAGTTCCAGGATCATTCCAGTTCCAGGATGGTTCCAGGTCCAGGATCACTCCAGGTCCTGGATCATTCCAATTCCAGGATCATTCCAGTTCCAGGATCATTCCAGTTCCAGGATCATTCCAATTCCAGGATCATTCCAGTTCCAGGATCATTCCAGTTCCAGGATCATTCCAGGATGGCTCCAGTTCCAGGATGGCTCCAATTCCAGGATTGTTCCAGTTCCAGGATCATTCCAGTTCCAGGATCATTCCAGTTCCAGGATCATTCCAGTTCCAGGATCACTCCAGTTCCAGGATGGCTCCAGGTCCAGGATCACTCCAGCTCCAGGATCACTCCAGGTCCTGGATCATTCCAGTTCCAGGATCATTCCAGTTCCAGGATCATTCCAGGATGGCTCCAGTTCCAGGATTCCTCCAATTCCAGGATCGCTCCAATTCCAGGATCGCTCCAATTCCAGGATCACTCCAATTCCAGGATCACTCCAATTCCAGGATCGCTCCAATTCCAGGATTGCTCCAATTCCAGGATCATTCCAGGATCACTCCAGCTCCAGGACCACTCCAGCTCCAGGATGGCTCCAGTTCCAGGATCCCTCCAATTCCAGGATCATTCCAGTTCCAGAATCACTCTAATTCCAGGATCACTCCAATTCCAGGATAGTTCCAGTTCCAGGATCACTCCTATTCCAGGATAGTTCCAGTTCCAGGATCGCTCCACTTCCAGGATCGCTCCAGTTCCAGGATCGCTCCAGTTCCAGGATCACTCCAGTTCCAGGATCACTCCAGTTCTGGGACAGTTCCAGTTCCAGGATCACTCCAGTTCCAGGATCACTCCAGTTCCAGGATCGCTCCAGCTCCAGGATCACTCCAGGTCCTGGATCATTCCAATTTCAGGATCATTCCAGTTCCAGGATCGTTCCAGGATCCCTCCAGTTCCAGGAACACTCCAATTCCAGGATCACTCCAGTTCTAGGATAGTTCCAGTTCCAGGATCACTCCAGATCCAGGATGGCTCCAGTTCCAGGATCACTCCAGTTCCAGGATCATTCCAGGATGGCTCCAGTTCCAGGATTGCTCCAGTTCCAGAATTGTTCCAGTTCCAGGATCACTCCAGCTCCTGGATGGTTCCAGTTCCAGGATCCCTCCAAATTCCCTTTTTCCAGTGGAAGTGGCACACGGAGCTCCCCCCCATATGCACAACCCCAACTCTGCTCCCACCAAAGGTGGAGGAAAAACTTCCTAAAGTCTGCACATGGCTCCCATAAAACAGCAGGAATTTGGGATTTGGAAAAGTTGGAAGATGCAGAATTCCCTTTATCATCCATAGGAAAATTAAAGACACGGGGCTCCAGGAGAGCTGGGAATGTTCTCCTGGAGAAGGGAAAACTGCAGGGAATGCTCAGAGTCCCTGCAGGGGCTCCAGGAGAGCTGGAGAGGGACTGGGGCCAAGGGCTGGAGGGACAGGAGCCAGGGAATGGCTTCCCACTGGGCAAGGGGAGATTGGGCTGGGATCTGGGGCAGGAATTCCTGGCGGGGCTGGAATTCCCAGATTTGCTGGGGCTGCCCCTGGATCCCTGGCAGTGTCCTAGGCCAGGTTGGATCCACCTGGGACAATGGGAATTGTCCCTGCCTATGGATGGGGTGGAATGGGATGGGATTTAAGGTCAATCCCACTCAAACCATTCCAGGATTCTGGAGCTCTTTTGTTCTGGGAGAGCTGGGAATGTTCCCCTGGAGAAGGGAAAACTGCAGGGAATGCTCAGAGTCCCTGCAGGGGCTCCAGGAGAGCTGGAGAGGGACTGGGGCCAAGGGCTGGAGGGACAGGAGCCAGGGAATGGCTTCCACTGGGAAAAGAGAGATTTTTGTGGAATATTGGGCAGGAATTCCTGCCTGGGCTGGAATTCCCAGATTTGCTGGGGCTGCCCCTGGATCCCTGGAAGTCCCAGGCTGGATCCACCTGGAACAGTGGGAGCTGTCCCTGCCCATGGACGGGGTGGGATGGGATGAATTTAAGGTCCCTTCCATCCCAAACCATTCCATAATTCCATGAAAACCACGCACCAGTTGCTCCCCAGCTCTGTTCCCCACAGGATGAAGAACCAACTTCCCTCTGTTATTCCCAGGAAATTTTAGTGACTCCTCATTCCCAGCTGCTCCCACCCCTAAATTTGAGCAGGGCAGGAGCAGCCAATCCCCACCACTCTGGATTCTCCAACTGGGAATATTGGGAGGAGGAGGAGGAGGAAGGGCTGGAATTGGTGAGGAAAACACCAGGAGAAGCCACAGGATTCCCTCGGAGCCACAGGAGGGACGGGAAGAACGGGAGGAGCAGCGCTGGGAAGGGATGGGAACAAAGGCACGGAAATTTCTCCAATCAGGAGAACAAAAAGCAGCTGAAATGATGGAATTTTTTCCCAGTTTTTCACCTAAAACCCACGGATGTGGCTGGATGCCCACAGCCCTCCTGATCCATCACATCCATCAGCACGGAGCCGGAATCCTGAACACGGAACTGGGAATTACCAGACAACACCTGCACCCTGTGATGTCCCCCACAGTGATAAATATCCTTCAGGGGTTAGAAATATTAATTATTAATAAAATTATAATTAAAAATAAAGTTATTAATAGAATTATTAATTATAATAAAATTATTTGTTATAAAATATTAAATATAAGTATAGATAAATATAAATATAAAAATATATATAAATAATATAATTATATAATATATTATATAATATATTCCTGCTCCTGAATTCCAAATCCTTCCTAAAGGAACAAATTCCTGCTCCTGAATTCCAAATCCTTCCTAAAGGAACAAATTCCTGCTCCTGAATTCCAAATCCTTCCTTGGGAACAAATTCCTGCTCCTGAATTCCACCAAAACCCCAAATCCTTCCTGAGCAGGAACTTCAGAGCCTCTCTGCGCTCTGCTCCCCTGCAGGGATGAGAAGAAATCCAAATATTCCATGGGAGTGGGAAAGGCAATTCCTGATTTCTGGCACAGCCAGGAATTCTCAGTTATCACCTCACCCTTCACAGCCACTGGAAAAGGCAAGGATTTAAAGGCAGGATTTAAAATCAGTTTAAGACACAAAAATAATGGAATTGCAACACACAAACTCCATTTTTTATCCCAAAACCAAGGAATCAACCCAATGTCTCCAGGTCTCCCTGCAGCTCTATAATATGGAATTTTATATACTTTATATTATTCATTAATTTGTTAAATTAATTTAATATTTGGGTGTGTTATGTATTTAGAATTGATGGTTCCGTGTGCAGGGAAGTGGGAAATACGAGTGGGAAATGGAGTTATGGGAGTCACACCCCAAACTGCCCTTCCAGGAGTGCCAGGAATCCAAGGAAAAATCCAGCTGGGAGAAGCCAAGGAAAAATCCAGCTGGGAGAATCCAAGGAAAACTTCAGCTGGGAGAATCCAAGGAAAACTCCAGCTGGGAGAATCCAAGGAAAAATCCAGCTGGGAGAAGCCAAGGAAAAATCCAGCTGGGAGAAGCCAAGGAAAAATCCAGCTGGGAGAAGCCAAGGATCCAACAGATCCTCACTTCCCAAAGGGCTGAAATTCAGGATAAAACTCCAGGAGCAGCCAGGGAAGGAACAACCACTGCTCACCCAGGAAGGGAATTCCAAACTCAAACTCAACCAGCAACTCAATTCCAAACTCAAACTTTTCCTCAGCTTGGAGAAGCAAAACTTCCACACAACCGATGAACTTCCGACCTCTTCCCAAACCCCAGCACAGCATTCCCAGCTGGATAAAATCTGGGATTTGGAACCCCAGCATTCCCACCTGGATAAAATCTGGGATTTGGAGCCCCAGCACAGCATTCCCACCTGGATAAAATCTGGGATTTGGAACCCCAGCATTCCCACCTGGATAAAATCTGGGATTTGGAACCCCAGCATTCCCACCTGGATAAAATCTGGGATTTGGGGTTTTTTTGTACTACCACATTTGTATTTTTATTTTTATTGTTCCTAATAAAGAACTCTTATTCCCATTCACATCTCTTTCCCGTTATTCCCATTCCCAAATCTTCGCCTGAAAACCTCTTAATTTCAAAATCCCAATAATTCAGATCCTCCATTCCAAGGGAATCCCCAGCTTTCCCTGGATTCAGTCTGGGATTTGGAACCTCAGCCCAGCATTCCCACCTGGATAGAATCTGGGATTTGGGGTTTTTTTGTACTACCACATTTGTATTTTTATTTTTATTATTCCTAATAAAGAACCGTTATTCCCATTCCCACACCTTTCCCGTTATTCCCATTCCCATCTCTTCACCTGAAACCCCCTTAATTCCAAAATCCCGATAATTCAGATCCTCCATTCCCAGGGAATCCCCAGCTTTCCCTGGATTTCAGTCTGGGATTTGGAACCCCAGCCCAGCATTCCCACCTGGATAAAATCTGGGATTTGGAACCCCAGCCCAGCATTCCCACCTGGATAAAATCTGGGATTTGGAGCCCCAGGCCAGCATTCCCACCTGGATAAAATCTGGGATTTGGGGTTTTTTTGTACTACCACATTTGTATTTTTATTTTTATTATTCCTAATAAAGAACTCTTATTCCCATTCCCATCTCTTTCCTGTTATTCCCATTCCCAAATCTTCACCTGAAACCCCCTTAATTTCAAAATCCTGATAATTCAGATCCTCCATTCCCAGGGAATCCCCAGCTTTCCCTGGATTTCAGTCTGGGATTTGGAACCCCAGCATTCCCACCTGGATAAAATCTGGGATTTGGAACCTCAGCATTCCCACCTGGATAAAATCTGGGATTTGGGACCCCAGCATTCCCACCTGGATAAAATCTGGGATTTGGAACCCCAGCTCAGCATTCCCACCTGGATAAAATCTGGGATTTGGGGTTTTTTTGTACTACCACATTTGTATTTTTATTTTTGTTATTCCTAATAAAGAACTCTTATTCCTATTCCCACATCTTTCCTGTTATTCCCATTCCCAAATCTTTCCCGTTATTCCCATTCCCAAATCTTCACCTGAAACCCCCTTAATTCCAAAATCCCGATAATTCAGATCCTCCATTCCCAGGGAATCCCCAGCTTTCCCTGGATTTCAGCCTTTCCAAAGACGCCCAACTCAACTCAACGCGCCGCGCCGACTTGGAGAACCAAAACTTCCACACAACGACCGAACGAACCTCTGACCTCTTCCCAACAAAACCCTGGATAATTCCCAAGGAATTCCCAAAAAACCCCACCTGTTTCATGGCGGTCTCTCCGATCCTGTCCGAGTGCTTGCGGATGCTCTCCAGGAAGTCCTTGAGGTCGGCCATGGAGCGCTCCCGGATCTCGGCGCGCAGGCGCGGGATGTTCTCCACCATCACCTGGCAGAAGCGGTAGTGGCTCACCTGGGGCAGGAACGTTTGCTCCAGGTGCTCCAGGGTCTTCAGGGCCGGGTAGTGCCTGGGGGGAGCAGGAGGAGAAGGATTTAATTCCAGTTTTAGGGGTTTGGTCATTATTTTTAGGAGGAAAAAATAAAAAAAAATTGCTTTGTTATCTCTAAGTGTGGTAGAACTCACAGTCTGCAGGAGCGGGATTTAATTCCACTTTTAAGGATTTTAGTAATTCTTTTTAGGAGGGAGAAATAAAAAAATTTTCCTTCGTTATCTGTAAGTGTGGTAGAACTCACAGACTGCAGGAGTGGGATTTGATTCCAGTTTTAAGGGTTTTAGTAATTCTTTTAGGAGGGAGAAATTAAAAAAAAAATTTCTTTGTTATCTCTAAGTGTGGTAGAACTCACAGTCTGCAGGAGGAGTGGGATTTAATTCAAATTTTAAGGGTTTAATCATTATTTTTAGGGTTTAGGTGCTATTTTTTATTTGCTTTGTTATCTAGAAGTGTGGTAGAACTGTCAGTCTGCAGGAGTGGGATTTAATTCCAGTTTTAAGGGGTTTAATCATTATTTTTAGGAGGGAGAAATAAAAAAAAATTCTTTTTTTTTGCTTTGTTATCTACAAGTGTGGTAGAAGTCACACTCTGCAGGAGCAGGATTTAATTCCAGTTTTAAGGGGTTTAGTAATTCTTTTTAGGAGGGAAAAATAAAAAAAAATTACTTTGTTATCTCTAAGTGTGGTAGAACTCCCAGTCTGCAGGAGCAGGATTTAATTTCAGTTTTAAGGGGTTTAATCATTATTTTTAGGAGGGAGAAATAGGAATTTTTTTTCCTTTGTTATCTCTAAGTGTGGTAGAACTCAGAGTCTGCAGGAGGAGTGGGATTTAATTCCAGTTTTTAGGATTTTAGTAATTCTTTTTAGGAGGGAGAAATTTATTTTTTTATTATTTTTTTATTTCCTTTGTTATCTGTAAGTGTGATAGAACTCACACTCTGCAGGAGCGGGATTTAATTCCAGTTTTAAGGGGTTTAGTCATTATTTTTAGGAAGGAGAAATAGGAATTTTTTTTACTTTGTTATCTAGAAGTGTGGTAGAACTCACAGTCTGCAGGAGTGGGATTTGATTCCAATTTTTAGGAATTTAATCAATATTTTTAGGGTTTAGGTGCTATTTTTTATTTCCTTTGTTATCTCTAAGTGAGGTAGAACTCCCAGTCTGCAGGAGTGGGATTTAATTCCAGTTTTAAGGGTTTGGTCATTATTTTTAGGAGGGAGAAATTTTTTTTTAAATTTATTTATTTTTATTTATTTTTTTCCTTTGTTATCCCTAAGTGTGGTAGAACTCACACTCTGCAGGAGTGGGGTTTAATTCAAATTTTAAGGGTTTAGTCATTATTTTTAGGAGGGAGAAATTTATTTTTTTATTATTTTTTATTTATTTTTATTTTTTTATTTACTTTGTTATCTGTAAGTGTGGTAGAACTCACAGACTGGAGGAGCAGGATTTAATTCCAGTTTTAAGGGTTTAATCATTATTTTTAGTAGGGAGAAATAGGAATTTTTTTTTTATTTTGTTATCTTTAAATGTAGTAGAACTCACAGTTCTACCAGTTTAAAGGGGTTTAGTCATTATTTTTAGGAGGGAGAAATTAAAAAACAAAAATTTCCTTTGTTATCTCTAAGTGTGGTAGAACTCACAGACTGCAGGAGTGGGGTTTAATTCCAGTTTTTAGGGTTTAGTCATTCTTTTTAGGAGGGAGAAATAAAATAATTTTTTTTTGCTTCGTTATCTGTAAGTGTGGTAGAACTCACACTCTGCAGGAGTGGGATTTGATTCCATTTTTAAGGGTTTAGTCATTATTTTTAGGGTTTAGGTGCTATTTTTTATTTCCTTTGTTATCTGTAGGTGTGATAGAACTCACAGTCTGCAGGAGTGGGATTTAATTCCAGTTTTAGGGGTTTAGTCATTATTTTTAGGATGGAGAAATAAATTATTTAGGATATATTATGAATACTACACATGAAATATTCTATATTGTACAACCAAATAATCAGATTTATGATCAGCATCCCAGATTTCCATCCCTCAGAATCCCAGATTTCCACCCCTCACATCCCGGATTTCCATCCCTCACATCCCAGATTTCCATCCCTCACATCCCAGAGATTAATATTAATAAATCTCTCAGATTGGATTAATCTTTATCTGAGAAATTAAGATTAATCGAATCTCTCAGATTGAATTAATCTTTATCTGAGAAATAATTAAATCTCTCTGATTGTATTAATCTTTATCTGAGAAATTAATAGATCTCTCAGATTGGATTAATCTTTATCTAAAGGTTAAAATTAATAAATCAGATTGGATTAATCTTTAGCTGAGAGATTAAGATTAATAAATCAGATTGCATTAATCTTTATCTGAGAAATTAATAAATCTCTTAGATTGGATTAATCTTTATCTGAAAGATTTAGATTAATAAATCAGATTGGATTAATCTTTATCTGACAAATTAAGATTAAGAAATCTCCCAGACTGGATTAATCTTCACCTGAGAAATTAATATCAATAAATCAGATTGGATTAATCTTTATCTGAGAAATTAAGATTAATAAATCTCTCAAATTGGATTAATCTTTATCTGAGAGATTAAGATTAATAATCAGATTGGATTAATCTTTATCTGAGAAATTAATAAATCTCTCAGATTGAATTGATCTTTATTTGAGAGATTAAGATTAATAAATCAGATTGGATTAATCTTTATCTGAGAAATTAAGATTAATAAATCTCTCAAATTGGATTAATCTTTATCTGATATAATTAATAATAAATCTCTCAGATTGGATTAATCCTTTATCTGAGAAATTAAGATTAAAAAATCTCTCAGATTAATATTAATAAATCTCTCAGATTGGATTAATCTTTATCTGAGAAATTAAGATTAATAAATCTCAGATTGGATTAATCTTTATTTGAGAGATTAAGAATAATAAATCAGATTGATTAATAATTATCTGAGAGATTAAGATTAATAAATCAGACTGGATTAATAATTATCTGAGAGATTAAGATTAATAAATCAGATTGGATTAATCTTTATCTGATAGAATAAGGTTAATAAACCTCTCAGATTGGATTGATCTTTATCTGAGAGATTAAAATTAATAAATCTCTCAAATTGGATTAATCTTTTTTTGAGAAATTAAGATTTATTGATCTCTCAGATTGGATTAATAATTATCTGAGAAATTAAGATTAATAAATGTCTCAGATTGGATTAATCCTTATTTTACAGATTAAGATTCTTAAATCAGATTGGATTAATCTATATCTGACAGATTAAAATTAATAAATCCCTCAGATTGGATTAATATTTATCTGAGAAATTAAAATTAATAAATCAATCAGATTGAATTAATCTTTATCTGAGAGATTAAGATTAATAAATCTCTCAGATTGGATTGATCTTTATCTGATAGATTAATATTAATAAATCTCTCAGATTAATATTAATAAATCTCTCAGATTAATATTAATAAATCTCTCAGATTGGATTAATCTTTATTTGAAAGATTAAGATTAATAAATCTCTCAGATTGGATTAATACTTATCTGAGAGATTAAGATTAATAAATCAGATTGGATTAATCTTTATCTGAGAAATTAAGATTAATAAATCAGATTGGATTAATCTTTATCTGAGAAATTAATAAATCAGATTGGATTAATCTTTATCAGAGAGATTAAGATTAATAAACCTCTCAGATTGGATCAATCTTTATCTGAGAAATTAATAAATCGCTCAGATTGGATTAATCTTTATTTTACAGATTAAGATTAGTAAATCAGATTGGATTAATCTATATCTGACGGATTAAAATTAATAAATCCCTCAGATTGGATTAATATTTATCTGAGAAATTAAGATTAATAAATCTCTCCAATTGGATAAATCTTTATCTGAGAGATTAAGATTAATAAATCAGATTGGATTAATCGTTATCTGAGAGATTAAGATTAATAAATCTCTCAGATTGGATTAATCTTTATCTGATAGATTAATATTAATAAATCTCTCAGATTAATATTAATAAATCTCTCAGATTGGATTAATCTTTATTTGAAAGATTAAGATTAATAAATCTCTCAGATTGGATTAATCTTTATCTGAGAGATTAAGATTAATAAATCAGATTGGATTAATCTTTATCTGAGAAATGAGGATTAATAAATCTCTCAGATTGGATTAATAATTATCTGAGAGATTAAGATTAATAAATCAGATTGGATTTATCTTTATCTGAGAAATTAATAAATCTCTCAGATCGAATTGATCTTTATCTGAGAGATTAATAAATCTCTCAGACTGGATTAATCTTTATCTGAGAAATTAAGATTAATAAATCAGATTGGATTAATCTTTATCTGATATTAATAATAATAAATCTCTCAGATTGGATTAATCCTTTATCTGAGACATTAAGATTAATAAATCTCCCAGACTGGATTAATCTTCACCTGAGAAATTAATATCAATAAATCAGATTGGATTAATCTTTATCTGAGAGATTAAGATTAATAAATCTCTCAGATTGAATTAATCTTTATCTGAGAAATTAATAAATCTCTCAGATTGGATTAATCTTTATTTGAGAGATTAAGATTAATAAATCAGATTGGATTGATCTTTATCTGAGAAATTAATAAATCTCTTAGATTGGATTAATCTTTATCTGAGAGATTAAAATTACTAAATCTCTCAGATTGGATTACTCTTTATCTGAGATATTAACATTAATAAATCTCTCAGATTGGATTACTCTTTATCTGAGAAATTAAGATTAATAAATCAGATTGGATTAATCTTTATCTGAGAAACTAAGATTAATAAATCAGATTGGATTGATCTTTATCTGAGAGATTAAAATTAATAAATCTCTCAAATTGGATTAATCTTTTTTTGAGAAATTAATATTAATAAATCTCTCAGATTGGATTAATATTTATCTGAGAGATTAAGATTAATAAATCAGATTGGATTAATAATTATCTGACAGATTAAAATTAATAAATCTCTCAGATTGGATTAATCTTTATCTGAGATTAATAATAATAAATCCCTCAGATTGGATTAATAATTATCTGAGAGATTTAGATTAATAAATCAGATTGGATTAATCTTTATCTGAGAAATTAAGATTAATAAATCAGATTGGATTAATCTTTATCTGAGATTAATAATAATAAATATCTCAAATTGGATTAATCTTTATTTGAGAGATTAAAATTAATAAATCAGATTGGATTAATCTTTATCTGAGAAATTAAGATTAATAAATCTCTCAAATTGGATTAATCTTTATCTGAGAGATTAAGATTAATAAATCAGATTGGATTAATCTTTATCTGAGAAATGAGGATTAATAAATCTCTCAGATTGGATTAATAATTATCTGAGAGATTAAGATTAATAAATCAGATTGGATTAATCTTTATCTGAAAGATTTATTAATCTTAATAAATTATTTAAGATTTATTAATCTTAATCTCTCAGACTGGATTAAGATTTGGTGTTCATGGAATAAAATTCAGGTGCACAGGGCTGAGGTTCCATAAAAAACCAAGGATCATCCACCCTAATTCCCAAAATCCACCCCAGTTCTCAGCTCCACCACAGGGAGGAAAAATCAGGAATTTTTTCCTGAAATCAGCAGCCAAAATCCAGGAAATTGAAGCAGATCTCCTTGGGTTATCCCAACAATTCCTGGGATGTTCCCATGAAATCCCAGCTGGTCCCAGATTTACCTCTTGGATTTCATCTGCTCCCGGAGTTTGCTGTACATCTCCAGCACTGGGGAGAGAGGGAAACACATCTGAGATGGAAAACTGGGAATGGGAACAGATCCAAGGGGAGGGAAAATGGGAATGGGAACAGATCCAAAGGGAGGGAAAATGGGAATGGGAACAGATCCAAGGGGAGGGAAAATGGGAATGCAGGAAAAGAGATAAAAAAAGGGAAAAAATGGGAATGGGAACAGATCCAAGGGGAGGGAAAATGGGAATGCAGGAAAAGAGGTCAAAAAAGGGAAAAAAATGGGAATGCAGGAAAAGAGATCAAAAAAGGAAGGGAAAAAAATTGGGAATTCAAGCAAAGAGCTCCAGAAAGGGAAAAATTGGGAATTCAGGCAAAAAGGTACAAAGGGGAAGGGAAAAACAATTGGGAATTCAAGCAAAGAGCTCCAGAAAGGAAGGAAAAATTGGGAATTCAGGCAAAGAGCTTCAAAAGGGAAAAAAATGGGAATGCAGGCAAAGAGCTCCAGAAAAAAAAAAGCAAAAAAAATTGGGAATTCAAGTAAAGAGCTCCAAAAAAGGAAGGGAAAAAAATTGGGAATTCAAGCAAAGAGCTCCAGAAAGGAAGCCAAAAAAAAAATTGGGAATTCAGGCACAGAACTCCAAAGAGGAAGCAAAAAAAGTTGGGAGTTCAAGGAAAGAGCTCCAGAAACAAAAAAAAATTGGGAATTCAGGCAAAGAGCTCCAGAAAGGAAGGAAAGAAATTGGGAATTCAAGCAAAGAACTTCAGAAACACACAAAAAAATGGGAATTCAAGGCAGGAGGTCCAGAAAGGAAGGGGAAAAAGTTTGGGAATTCAAGCTGAGAGCTCCAGAAACAAAAAAAAAATTGGGAATTCAAGCAAAGAGCTCCAAAGAGGGAAAAAATTGGGGAATTCAAGCAAAGAGCTCCAGAAATGAAGCAAAAAAAAATTGGGAATTCAGGCACAGAGCTCCAAAGAGGAAGGAAAAAAAGTTGGGAGTTCAAGGAAAAAGCTCGAGAAAGGAAGGGGAAAAAAATTGGGAATTCAAGGAAAGAGCTCCAGAAACAAAGCAAAAAAAAATTGGGAATTCAGGCAAAAAGGTACAAAGGGGAAGGGAAAAACAATTGGGAATTTGAGCAAAGAGCTCCAGAAAGGAAGGAAAAATTGGGAATTCCAGCAAAGAGCTCCAAAGAGGGAAAAAAATCGGAATTTGAGCAAAGAGCTCCAGAAATTAAGGAAAAAAAATTGGGAATTTAAGCAAAGAGCTCCAAAAAAGAAGAAGTAATAACTGGATATTCAAGCAAAGAATTCCAAAATGGAAGGAAAAAAATTGGGAATTCAAGCAAAGAGCTCTGGAAACAAAGGAAAAAAATTGGGAACTCAGGCAAAGAGCTCCAAGGAGGAAGGAAAAAATTGGGAATTCAAGCAAAGAGCTCAAAAAAGGAAGGGAAAAAATGGGAATTCAGGCAAGGAGCTCAAAAAAGGAGGGAAAAGAACTGGGAATTCAGGCAAAGAGCTCCAAAAAGGGAAAAAAATGGGAATTCAAGCAAAGAGGTCCAAAAAAGGGAAAAAACTGGGAATTCAGGCAAAGAGGTCCAAAAAAGGAAGGGAAAAAAATTGGGAATGCAGGCAAAGAGCTCCAAAAAGGGAAAAAAAATGGGAATGCAGGCAAAGAGCTCCAAAAAGGAAGGAAAAAAAATTGGGAATTCAAGTAATGAGCTCCAAAAAAGGAAGGGAAAAAATTTGGGAGTTCAAGCAAAGAGCTCCAGAAAAACAAAGCAAAAAAAAAAAAATTGGGAATTCAAGCAAAGAGATCCAAAGAGGAAGGAAAAAAAGTTGGGAGTTCAAGGAAAAAGCTGCAGAAAGGAAGGGGAAAAAAATTGGGAATTCAAGCAAAGAGCTCCAAAAACAAAGCAAAAAAAAATTGGGAATTCAGGCAAAAAGGTACAAAGGGGAAGGGAAAAACAATTGGGAATTCAAGCAAAGAGCTCCAAAAAGGGAAAAAATTGGGAATTCAGGCAAAGAGCTGCAGAAACAAAGGGAAACAAATTGGGAATTCAAACCAAAAGCTCCAGAAATTAAGGAAAAAATTTAGGAATTCAGACAAAGAGCTCCAGAAACAAAAAAAAAAAAATTGGGAATTCAAGCAAAGAGCTCCAAAGAGGAAGGAAAAAAAGCTGGGAATTTGAGCAAAGAGCACCAAAAAAAATGAAAAAAAAATTGGGAATTCAAGCAAAGAGCTCCAATGAGGAAGGAAAAAAAATGGGAATTCAAGGAAAGAGCTCAAAAAAGGAAGGAAAAAAATTGGGAATTGAAGCAAAGAGCTCCAAAAAGGAAGGAAAAAAATTTGGAATTGAAGCAAAGAGCTCCAAAAAGGAAGGAAAAAATTGGGAATTGAAGCAAAGAGCTCCAAAAAGGAATGGAAAACTTGGGAATTGAGGTCAGGATCTGCAAGGCTGAGGACCAGGGCTCTCACCGGGCAGGCACAGGGTCAGTTTATCCACCGTGGCCGAGATGTTCCTCTGCTGCAGCCGGCACTGCCTCAGCTCCTCCATGGCCAGGAGCAGCTGGAAAAGTGGGAAAAGTTCCTTCAGGATCAGCAAATAAACAAACAAACAGCCCTGGGTGCTGCTGGAGCCCTGGGCACCGAGAATTTCCCAAAGCTGACAGGGATTTCTCAGGGCTGAGGCTCCAGGAGAAATCTTTGGGATGTGGAAAAGGGAAAACCAAGGATGCAAGGCCAGGTTGGACAGGGAATTCTCACATCCCAAAGTTCATAGGGATTATTCACAGTTCAGACTCCAGGAGAAAACCTGGGGATGTGGAAAAGGGAAAAGCAAGGATACAAGGAAGGAATTCTCATATCCCAAAGTTAACAGGGATTTCTCAGGGCTGAGGCTCCAGGAGAAAACCTGGGGATCAGGACAAGGGAAAAATGAGGATACAAGGTCAGGCTGGAAAGGGAATTCTCACATCCCAAAGTTTACAGGGATTATTCAGTGTTCAGACTCCAAAAGAAAACCCTGGAGATGTGTAAAAGGGGAAAACAGGGATACACAGCTAGGATGGAAAGGGAATTCTCAGATCCCAAAGCTGACAGGGATTTTTCAGTGCTCAGACTCCAGGAGAAATCCTGGGATGTGGAAAAGGGAAAAACGAGGATACAAGGCCAGGCTGGAAAGGGAATTCTCAGATCCCAAAGTTAACAGGGATTTTTCAGAGTTCAGGTTCCAGGAGAAATCATGAGGATGTGGAAAAGGGAAAAACAAGGACACAAGGCCAGGTTGGACAGGGAATTCTCACATCCCAAAGTTCATAGGGATTTCTCAGTGCTGAGGCTCCAGGAGAAATCTTTGGGATGTGGAAAAGTGAAAAACAGGGATACAAGGCCAGGCTGGACAGGGAATTCTCACATCCCAAAGCTGACAGGGATTATTCAGTGTTCAGACTCCAGGAGAAATCCTGGGGATGTGGAAAAGGGAAAACAGGGATACAAGGCCAGGTTGGAAAGGGAATTCTCCTCATCGCAAAGTTAACAGGGATTATTCAGTGCTCAGATCCCAGGACAAAACCTGGGGATCAGGACAAGGGAAAAATGAGGACACAAGGCCAGGTTGGACAGGGAATTTTCCTCATCCCAAGCTAAAATGGATTTCTCAGTGCTGAGGCTCCAGGAGAAATCTTTGGGATGTGGAAAAGTGAAAAACAGGGATACAAGGCCAGGCTGGGAAGGGAATTCTCACATCCCAAAGTTTACAGGAATTGTTCAGTGTTCACACTCCAGGAGAAATCCTGGGGATGTGGAAAAGGGGAAAATAGGGATACAAGGCCAGGCTGGACAGGGAATTCTCACATCCCAAAGTTTAAATGGATTTCTCAGTGCTGAGGCTCCAGGAGAAATCTTTGGGATGTGGAAAAGGGGAAAACAGGGATACAAGGCCAGGTTGGAAAGGGAATTCTCAGATCCCAAAGTTAACAGGGATTTCTCAGTGCTCAGACTCCAGGAGAAATCTTGGGATGTGGAAAAGGGAAAACCAAGGACACAAGGCCAGGTTGGACAGGGAATTCTCCTCATCGCAAAGTTAACAGGGATTATTCAGTGCTCAGATCCCAGGACAAAACCTGGGGATTAGGACAAGGGAAAAATGAGGATACAAAGCCAGGCTGGACAGGGAATTTTCCTCATCCCAAGCTAAAATGGATTTCTCAGGGCTGAGGCTCCAGGAGAAAATCCTGGGGATGTGGAAAAGGGAAAACCAAGGATACAAGGAAGGAATTCTCACATCCCAAAGTTAACAGGGATTTCTCAGTGCTGAGGCTCCAGGAGAAATCTTTGGGATGTGGAAAAGGGAAAAATGAGGACACAAGGCCAGGCTGGGAAGGGAATTCTCAGATCCCAAAGCCGACAGGGATTTTTCAGAGTTCAGGTTCCAGGAGAAATCCTGGGATGTGGAAAAGGGAAAAATGAGGACACAAGGCCAGGCTGGACAGGGAATTTTCCTCATCCCAAAGTTAAAATGGATTTCTCAGGGCTGAAGCTCCAGGAGAAATCTTTGGGATGTGGAAAAGGGGAAAATAGGGATACAATGCCAGGCTGGACAGGGAATTCTCACATTCCAAAGACAACAGGGATTTCTCAGTGCTCAGACTCCAGGAGAAATCCTGGGGATGTGGAAAAGGGAAAAATGAGGACACAAGGCCAGGCTGGACAGGGAATTCTCACATCCCAAAGTTTAAATGGATTTCTCAGTGCTGAGGCTCCAGGAGAAATCTTTGGGATGTGGAAAAGGGGAAAACAGGGATACAAGGCCCTGGCCAGGTTGGACAGGGAATTCTCACATTCCAAAGACAACAGGGATTTCTCAGGGCTGAGGCTCCAGGAGAAATCCTGGGGATGTGGAAAAGGGAAAAATGAGGACACAAGGCCAGGCTGGAAAGGGAATTCTCACATCCCAAAGTTTAAATGGATTTCTCAGTGCTGAGGCTCCAGGAGAAATCTTTGGGATGTGGAAAAGGGAAAACAGGGATACGAGAAAGGAATTCTCACATCCCAAAGCTGACAGGGATTTCTCAGGGCTCAGACTCCAGGAGAAAATCCTGGGGATGTGGAAAAGGGAAAACCAAGGATACAAGGAAGGAATTCTCACATCCCAAAGTTAACAGGGATTTCTCAGGGCTGAGGCTCCAGGAGAAATCTTTGGGATGTGGAAAAGGGAAAAACATGGATACAAGGCCAGGTTGGAAAGGGAATTCTCACATCCCAAAGCTGACAGGGATTTTTCAGAGTTCAGGTTCCAGGAGAAAATCCTGGGATGTGAAAAAGGGCAAAACAAGGATACAAAGAAGAAATTCACAAATGTCAAAGCCAACAGGGATTTCTCAGGGCTGAGGCTCCAGGAAAAAATCCTGGGGATGTGGACAAGGGAAAAATGAGGACACAAGGCCAGGTTGGACAGGGAATTCTCAGATCCCAAAGCCAACAGGGATTTCTCAGGATTGAGGCTCCAGGAGAAAAGCTCCAGGAGATGTGGACAAGGGAAAACAGGGACACAAGGCCAGGCTGGACAGGGAATCCTCCATCCCATCCCATCCCATCCCATCCCATCCCATCCCATCCATCCCATCCCATCCCATCCCATCCCATCCCATCCCATCCCATCCCTCCCATCCCATCAATCCCATCCCATCCCATCCCATCCCATCCCATCCCATCCCATCCCATCCATCCCATCCATCCATCCCATCCCATCCATCCCATCCCATCCATCCCATCCCATCCCATGGATCCCATCCATCCCATCCCATGGATCCCATCCCATCCCATCCCATCCCATCCCATCCCATCCCATCCCATCCCATCCCATCCCATCCCATCCCATCCCATCCCATCCCATCCCATCCCATCCCATCCATCCCATCCATCCCATCCCATCCCATCCCATCCCATCCCATCCCATCCCATCCCATCCCATCCCATCCCATCCCATCCATCCCATCCATCCCATCCATCCCATCCCATGGATCCCATCCCATCCCATCCCATCCCTCACCTCCTTCCCTTCGTTCTGCAGTTTGCGGTTGGTGTCGGTCACTTGGTTCTGAGCGTGGGGAGAAACACAAACACATCCTGTAAATCAGGGCCAAAACAACCCAAAACCACCCAAAACCACCCAAAACAACCCAAAACGACCCAAAATGACCCAAAAAAACCCAAAACAACCCAAAACAACCCAAAATGACCCAGAACAAACCAAAACAACCCAAAACAACCCAAAATAACCCAAAACAAACCAAAACAACCCAAAACAAACCAAAAACAAACCAAAACAACACAAAACAAACCAAAACAACCCAAAACAACCCAAAACGCTGCTGCGTTCCTGCCCCGGTTTAGGAACAAATTCCCAAAGTTCTGCTTGTTCTGGGAGCAGAACCTTCCCCAGAGCTTGGAAAGCACCACGAGCTGGGAGATGGAGCCCTCAAAGCACTTCCAGGAGTGGGAGATCTCACAAATCCACCCAAGAGCTCTGGAAAAATCATGGAAATTAGGAATTTTTATGGAATTTCACCCCAGGGAAGGAAGGGCAGGTGGGGCTCTGCTGTTCTCCAGCTGGATGGGGATGGAGGAGCGGGAGGAGCTCCAAGGGGGATTGGGAAGGTAAAAACCATCCTGGAGCAGAAATCCAGCAGGGAGAATTCCTGAGGGAGCTGGGAAAGGGCTGGAGAATCCCTGAGGGAGCTGGGAAGGGGCTGGAGAATCCCTGAGGGAGCTGGGAAGGGGCTGGAGAATCCCTGAGGGAGATGGAAAGGGGCTGGAGAATTCCTGAGGGAGATGGGAAGGGGCTGGAGAATTCCTGAGGGAGCTGGGAAGGGGCTGGAGAATTCCTGAGGGAGCTGGGAAGGGACTGGAGAATTCCTGAGGGAGCTGGGAAGGGGCTGGAGAATTCCTGAGGGAGCTGGGAAGGGGCTGGAGAATTCCTGAGGGAGCTGGGAAGGGGCTGGAGAATTCCTGAGGGAGCTGGGAAAGGGCTGGAGAATTCCTGAGGGAGCTGGGAAGGGGCTGGAGAATTCCTGAGGGAGATGGGAAGGGGCTGGAGAATTCCTGAGGGACATTTCATGGAAAATCCAAAGCTGCAGGATGGACATTCCATGGAAATCCAAAGGGAACAGGGACAGGAGGAGAGGGAACAGCCTCAGGCCAGGCTCAGGGTGGATATTGGGGAAATTCCTTCCTGGAAGGGGCTGCCCAAGGAGGCACTGGAGTCTCCATCCCTGGAAAAGTTCCAACCCTGTGGATGTGGCACTTGGGAATGTCCTTTAGTGGGATCAAGGCTGGACTTCAAGATCTTGATTGACTTTTCCCATCTTAACAATTCCATGATCCCACAATCTCCGTCCTTTTTGAGCTCACCAGGTCAGACTGAAAGGGAATTTTAGATTCACCCACATAAAAATGATTCAGGATCCATTTTTTGTTTCCACATTGGAAAAGATCCTGGGCAATCAGGATATCATCCCCTGGCAATCAGGATTTCATCCCCTGGCAATCAGGATTTCATCCCTGGCAATCAGGATTTCATCCCTGGCAATCAGGATTTCATCCCTGGCAATCAGGATTTCCCCCAGGCAATCAGGATTTCATCCCTGGCAATCAGGATTTCATCCCTGGCAATCAGGATTTCATCCCTGGCAATCAGGATTCCCCCCTGGCAATCAGGATTTCATCCCTGGGCAATCAGGATTTCATCCCTGGCAATCAGGATTTCATCCCTGGCAATCAGGATTTCATCCCTGGCAATCAGGATTCCCCCCTGGCAATCAGGATTTCATCCCAGGCAATCAGGATTCCCCCCTGGCAATCAGGATTTCATCCCTGGCAATCAGGATTTCATCTCTGGCAATCAGGATTTCATCCCTGGCAATCAGGATTTCATCCCTGGCAATCAGGATTTCATCAATGGCAATCAGGATTTCATCCCTGGCAATCAGGATTTCATCCCTGGCAATCAGGATTTCATCCCTGGAAATCAGGATTTCATCTCTGGCAATCAGGATTTCATCTCTGGCAATCAGGATTCCCTCCTGGTAATCAGGATTCCCTCCTGGCAATCAGGATTTCATCCCTGGCAATCAGGATTTCATCCCTGGCAATCAGGATTTCATCCCTGGCAATCAGGATTTCATCTCTGGCAATCAGGATTTCATCCCTGGCAATCAGGATTTCATCCCTGGCAATCAGGATTTCCTCCCAGGCAATCAGGATTTCATCCCTGGCAATCAGGATTTCCCCCAGGCAATCAGGATTTCATCCCTGGCAATCAGGATTTCATCCCTGGCAATCAGGATTCCCCCCTGGCAATCAGGATTTCATCCCTGGCAATCAGGATTTCATCCCTGGCAATCAGGATTTCATCCCTGGCAATCAGGATTCCCTCCTGGCAATCAGGATTCCCCCCTGGCAATCAGGATTTCATCCCTGGCAATCAGGATTCCCCCCTGGCAATCAGGATTTCATCCCTGGGCAATCAGGATTTCATCCCTGGCAATCAGGATTTCATCCCTGGCAATCAGGATTTCATCCCTGGCAATCAGGATTCCCCCCTGGCAATCAGGATTTCATCCCAGGCAATCAGGATTCCCCCCTGGCAATCAGGATTTCATCCCTGGCAATCAGGATTTCATCTCTGGCAATCAGGATTTCATCCCTGGCAATCAGGATTTCATCTCTGGCAATCAGGATTTCATCCCTGGCAATCAGGATTTCATCCCTGGCAATCAGGATTCCCTCCTGGCAATCAGGATTTCATCCCTGGCAATCAGGATTCCCCCCTGGCAATCAGGATTCCCTCCTGGCAATCAGGATTTCATCCCTGGCAATCAGGATTTCATCCCAGGCAATCAGGATTCCCCCCTGGCAATCAGGATTCCCCCCTGGCAATCAGGATTTCATCCCTGGCAATCAGGATTTCCCCGTGGCAATCAGGATTTCATCCCTGGAAATCAGGATTTCATCTCTGGCAATCAGGATTTCATCCCTGGCAATCAGAATTCCCCCCTGGCAATCAGGATTCCCCCCTGGCAATCAGGATTTCATCTCTGGCAATCAGGATTTCATCCCTGGCAATCAGGATTCCCCCCTGGCAATCAGGATTTCATCCCTGGCAATCAGGATTTCATCCCTGGCAATCAGGATTTCATCTCTGGCAATCAGGATTTCATCCCAGGCAATCAGGATTTCATCCCTGGCAATCAGGATTTCATCCCTGGCAATCAGGATTTCATCTCTGGCAATCAGGATTTCATCCCTGACAATCAGGATTCCCCCCTGGCAATCAGGATTTCATCCCTGGCAATCAGGATTTCATCCCTGGCAATCAGGATTTCATCCCTGGCAATCAGGATTTCATCCCTGGCAATCAGGATTCCCCCCTGGCAATCAGGATTCCCCCCTGGCAATCAGGATTTCATCCCTGGCAATCAGGATTTCATCCCTGGCAATCAGGATTTCATCCCTGGCAATCAGGATTTCATCCCTGGCAATCAGGATTCCCTCCTGGCAATCAGGATTCCCCCCTGACCCAGCTTCCAGCAGGACAGTTCGTGGTGCTTCCCTACAATTCCCACACCGTCCATGGAGCTTTTTAACCTTCCCAGGATAGAAAAAAGGAGTTTTTTCCATGATTTTCCCTCCAGCATCTGCATCCCATCTCTCCCCCTGCTGCAGTAGCTGCAGCTCTGCTGGCTCCCTGCCCTGCCCAAACCCCGCTCATTTCCTCGCTGATGGATGGAGCTTTTACAAGAGTCTCTCCCAAGGATTATTTCATTCGTTCACATCCCGAAAATCCCACCAGGAAAAAAAAGGAATCCGTGTCTGGTAATTGAAAACCGCCCCTCAAACAACAGCCAGGAGTTTGCTGCTTGAATTCCACAGAAATCCCAGCTCCGGGGGAAAGCCAGGCTGGAGAGGATCCCGGCACGCTCCGGGGTTTTTGGGGGGCAGGGGGGTCGGGTTTGGGATTTTTCCTGGAGTCTCCAGGCCTGGCTGATTATTTACACAGACCCCGTGCAGCTAAGCCAGGCTTTGCAGAGCTGGGATTTGCTAAGCCGGGCCAGACAGCCAGAGGGGGACAGACAGGTGGGAGGGGAGGGATGAGGCACCCGGAGCGCTCCGGGGATTTGTGGGATGGCAAATCCTCAGAGCTGGGGGCTCAGAGAGTCCTTGTGGGGCTCCGAGAGTCCTTGGGATCATTCCAGAGGGGGAAAATGCCAGGAGAGAGGAGCAAAAGGAGCTGGAGAGGAATCCTGGGGATGGAGCTGGCCCTGGATCCATCCCCAGTGGAGAGGGAAGGGACAGTGACCACGGTGATCCCTCATGCTGGAGACTCAGGAATTGCTCCCAGGTCTCTTCCTGATCCAGGAGGGAAAATTCCTTCACCAAA